>JAPMOQ010057797.1:680936-839754 GCA_026543055.1 Argiope trifasciata
TTACTATTTATAGTATTGGTTATTTTTATCGATACCCAGTGCAGTAGAAAACTGCTGGAAACTACCCATTACAGGTTGAAATAGTAAAAGCAGAGATTAGAAAATTTGAGAGAAGGCGATACAAGAACAAAATTTTCTCTCAATGATTATCCCTAGATTATTCAAAACGCTATTTTTCGGAGGAAAGAATATTATATGCAAAATAAAATTAAAACACTTCATGTTATAGAACAAGAATTGTAAACATAGAACTATTTACTTTTAGCAAACGTATGTCTATCTAATATTATTTATTATTCTTTTATACTAAATCGCGAATAATTTGGTGAATCAAATATATTATAGATAAATATTTAATAGTTGTCGGAATAATAATGGATTATCTATCATGTCATTCTCATTGACCAGCATGTGACAAATTGAGATCTTTTTGTAGGACGAAACCTACGAAGATGAAAAGGGATTTTATGAAGGAGAAAGAAAAAATGGTTTACGGCATGGCTATGGAACATATTATTTTTACTCAGGAGCCCGTTACAGTGGTGAATGGAAAAAAGGGCTAAAACATGGGAAAGGAACATTCATATATCCAGATGGAAGTGAATATGAAGGTAAGATATGCATGAGCATAGTATTGTCATATGAATTTTGCTGAAAATTCCCAATAAGAAAAATGCAGTACTCATTAATTTAATTTCAGTTCGAGCAATATTATTTTAAGAAATAAAAATTGTCATTTATTCTCCGTTTGAATTATACACAGCGCATGCAATGTGCCCCGTTCTGACAGTACGTCAGATGACTAAATGGATCCAATAATAAAAACGTGTCATAAGTTAAGAAATATAATTTAATAATAATTTTTAACCACCACGCATAAATTTATCGTCGATGTGTATGTGTTGCTATAATGAAAGCTATCTTCATATTTATTAACCCAAAACTATGATATTTCTCAAATAGATTCTATGATATAACACAGATATTTCGAGTTATTTTATCAGCTGCAAAATCCAAAAAGCTTCTAGTAGTAAAATATTTCTTAAGTCATTGCATATTAAAAGAATAAATGTTTTAAAATTACTGAATTTTTAAATAAAAAAATAAAGATATTTTAAATGCCAAGAAGTCACAACTCGATAATCTATAAGTTTAATATTACAAAAAATTGGAGTACAGATTGTTATTTCAAAATTGTTTCCCCCCTTCCACAACAATGGATATCGCAAATACAGAGAAATCTCAACAACGTCAAAATATTTCTTTAACAAAGGAGACTTTTATAGAAGACAGATTAGGCAAAGAAAATAAGAATGCAGGGAATTTGAAATGAATACAATAAATAAGTAACATAGTCTTTTATGTGTGAAATTCCAAAATAAAGTTTATATTAAAACAAAATTGGTGTTTTGTGACGTGTAAATTCTTAAAAAATATTAATACCTTATGAATTTCATAATCATTTAAAATCAATAGAAGCCATAATTTATCAATTCAATAATCTATTAATGGATTTTTAAAGTTTGAAATTGATCGGCCAGTAAAATAAAAAATGGTTCTTCGCTTAAAAACACATTTTCTATGAATTCCCTTCGATACTTTTTTTTCTTCATTACAAACAACGTATTTCTGTTCTCTATTTAAAAGATTTGATCAGTTTTAAACTAAATTGTAATATTTTAGTAAATGAGATATTCTAAAAATGATTCGATTTACTCTCTTCTAGAAAAAAACATCCTTACTGTAGAAATAAGGTAGCAAATATAAAAAAATGGGCCAAACTATTTAAAATTAGGAATATAATTACTACATTTACAAACCAAACTTCCTTTTACTTATGTCTTATCATAATGAGATTTATTTATATTTTTAATAGTTTATAAAGTAGATAATAGTTTACGAATTCAAACGTCATTTCCAGACAGAGAATTTTTCAGCTATGCAGGAAAAATAATCAATTTTATTTCATCTCTTTTAAATTGTTGTAATAAAATATTGACCTTTTATGCTATTTTTCATTGATATCAAAGAATTAAGAAGTAAAGAATTTTCTGGGAATGGAATTTAAAATTTTCCATACCTCAAATATATTAAAAGCCACTTTAAAATGTGGTAAAAATGTAGAAAGCTTTCACAAACATTATGTTTCAGCAGAGATAAAAAAATAAATTGAGATTTGTCAAGGAGTAAAGGCATTAAGGATAGGATTATATGCAGGTTTTGAGCTGAAAACATACTTATCTTATCTTTTTACTTGTATTTTACGTAATACATCAGAATCTTATGTAATGTGAAATCAATGAATGTTAAGAATCTTATGTAATGTTAAATAAGATGTAGATATTTTTTTTATATATACAGCTGCTGTTTCGATAAATGTCATTGATAGGTGGGTGGATCAAAGCAAAACATTTTAAAATAAGAATAAAGCAAACAGAAAAGTCATATCTGTATGCACCAGATTTCTGTGAATGTAGCCCAAATGAATGTTTCTTAATTTATGAATCATAAATTAAGATATATTTTTAGATACAAGGTTGACATTTTTACATACAACTAGACCATTTTGGAGTATTCAATAATATCTCTAAACTTAACGAATTATTATTTAGTAGAAATATTTTAGTTTACCATTCAGCAGCATGAAAATTTAGTTTCTTTTATTCTTCTTTAGAAAATGTTTTATTTGTAATTAGCAGTAACGCTTATAGATCTGCTAGATTGCAACTTTATATATAATTGAAAAAATCAAAATACAGGATTGTTTTTTTATAATTTGATCATAAATTAAGTACAATTCAAAACATAAATGTACAAAAAGCAGCGCTGTGAACAATACAAAATTATTTAGAATTTAGAAAAGGTTGAACGATTTTTAATTATGTCTTTGTGTTTAATTGTTCTTTTTCTTAAGCAACATTAAGGGGAAATTTGAAGTTCAAATGTTTTCAAGTTCTTATTGCCCTTGTAATCTCTATTAGTAATAAAAATGAATGTGGGTATGCCTTATGTTAGTGTCGATTTTGAGTGTTGGTGCTCTGTAGATTTAGGAATCAAACTTATTACTGATATACTTTGGAAAATGAGATCATGAAGTATTTTTATGCCCAATTTTTATATATTCAATTAATTAAAAATTAAGAAATTTTGATGTTCCCACCATAATTTCAGAAATTATTAAAACCAAATAAAACAATTTAATTCCAGAGAAATTTCTGACCCCACAAATGAAATTTCCTATTCTGTTTTCCATCATTATTTCTACTAACAATAAGGAGAAAATATGAATTGGTTTGATGATCCACAGGACAGATAATTTCATTTAGAGAAATCCTTTATCTACAAAATTTGGAATAATTTCATTTAGAGAAATTATAAAACTGAACAATGTGGGAATCGAATTTAAAAGGAATGTAGAAACCTAACTTGAAATTAATAATAAGAATTAAAATATCTTTTAAATTAAAATTCACAGTAAAGTAATAACTGCATCAACATTTATTAGACTTGGAAATCAAAAGTTATTAAAAAGGGAACTGTAATTTAAATATTCATTGAACTTTTTAATGAACATATGAATATTATTAAACATTTCGTTAAATAATTTTACATAAGTGGAGTTGCTCCTTATCAAAATTTTCAACAACTTTCCAATATTTTTAAATTTTTAAGACTATAACAGTCATTTTCGAAATTCGAAATTTGTTACACTATAGATTCATGTAATTTTTTTTTCCCTTATTTTCTTAAATCTAGGCGAATGGTGGGAAAATAAAAGGCACGGACAAGGACGATACATATATCCAAACGGAGATTCATATGATGGCATGTGGTCATTAGATAAGAGGCATGGATTTGGTCTATACTGTGACGAAGCACGCAGGTTTTACTATCGAGGTTATTTCCATAATGATCAGCTGAATGGACCAACTTTTGTGCTCATGAACAATATTCAATACACTGGAAATTTTAGAGGTGGGAAAGTAAGTATTATATATTTACTGCTTTCTCGTATTAAGACCTTATTAAGTTTGATCAATTGGTTGCCGAAATCATTGATTACGTAAAAGTTCAACTTCATCTTTTGTAAATAACTTGAAATCTTAATAGCTTTCTCTACAAAATATTTTTAATTTTCAGTTTTAATAAGTCATATAATTCGAATTATTTTAGGAATTTTATATAATTATATTCATTATGCTTTAACTCTCTGCTCATTTTTGATGCATTTGATTTAAAAGTTGATGTTTAGTTTTGAAAGAGATGTTGAATGGAAGCATGTTCTCAGAAAACAAGGAACCTTTCAGCATTTGATGTTGACAATGCATAACAGAATATAATTAAAAATTTATACAGTATATTAGAAAATTAATCAATGTAATTATATTTTTTGATATATATTTTTTTTTAAATCAACGTACTTCGATTTGAAAAAACGGAAAGCATCAATCTAAAAGAATAATAGTGTGAAAATACTTTGATATGCACGATTTTTTAAAAATTCATTATTCAATAACATTTGAAGGCAAATGTTAAAATTAACTATTATTATGTTTAAACGTTTCATTACAAACAAGCCTCCAGTCAAAACATAGAAAAACTAATCGAATCTTCTTAGCTTGATAATAAACAATTGGAGGAAAAATAGAATAAAATGCCCTTAGCAACAATAGAAATTATTGCATTCATTTTAACTTCAGCAATAAAATACATCGTTTTCTACATTGTGTTTAAAATCTTTTTTATTTTATTAATAATTGAAAAATAACATGCAGCAAGAAAAAAAAAATGGTGTTATTGATCAAATATGTTTTGAATTTTAAGATAATGTAAAAAATTTTTTGCAGTTATTTTTCACAAGTTCAGACGGGAAAACAACAAAATTTCGCATAATTTTAATTCCGTAAAATATTTATTAAAAGTTTTAAAACATCACCCCGATATTAGAATTTCTGCCCTCCAAAGTATAAATGTGCCGAAATTGGTAGTTCTAAGTCAATCAGTCTGGACTACAGAGCACCTACACAGATCGCAATATCTTTTAATTATTATTAAAGAAAAGCAGCCATTAGAGATAATGAATGCATCGCTCAGGAAAGTTATGCATTTGCAGTTTAGAATGTTAGGATTTGTTTAAAGATAAAAAAAAAAAAAGATACACATTTTCAGTAAAAATAAAATTAATTATGTCACAACTCAAATTATTTATTAATAAAAATGAATAAAGTCTTTTGAAACACAATAAGTTCTAAAAACTTCAAAATATAAACACAACTACATGCTTCAAATTCTAAGAAGTAGAAGCATGTACTTTTCATATTAAATACACTATATAAATTGTTGTAACATTCAAGATGATACTTTCTGATGTTCTCAAGATATGTGTAAACTATTTAGCACATGTAAACTATTCTTTGAAATTTTCCTTTAAACTTCCTCTTAAAAATTAACCACGGCATTTATTTTTTTCTACGTGTAAAATTCTAAAATAATTTATTCAAAAAGGGTTTTTCCTTGAAAAGAATATCTTAGATTAAGAAAAAAAATAAACGTAACAGTTTAATTGAAGAAACATATTACGATTAAAATAACATAATATTTTTTTACAATATTAAATGTAACAATACAAGGTTTCAGACACCAGTGAAGTAATCATAAAGGAAAAAAGTTTGTTCCCTCCTCCTTTTATGTTCTAAAGAACAAAAGCCTTGATATTTGATAAGTTCTCTTTTAGTTGAAAAAAAAAAGCTTAAGAAAAATTGTTTTCCTAAAAACAGCCTGAAGGTGCTGGAACGTTTATTCTACCCAATGGTCTGCAAGTGAAAGGAAAATTCAAGCTGAAAGGTTCGAAACAAATTCCTCTTTGGACAACTACAACTTTGGCACCTGCATATACTTTATATGGAAAGAAAGGTGAACGCAGTGGATTTTAAAGGCAGCTCTTAATATAAATGAATAAAATATCAAATAAACGAGGTTACATTCTTAGTTCACAATCTTATTGTTTGCACTTTTATCTAAATTTATCTACATCGAAATGTTATTAACTTCTTCATTTTAGTTTATAAATAAGTTATCGTTTAAAACATTACATTGCATTAAAATTTATTACCTTACGGTATCCCATGAAAAGATAATGCACAACACTCATCCTAAAAGAAGACGCCAGATATACTCTTAAGTATCGCACAAAATATCTAGGAGTTTATTCAGTAAAATATCTATGTAAATAATTTTGAGGGAGTAATTGATATATACTGATCTGAAAACGATGCAAATAAAGAAACCCAATTAATTTGTGTTCAGCACAAGGCATTTAATTGGCAAAGAATTAAAATTTATGTAATCTTAAAAATATATAGAAGAAAAACCAATACACGTAAGGACTAACTAAACGCTTAAAGGTAACAATTATGAAAATGCACCTTCATTTAAATAGGAAATAGGGAAAGCACATCAAAACCATACGAATCTCTAAATAATGAAGAATCTCGTTTGGTTACATTTTCTTTTAATTATTAATTACATGTTAATTCAAGAAATAATTACTATGAACGTGTGCTTATGAAAAGCAGACGGCAATACATGCCTTTTCCACAAAAATCCCCAGGCATGAATCCAAATGAATCTTCATCATAAACTGATTGAGAACAATTTTCTAGAAATTCCATCTACCCTCGAGCATTACCAGGTTAATATCACATTAAGAATTTGGTAAACGGCTTTTTCAAATGCTGTTTATGTTTCGACACAATCAGGAAATGTCAAATATGTTCTGAATAAGAAACTATTACTTTTATCATAACCAACTTGTTAACTGTTTTTATGGCTAAAGAGTGATAAATCCAAATACTTTTTTTTTAATAAATCAGATAAAATATCATTCAACATTCTTAATGAATTTTTTTTCTAGCATATATTATTTACAGATATATTTTTTAAAGTAATGTGTCGCGTGCTAAAATAAATTTTCGTTAAAGACAATTTAAAAGACTTCAAAATATTTGTTAATAAAAAAGCATGCACAATGAAAAATAATAATAAATATTAATATTGCAAAAGTTTAATGTTGATACATTGATATTACAATCCAATAAAATCTTATTACGGAATACAAAGTGATGCACAATAAAAAAAAATATATCAACACATTTTGTCATTTTTACAAAAGTAGAGACAAAAGAAGCATTGGCAGATTTTTTTTTGAATCATATAACAACGAAATTAAATATTGTCCTTACTATTTTCATCTTTAAAAAAATAATTATATGCTGAAAGCCCCTTTTTCAGATATTTAATGAATTTCATCTTCAAATGTATATTATATGTATATCTTATTAAAGCGTGATAATTTCATAAAAATTTAAATTTTAACAATGTATGATAAATGTAAAATAATTACGATATAATTTCGATTGCAAGGAATAAAAATAAATTTAACAAAAGACAGAATTTGCCAGTTGTATCAATTTATTGTTCAATGAAAAAATATTTTTTTAAAAACTTTATTTTGAATCTTCAAAACTATTTATTTAGATTCGCTCCAAAGCAATATAGGAATACAAATTGAAAAATATGTCTTGAGATTTTAAATTAAAGCTTTTTGAGATTATACTTTTAATGCAAAATAAAAGCGAATTTAAAATAAGTATAAAACAAAACATAAAAATATTCTTTACTGAAAACAATACATAAAAAAGAAAGGCCGTATAATTTTTAACTTAACATTGTTTATGCTCAACCTAAAAAGAAAGGGGATGGGGAGGAATATACAACAAAACATCACAAAGCAAATGATGGCACTGCCAACTATACAAACTTAAACAGATAAGGGGTGCTTGAGGCAGGGAGGAAGGGAGAAAACAACGGCTAAAACGTCAAGATCGTTTTTCTTGTACTTCTTTTCCCTTCCTTCTTCCCACAGGGAAAACAAAACAAAACAGGCTGACGGACAACCGTCAGCAAATGTATACAGCACATCGTCGCTCAAGACAGCTGGGAAATATCATACATAAATACATACATCAATTCATGCCGAAGGATGGATGCATTTACATCATCCAAATGGAAATGGACTTCATCTATAATGGATGCCTGTTTACAACGGTGGCCCCAAAAAACAAACAAACCCCGTCAACCAACACCCCTTTTGTCCATGCGCCGAAGCCTTTTTACAGGGACATCGTGAGCCCCAGAGGGGGAAAGAACGCAAAAAACACAAGAGATTCAGATCGCTTGAGCGGATATATTCCCATGGACGCACCTGCATCTGGCATCATCTACATACGCCTATTGTCCGCCAATGGTCATCTATCAAGGGAGGGAACACGGGACTTAGCGTCCGTTTGCGCGCCAAGGCGAAAGCGAAGAACATCCATACACATGGCCACGGACCCTGGAGGAATACATGTATGAAAAAACAGCCACATTCGCTTACGACCTGACGAAAGCATAATATTTTAGAGAATTACCATCGCCGTGTGAACATCAGTTTTTATTCCCACGTGAATATTTTCAAGCCCTCCTTCTTCGGCAGACGAAAGAAAAGAGCATATCGAAGAAGAGGAAATCTTGGGCGTGTAGGGGGCATGGAAATCCACCAATAAATATTATTATTACAAACGAAAACGTTTGGTGGAGGCCTTTGGAACTATTCAAAAATTCCTGAGATTGCGGAGGAAGCGCGTGCCAGATTTCCATTCGATCTTTGCTTAACTTTGGGAAAGTTGGGCAAATATGAAAAGTTAGAGTTTACGTCTTGCGCTACTTAAATATTCAACACTTATCGTTTTGATTTGGATACAAAATTTTAGAAAGATGCTCTGATAAAAAGGAATATTTTTCAGAAACGTATGGAGTAACTTAACTAATAGCAAGGCCAAAATGTTACTGCGATTTATTTTGAGAAAACCTGAGCATTCACAAGTGTATTTGCATGCAAAATGGTATGTAATAATCAAAACATATACTTCAACAATAACGTATGTGTCCATTGAGAATAATGTTGAAAGTATTAAATCAGAAATATGTCCTTAAGAAATAAATTAAAAAATTATAAGCAGAGCATCTTTTGAAAAAGGATTTCTCTATGAAAATAAATAAGCTAGAAAACCTTTAGATATGAAATTTAATAAAACCGATTACTTAATTACATTTTATGTAGTTACAAAAGATCGATGCAAAATAATTTTACTATTATTGTTTATTTTAGTTTTTAGAACAGTCTTTTAAAAATAGAATTTTCAGCAAAAACAAACACAAATAGCAAAGTTATATCTCCGAACATTTAAGGCAACTGACATTAAATATATAAGCAAAATAGGGATTTAGTAATATATTGAAAAGTAAATATCTTTTCCAAAATTTTATTATAAATGGCAAAGGATAACTGTAATTTCAGTATCACGTGTAAAACTTTTTAATTTTTTTATAGATGAATAAATTTGGAACATAAATTCGTAGAAAAAATTTTCTTCCAATTTCCTCCAAAGGGTTTATTATAAATTAAATAAATCATGTTCAAAAAATATCTAAAATAAAAATATATATAGCATTTGAAAAATAATTTATCAGCACTTTTCAAATATATCTTAAAATATTCAAAACCATATTTTGAACTATATAAGAAATATATATTATAACCAATGTATATAAAATGTATCCATACAATACTCAAAGTCATTATAGAATTCATGTATATGTTGACATTATTAGAATAATATGAATGTAGAATAATTATTAAAAAAAACATTGTAGCATAAATATAAAAAAGAGGCAAAAATAAAAAGAATTTTCAAAGTTTTGACAGTCCAAAAATGCACACATATATATACGAGTACACAATAAAAAATGACAACAGAAAGAAACAATTTCAACTGAATTTGAATAACATGTGTATGAATTTGTAGCAAGCTATTATTTTATAGCAAAATTTCAGCATGTTCGAAAAGAACGTATTCTTGTGAATCAAATTTGTAGTTAAAATTCGTGCAACATTTCAAGTTTATTTAAGGAACATAAATAAACATATAGTTTTTAAACGTTTAAGCATATAAAATTTTGAAGCTGAAAAATTCATGCCAAAAACAACAAAGTTATTTTTTTTTTAATATTATAAGCAGTTACATGTAAAAGATGAACAATTCCTTATTCAGTACCATACTAATATGAAAATGTTTATCACAATAAAAGTACTAGATAAAAAAGACAATGGTTATAGAATTGTCTTTAACGAACAATTAAATTCACTCCATACAAAAAATACAAATTTTTTCATGAATCTCTGTTTAAGGCTTAAAAGTGTGAAATTCTAAATTTTAAAAAAGCGAATTCATAAATTTTTAATTCTTGGAAGTATTTAGATATGTTCTGAATGAAAGGCATTCAGTATTTTATGTTCAAACGTTTTAAGTATTATGTACAAATATGTAAATGGCCCTCTAGAGTGTTTCGTAGCAGAGTTAATTTTTATTTACTCATGCCACTAAAAAAACTAATATGCTATTATTATTCATTATAAAAAAATAAATTACTTTATAAAGTCAGAATGTCTAGTTTTGATCCATTTCGGTTTAAGAGTATCTAGCACGCCGATGCGTTTCACGTGCCTTAATTATTAAGCATCGCAGAATTTCTTTACCTGTTTTTCATAACAACGAACTTCAAATACTTATCTCAGTTTACTATGCATTTCTGATAACAGCGTAGAAGAATGTTTTGTAACGAAGATGTAGAATTTTTATCATTCATATGCACGTGTTAATCTAGATAAAGTGTTGTTTACGAGCGCGATGTGAAAATTTGCAGCTATTTTTGATACAGGAAATAGAGTGGCTCTTGACGTTTTAAGCTCAAGAGCCAAAATAATTTTTTGGCGGGAAATACTCTATTTCATTCAGTAATCAATAAAAATGCAATGATATCGCTTTCAATAATTAAAAAAAGCAACTAAGCAGCTATGCATTTTGGGCAGCTTCACAATTCTTAAAAAGGAATTTATCAAAAAAAAGAGAGAGAGAGGGGGGAGATTATAAAAAATGGTCAGTGATTTAGTTAACAAATCAGAATGCGAATTATTTCCTTATTGTATGTCCATATTTCGTTTTATATTGTTTGCTATCAACAATTTAGGGTTAATAGTGTTAAATAACGCGTTTGCCCAAAGCGGAAACGTTGGAAAAGTTCAAAAAATTACTCTCATTATCGAAAGGAAAGTCACGCACGTGACCGCATTAAGCATTATTTTGTACTTAAAACACTGTCTAAAAACCACATTTCATGTTTATGATTTCATTAAAGATTGCTCATTTGATACTTCAACACGAAAGAAATGTTCCGGTATTATTTTTTTCTTTTCGTAATTATATTGTTTATCATATTTTTTTAAATTTGCTTTTCACAGAATGAAACTCGTTTAGTTTCTTATACTGTTGCAAATAATATACCATTAAAAATAAATTCAGGATTTATGTTTAGATTAAAGTAAAATGTTTCAATAAGGTATCGGATATAGAAAAGTATCAGTACGAGAGAGGTAAAGAATATTCATTTCGTATAAGTATAATTTTTACTAAACCAACACACATGATGGATCATCAGTGGGTTGGCTTCCAATCTTTAACACTCCTGAACGAAACATAAGCTATGTGATAAAATAAAATAAACAACTAGAATCATTTCTCGACGCAATTTTGATTCATTTCTTTTCATTAATCAATAGTGCAATATTAAATTAATTAGAAATTAAACACATTAAATTGTTTGTTAGAAGGGAGGAACACATAGCAATAGGTATTCACTAGGTGAAAAAAAATCAGTGTAATTAAAATAAAAAATCATTTAACTCACCAAGGAAAAATAAATATCATTAGTAATAGATTAGTTAATAATTCGTTGTACTTTATTCAAAAACAATAAAGTTATAAAAAAGACGATAAATTCAATAAACAAAGAAAAATCATTTAAAAATATGAACAGAAGGGGAAATAATAATAATAATAAAACATGCTACAAGGCGCGTGATACAATGATTTGGATTTACGCAGCACCTGTACCAAAGAATAACTTGAATGGCATGACATGATTACAGGTTAGAATCGTTTTATCATCACTCTTTTAGATGGTTTAAAAAACCCTCCACCCCTGATCCCCGAAGTGTGCCCCTCATCTATGCCTTTCACATCACCTTCCGATACAGTGCTGCCACCTGTTAATCATAAAGTTAAGAAGAGCCAAAGAAAGGGGGGGGGAAGAAGAGCGGGAAAATTGGCAACACTCGAAGGAGGCGCGAGTGACGGATCGTTCGGAACACCCCTCAGCAATCCTACGCGATGCATCATATAATTCGACAGCTACATTGTATTTAAATAGAGAGAACGAACAGAGAAAAATTTGCGCACTTCATTTCATATAATAGTTTTTTTATCCCTTGCGCACAGTCCACAATGCTGCTAGTTAACAATGGAAGTGAGCACGAGCCTTATCCATGCCAGTAAAGAAAGAGAGAAAGGCGGGATTTTTTTTAAAAAAAGATCATAAAGAGAGAAATGATGCATTAAAGAATATTTGAATTACTAAAATTAATGAAGAAATAAACTTAGTTGAAAGGGTAATTTTAAGATTTTAATATCTCACAAAAAGAAATTCAATCCTAAGAAGAATAAAATTAATATCTTCCATTCAAATAAATTAATCTCATTAAAATAAAGTATATCATAAATATAAATTTATTAAAGAAACTGTTCCCGTCACAATCTATAATTAAAAATGATTGTAATAGATTTCCCATTAATGTCAAAACGAACTTTAGTGTTCATAAATTTATCCTGCAAATAAGGATTTAACAAGGTAGCATAAAGTATTTTATTAAGGGAAAAAAATCTTTTACAAAAAATTTCCAAATAAAAAAAAAGTCAAACATTGGAACAAAATTTTTATGAACAATATTTTATTGGAAAATTTTTCTCTCTTGGTTTCAGAGCAAGTGTCACTAATATAATAAAATTTATTCGATGAAAAAGGAAGATTAAGATCATTATATTCAATCACATAGAAAAAAAAACTTTTAAAAACTTTACGATCAGTTATAAGTGCTAAACAAGATCTAATAGAATATACAAGGAAAATGCTATAAATATCAAAGTACAATAACAATTGTAGGAAAATATATGAAATAAAACGGAAAATATACATATTAAAAAAAATTTTTAAACTTATTTTTCAAAACGGCAAAGAGCATGTAGATAACATCTATATATACTTATAATAAAGCTCAATGTGTGTGTGTGTTGGCGCTCTACAGGCTAGACCGTTGGACCTACAGCTACTAAATTTGGTACATGTATACCTTGAAGGTCGGGAATGTGCAACTCGGAGCCCTTTTTTCGAATTTTTAATTAGAATTTGAATTAATTAAAATTTAAGCGAAATTTCGATGTTTTTTCCTTATAACTCCCGAAAATATTATAGCACAAACATGATTTTTATATCAATTTAAAGATTAAAAAAAATAGCTTTCTAACGTTTAAGTTTTTTTATTTTATGATGTAAACTTCTATTTTTAACGAATTTTTAAAGAAATATTTTAACCATGTCTTTAGTCATGACCATCGTAAACAAGGCCTCACAACTCCCAACGCGTTCAGCCCGTGACGTCACGATTGAAGACGGATTGTCTAGAAAATTCTAAACGCAAGTTGTATGATAGAGTACGGTAAGTTCACGGTGGCTGTAGTCGTGAAGTGCGGTGAGTGTGTTATTGGTTATGTTTGAAAGTGTTCTGAGCCTTTTTTTTTTCATATTAATTTTAATTTATCGTAATAAAGATGCCTAGTACGTGCTGCGTTCCTAATTGTAAAAGTAATTACTCAAAAAACAGCCCCAATGTTCCTGTATTTTCGTTTCGAAGCGATGAAGACAGTAGAAGAGCATGGATCTCTGCAATAAAGCGGGATAATTTCGTGCCAACTAAATATAGTAGGGTAAGTTTGATTTTTTAATACAGTTTTTAATTAATTCCTTTGAACTGGAAACATTTAAAATTAAATATAACTTTCATTTATCTTTGTGTTTTGCTCTAGATTTAGTTACTTATGCTTCCAATAACTATAATATTGTTTGTTTTAGCTAAATAAAAATTTTCTTTGTTTTATGTTACTTATGATAGTCCTTTTTTAATATTTCTTCTTAATATTTAAAAGTCTTCGTATTGATATCTTTTTTTTTATTATGCTTCATATATATTTTTAAAAATCTGATTTAGGCCTAATTTTTGTGTCTTTTATGTAGGTCTGTGCTAAACATTTTGAACAAAATCAGTTTTTAACTGTTAGGGAAGCATTCAATTCTAATACAGGAGAACTTATTCAAGTACCACTGGAGTATAAAAGGTAAATGTTTCAGAAATTTTTAATAATTATCACCAAAATTTTAAGCACTTAAGTGATATATTGTTATTATGGTCATCATAAAAAAGGTTTAAAATCATCTAATGAATGGAAAAACAATTTTTAATTATATATATCACGACTATAAAGTGATTAACTTTATATGTTCCTCTAAAATATTATGTAAAAAAGTTAGAAATAGCTGTAAAAACAATATGAATTGCATGCTCATATAGGCTTAGAAAATGTAGGTTTTTTTGTTTTGTTTATAAATCATCAGATTTTATGTAAAGCAATTAATATTTATTATTTTAAAATATCATTAGTTATATGCAATTTTTAATTATAAATGCATGCAATATTTATAAAAGGTCTGAAATTTTTTAGAAACAATGAAATGCTACTGTTTATTTGAGGCAAATTTCACACATATACAACCTATGTATATGTACAACCTACCTTATTTGTAAGTTTGTATTTCAACTTTGTTTAATATAATAATTATTTTCATTTGTCTGTGTTAAATGTATAATAAAATTTGAAAACAAAATGTATTTTATTATTGTCTCTGAAAATAAAATTTTATGATTCTCAAAGTGTGATTTTTGCTCATTTATGCATTCTTTTACTATTTTCCCAAATTGAATTGAAATTTATTATAAATGCAATGAAATGCAAAACCAGATATAATAAAAGCTAGTTTATTAAAGTGTATGAATTATATTAAGTGAATGTAATTTTTAAGGTGAAAAAATAAAAACTTATAGTAATACTTTTTGATCAATAGAATTATTTGATTTAAAAGTTAAATTTTATATTAAATACATTAATATTACATTTGATGATTACAATATTACATTAATATAATCATAAGTAATTTGGAAAGTAAATAATTATGTTAATTTATTTAAAATACTTTTATTATCTACCACTGCAAAAAAAAAAAAAAAATCAAAAGCTTTAAGTCTTAATGATTGATTTAATTTTGAACTTTAAAAAAAACAGAGGATATATATAATTAAATAGAGATTATCTTTTTTAAAAAGAAAAGTGAAAGATAAAATAATTTTTAATAAAAAAAAAAATTCTGTTAAAACTGGAAAATTAACAAAAATACCCCAATGTATTTATATCACAAATTTACATTGTGATTTAAATCTTAAAAAATTTGAATGCTTCATTCATTCACTCAGGGGAGAAATAAGTCATCTTGAATTTTATGCTAGATAAATGTCTTATAAGAGAAAGTAATTTTTTTTAATGAATTTAAAACATGAGGAAGAAGAAACCGAGATTCTGCTCGCGGTAGCCAACCGTCTTCTTCCTGTGACGTCACAAACAAGCTGTGAGGCCTTGTTTACGATGGTCTTGCTTTAGTACGTGACTGGATAAAATAAAAGAATGCCGGAAGTTCGAATAAAAAAAAAACTATCATCGCAAAATAAATCTAAAGAAATGCAACTTTTAGCAGTGACTGGATAAAATAAAATAAATATATAATGTGATATTTTCTAAAAAAATAAATGCAAAGCAAAGGATTCTATGATCGTCTGCAATATCTAAATAATTAATTCAATAAATCTTCTTTACCGTAAACCTGATCGAATTTAGACAGGATATGCATTGGAATCCCGGCTTAATGGCATATTTCTATTATCGTTTGCAATATCTGTATCATTAATTCAATATTTTTTTTTTCATTATAAAATGTGACAGTTTCTAAAAATATAAATGCAAAGCTAAAGTTTCTATAAAATCTGCAAGAGCACGTCAAAGGGAAAAAATTAGGTTTTATCACCATGTTGCCATCATTTTGACGGAAGTTCAAATAAAAAAAAAACTAAACTAAAGAAGAAATGCAACTTTTAGCACGTGACTGGATAAAATAAAATAAATATAAAATGTGATATTTTCTTTAAAGAATGCAAGGCAAAGGATTCTATGATCGTTTGCGATATTTAAATCATTAATTGAATAAATTATCTTTATTTATACAGGATATGCATTCAAATTCCTTTCTAATGGCCAATTTGTAAAATATTATTAATAGGCATATATATTGTTTAATACTCTTAATTTGATCTAAATGAAGTAAATAATTACATTTTATGTAGCTTGAATCAAACAATGTATTTATGAATGATGTATTTTAGATTTCTTCATACTTTGCTCTGTGAGTCATATTTTACAAAATATTTTTATTAATATTTTAAATAAAAGTTGCTACATCAATCAATCTTCTAAATCAATCATTAAAACTGATTGATTTATAAAATTAAAGAATATTATTAGGAAAACGCGTTCTTTTAGAACTTTCAGTCCATCATCTTAAAGAAAATATTAATTTCAGACCAATCAATGCCCAGAGTTACTTCAAGACTAATGAATATGTGATTTAATTGAAAATTTTAGAACCCATTACTCATGGCGAACCAGCTGGTCGCCAAAGGCGGCTAGTAACAAATATAAATATTAGAAAATAACACTAAAAATAAGCTTACGGTTAATGAAAAGAATAGAATGATTCAAATACATGAAAAATGTTAGTTATATCCGACTCGAAAGTGGTGAGTGTATTTTATATAGAGGTCACACTGAAAAACAAAGTTTTTTTGTGTGTGTGAGTGTAACTCATTATTGTGATAGCTGATAATAGTTCTAACACTGCCCTTACCAAAACAATATTTAGCAGAATTAGTAAACTGAATAATTGCATTATTTATTCATTTTGAAATATAAATGATAATTCCGAAGTTGCACGACAATCAATATATTAAGACTATGATATAAAAAATTAACTATAATTGAAACCTAGCTTGGGTCATGTAAATTAGCGACACTTTTTTTCTGTATGATCAATTCAAAATAGATTTGACGAAAATTAAATATTCAAACTGCAACATACATCCGACTCTGTATCGACCGAACTAGATTTTTCAAAGAATATTTTCTAGTTATCAGGAGGTTTTCAAGAGAAGTATAGATATATTGGAGCAACTCTTGAAATTATAAGCAAAAATAAAATAGAGGTTGCATAAAGCTTTTATAATTTACTGCATCTTTTATTATATCATAATATACCAGAAAATTTTATTTTTAAATAAATTATGATAAAGATTACGACTTTCATACATATAAAAAGAAATTGTGCGCAGTAATTTTGGAAAAAAAAATCATTCCTGTACTTTTTTATTCAAGTTTCAGTTACAATTATGAATCAGACAATCAAAACTAATATCGCACTTATATGTAAGTAACTGCAATGATTACATTTAAAATAATCTAAAGAGAGTTTTTTAAATTTTACTTCTGAAATTGCTTTTTAGAATTATTTAAGAAATATGCATCCATTTGAAAAAATTCTAAATCAAGATATTTCTACTTTATCTATTAGGTCTGAAAGATATTGAAATATTGAGAGTAAAGAAACAAAGATAAACAATTTCAAAGTTTTAAAATTTATATTAATTTTACTTTTTTATAACAGCTATTTAATTTATTTTCTTTCATACATTCAAAAATATGTAATTATTTTTTCAAAGTTTTAAGTTTAGGCATGAATATAAATTGTACAAGAAGATAAATTATGGAAAGCTTATGAAAGAAAAATAGTTTTTCAGATATTATGGCTTACAGTATCATACCCAGCACCCTGTTTTTTTTCTGGGAGGGAGGGGGGATAAGTTTTACTATATATCATTGGGGGAAAATTAATAAAAATGACATTATACTTTCACATAAGCACTATATGAATGAAGTTTTAATAGAACTATGAGTTGTACAGATTAAAAATTAAAATACTTAGAAAAACTAAGATTAAAATTTTTAACAAACTTTAAATTAAGTTTTCCTGTATACGTGTGATTGTATAACCTTTATCGTCGACTTCTCTTCGAGTCGACACAACTTCTATTACTTATAACAAGAACTTATAGATATCATTATGCAACAATGTGATATCTCGTTTACGCTCATTTTTTGCACAGTTTTTTTAGATTAAAATTTTTTAGTTGATTTCATAAATATTTAAAAGGTTTCGATCTGAGTTAATTTGAACCCTTAAAACCTTGAAATTTACCTGTTTTGAAGAAATTTTTAAACCTATTGGCAATCTGACAAGGAATTTAATTCCATGCAAATATTAATTTTTAATCATAAGAAAAACTACGTGTGATAATTTTCATTTAGGATATTTGTATAGTTTAGGATAGTTCAATTAGTCAAGCTAATTGAAATATCTAACTATTCTAGATTATAACACTGTTATATTGTATATATTATTAATAAACGAATAAATTTGATTATGTAACTTCAAGTATCACTTCAAACAACTTCGCAACTACTTAAACGTAAGTTTCAGCAGAGTCTAAGCTTTTGCTCTCTGTTTGAGAATTAAAAAAAGAAATGTCGAAAATTTAGGGCTTTTTTGTAAAATTTCTACAACCGGCAATGAAAAGTATTTGATTTATTTATATACCTTCAAAACTGATAATATATTAATAACAAATTCTCTAAACTTTTTACATACTATATATATACTTTTATATTACGTATTTACTTACATATTTCAATTAAAGCAAAAGATAAGGTTTTTAACAAAATTTAAAGTTATATTCATGATTTCAAAGTTAAAATGTAATTTAGTATGTAACCTGACTAAGAACAGAACAATTTTTGAATATGAAAGCGATTAGCAAAAGTGCGAACTTATTCGATCACAATTTTACAAAATATCAATTGATAAATAAAGTAATATTAGAAAAAAAGTAGGCATACTGTTAACAAAACTATATTAGCCAATGTTGTGACAGTAAAAAGAATTCAGTTACATTCATATAATCTTATGACATTTAAATAATTCATCTATTTTCACAAAATAATTTTGAAATTCAATATTTTTTATAACAAATAACCCATTTTATTTTTAAAAAAAATCAATGCTGTACACTTTCGCCGCGGAGCAAAATGATGGAACTAGGAAGTTTAACTGAAGCGATAAACTATCATAAAAAATTAATTTGTAATTTTTTTTAATTCTTGGATTATAAATAAGTTATGATGAAATGGCAAAGAGTAAGTTGAAATATTGAAAATGCATGTGAGAGTGATATAAATAGAGCTTAAATTTTTTTTTCAAAGTGCTTCAATTCTATCTCAATAAAAACAATTAAATTGCTTGATAAATAGCTTGGAAGTATGTATCAACATTTTTCTAGGTCCATATTTTAAATATATATATATATACACTCATTGTTAATGTCATTAATGAGACATAAACCGATTTATTTCTAAAGAAACTGAATTAGAGTGCAATATTTTTCAAAAAACATTAAAGCGTTAAGATTTGTTTCAAAGTAAAAAAAAAAAAAAATTAACGAACAATTAAAGATTATTTGGAACTCACGATATATTATTTATTTCAATGGATATGCTGAATTAAAAACTTTTTACTTTCTGATCTAATCAACATCAGAATTTTCCAGAAAAATAAAACCGGCATGCAAGCAACTTCCTTATCAATGCATTTTCTATTTGCTTTGCAATTCATAAGTGTCACATGGACGTTAATCTTTTTTTTATTATTTAGATAAGGAAATAATATTTTCATGTAGATTAATCGATATCGAATTTTGCTCTCAAAACCAATCACAATTCATTCATTTTTAAGAAAATATCTGTTTTCGTAGCAAAAAAACAATGCAGCGAACTCTGTAAGAATTCAATGCCGGTAATCTAATCATACCAGTAAAAAATAATAATAAACATACCCAAACTTGAACTCAAAACAAAAATATGATTTTACACTATCTTAAGTCGAATTAAAAAAATTCTAAAAGAATTCTAAATTACTTCATTTGGCATTTTAGAATTTATATTTATATGTCTTCAAATTTAAAGCGAAATATCTTACGAATTATTACAACTACGATGCATCTATTATCAAATGAATTTACAGATTATCTGCTACTCGATTTCATCGCGTACTTAAATGCTTAAAACCACCTTGTCTAATTAGAAAAGTATGAAAGAGTGTTAAAACACTGCATTTAATATATTCCTGATATAATTTCCAAATCCAACATAGGGAAAAAATCCAAGTAATAAATATAATGCAATTATTTTAGCTTTTATTTAGATTCTAGCTGTTATTTACCCACCACTAATTTAAAATGTTTACGTTAGAAAAGTTTGCTAAAGTCCAAATAATAATGACTAAGACTTATTTCAATCCAAATTTTATCATACATATATAAAAATGTTTCTTTGAAGAAGATCATAAATCTTAGTAAATATTCTGAAAGTTTTAAAAATAAAACCATAAAAAAATTAATATTTTTAAGCTTAATAAAAGCTATAAAAATAAAATGTATCCTTTTTTTTTTTCTTTTTGTCTACTAACTCCATATAATGACACAACTTCCCCCGTGAAAAACAGAAACTTTATTTTCAAAAAGGCATGTAATATAAATGCAAATATGTTTTGGTTATAAATTACCTATCATTGGAAATCAACTGCTTTATCGGCCTTCATAATTGCTCTAATTTTCAATAGAATATTTCATGCAGCTAGCCTCTAGATGGCTTCTTCAATAAAGAATTTTTTAATTCCAATTTTGAAAGACATTTAAGACTGGACATTTCAAATATTACTATTTTAAAAACCTATACTATTTTTTCCAATATGCAAGAAGAAACCTATACTATTATAAACATATACTATTTTCAAAATTTTCTATCTAGAATTTCAATTTTATTTTTGAAATAGTGTGAGGTTAAACTTCAACCTACATAAACACCTAAATGTTGAATCTGAACATTTTCCCTTAAAATATAAAATGACTTCATTAAAATATATTTAAAAAAATAGAATCTTTCAACACTAAGTTGATTATTTATTGAACTAAATATTGAATAAAAATTTCTTAAATTCAACTAGGAAGATCAATGCTTTAACGTAAGAAACAATCAGCAAAAGATCTGAATGGTAATTATATATATTTAAATATATTTCATTAATCAGCAGCCATGTTTAAATATGGACATACTTTGAAAACTTACTCACTGCTTACTTGCGAAGTAAGGTACAAAAAATATGCTTTGAGGTACATTAAAAAATATGCTTTGAGTTGAAATCTACGAATTATGAAATGATAAGCTATAGATTCATACATGTATCATCAATAAAAAAAATTGAAGAAAAAAATAGTTGTAGCAATAAAACTATTTAAGTTTCTTAACAATAGTGAAATAGATTGTTGTATATATGCTGAAAATATATTTTTAAAAACATTAAAATGAAACTGATAAATGTTACTAAAAATTGTCATAGAAAGTTGGTAATACTAAAAAGATAATTTTCTGAATTTTAAGATGACAAATCAGTTTTGTGTTAATTTTCCGTAATAGAAAACCAAGAAAGTCTCAAGTTATTTTAATGAATTAAAATTTTTAAAAAATTGAGTCGAAATACACATTTTTACTTCATAAAATACATCTAAATTAAATTTAGTAAATCTAAGCCTAATGATCTCTCTCGTACATCAACAACTATAGACACATATGCATATATTCACCTTTATTAGTAGTAGATATTGAGACTTCAAATAATCTCTACTAATAGAAATGGTGAATGTATGTATATGTTCCTATGTTGATGCTCTACAAGACTGACCATTAGATCTACTAAATTAACTGAAGTTCAATTTATACAATTAATAAAGAAGATTATATATTAACTTTCGAAAAAATCTAAAATTACTTAATTCAGCATTTTCTCTCTCTTTTTTTTTTTTTTTTTTTTTTTTTTAAAATAGGAAAGTTCACTTAATGGTAATATTTTAACTGTTAATTAGAATTTTATGTGATTAAAATTAACCGAACTTACCAATACTGTCGAAAATATAATAGAACAAAAGGTTTTATGCCATTTTAAGATTGTCTTTTTAATGATGCCATTTCATTTTCTTGTAAATTTATTTTTCTAAATTTTGAATCGATTATTTTCGTTTCAACAATATATTTTATTATTGCAAAGAAGTTCAAAAAGTAAATAAAAAGTATTTGATTAATTCAAAAATGCTAGAAAATATTTAATCACATAGTTAAATATTTAATTTCCATTACCTATAAAAATAATGAAATATTTAAAAAAGATTCTACTAATTCTCCACGCAGTTTAGAACAAAAATTAGAAGGGAAATTATGCTAATGAAAAAGTCAATGAGTCGTTTGAAATTATTTATCCAGATACTTAGGTTTTAAAATGCATTATGATATAATGGAAGTCGACTTCATGAAGAAAACTTGTTCTCTTATTAGAGAATATTGAACGCCAAATTTTGTGTAAGAGATTTAATTCAAAGTAAAGATAATCCATATTCTCATAGAATCTGCTGATTCTCAAAGGCGGCTAATTATTTAAAAAGTCGATAAGTACTTCAGAAGGATATTGCAATCAGCATTATAAAATCCATGATAATTTTCTTTTTCATATAAACTCTCTCTTTAGAGCACAATGAAACTTTTCATTTCCCTATCCATTATTAAGATACCAAGCAAAAATATTAACAGTAAAACATTCATTGAGAAAATAAGTTTCTCGTAATGCAGTATTAAAAGAATATCATAATGCATACCATTAACATCAAGCACACGTTACATCCAATGCGAAAAAAATGTTAAGATAAAGAGGATAATTCAAAATAAATAAATGTAACAGTGACAAAGTCAAAGTTTGATACAACTTTACACAAGAACAAAAATTTTCTTTATTTTAACGTGGTTAAGAATACTTTCGTTTAAACCTGTTTAGAGTATTTAAAAAATAATGTTTCATAAATTATGATACTTTTAATACAAATTTTATTTGTATTAAAAAGTATCATAAAATTGATGTTTAATTTTTTTAAATGTCCAATCATAAAAAAATATACATTCTAACATTAATATCTCCTGTATTTTTCCCTTTTTCCGTTCAAAAAAATTACAGTAATAATAATAATAATAATTAAAGCAATTTAAAGACATATGATTTAAATTTCGTGAGTACTGGTTGAAATAAACATAGTATAAGACTGTTAAATAAAAATAGTAGATAAGATGAACTAGAAATAATGGATTCCAACAAGGCGGAATAAAAACCTGCAGTTAATTTTACTTTCAATGCAAGCAGGCTTTTGCAGAGTAAAAAATACATATATTTAAAGCATGGTTTGAGATTTCTACATTTACGTTTCGAAAATAATATTTCCAGTATTATACTGGAAAAAGTTTTAAAAATAATTTTAAAAAAAAAAAACTGAACTCAGTAAGTTAGAAGCAAAATTTTAAAAACTTTCAAAATATATAAAATTGAATGAAAATAAATTTAGAATTTACTTTTAAAGAAGTCATTCGTGAAAACTACCGATTAAAAGTCGGATACGCATGAAGAATTTTAAGGAGGGGGGGGATGACTTCTTCTATTTGTTCATTTTAAAAAAATCCATTTAAATTTTACGACAGCAAAACAGTAGAAAGTGTTCACACTGGAGAAAGAATTGAACGATGTTTATTTTCAATTTTAAAAAATACATACCACAATTTGCAGGCTTGCGTTTTCTAATAACCATCATAATTAATACTGTTAATTCTCAACATCACATATGTTTTTCACATATTAATTACAGTCTGCAGTGTTATCTCTCAGGATAGTCAATTAAAACAGCACGTATATCATTAATGAAGCAGCAAATAATATACATTGGACTGAATTTTGTTTAACGTAAAATATAACATAACTGCATATAAAATTAAAAAGAGAAATTTCGACTGATCTTTCATTTCATAGCTGAATCAAAACAACACATGCATAATCTTCGTAGTTCAAATAAATATTCATTAGTTGGTTTTGTAATACGAGAGAAATAAACAAAATCTGACGTGTATGTTGCAATAGATAGGGTTTATCATCAAGATCGCAGCTGCATCTTGCCATGCTTCCTACACCGAATGCATTTCCAAAAATTGTACCAGTTCTGCTCATATCTTATCTGCAATGCAAAACTGACCTTGAATACACATTCAGAAATTATCATGATTTCGTAAAGAATGATATGAAAACCACTGTATGTGCACTATTTACAGAACACTCGGAAAGGTCACTAAACTGTAAAAGAAAATAATTGAAAAGAAAAATTCCACTCTACTTGACTTTAAAAAAATATCTTAAATAACGCATTGAAATAAAAATATTAAATTATGAATTGTTTAACATTTATTTTAAAGCACGATATGCGAATTAAAAAAATTATGCGATACGTATGATAGCCTTATAAAAACAAACTTTAATGTTCAATTTCTATTTCAGTTCTTCTAAAATTGTTTAATCTGATTATAGAAATATTGAAAAACTTGACCAGAACATATTAAGATTTTTTTAATTATATAGCTTTCTTTTTTTATAAATAAAAGATAAAAATTGAATAATTTAAACTATAATAATGAAAAAAAATGCTTTTTCAATAATTTATGCAATTTATAATGACCATCTAAAATAACTCATACTATTTAACAACAAACCATCTAAGAAACAACAGAAATGCAAGAATTCAAAATGATTTTAAATTATAACAAACAAAAATTAAAATACACAACTGCCAATTTTCCTTTTTTAGTATATCATTCTTCATGTATTTTGATCAAAAAAGGAAACAATACTGAAAATTGTAATTTATTTTCTCATCTTCATATTCTAGAAGAACAAATTTAACTACAACTTGTAAATTTCACTTACACTAGTCAGAATCTAAAATATTTAAAATAAATGCTTTAATTTTAGCAATCTGATAAATTAAATGTGAGTTGTAATTTAACAGAATTTGAGTTTACTAAAAAGTAACCTAGCAGTTTTAGAAATAACCCTCTATGATTCTGTCAAGCAAATCACACACACACACACACACACACACACACACACACACACACACACACACACACACACACACACACACACACACACACACACACACACACACACACACACACACACACACACAAACAAACAAACAAACAAACAAACAAACAAACAAACAAACAAACAAACAAAACATCCTTAAATGTAATTAACATCAGCTATATTTAGGATTGTAATAGAATATATAACACACACACACACACACACAAACAAACAAACAAACAAACAAACAAAAAAAACATCCTTAAATGTAATTAACATCAGCTATATTTAGGATTGTAATAGAATATATAAACTGAACCTTGCTTATTACCATTTTGATTACTTTACACCCACGAATATATTTAGCAAAGATGCATACCACGATGCATTTTTTTTAAAAGTTTATTCACATTGACGCAACTTAAAGGCAGAATCGTAAAAAAACCATTCGTTTTTTAGTTTTAGATATATAAATGCAAAAGCAATCAAATCTCAGGCTTCTGTGAATACTGAGATTTTACAGAAGATTAAAAAAATTAAGAACATTTTGAAAATAAAAGAGAAACAACTTAAATTTACCTTAATGATGACTACTAATTCCAGCGATAGATTGAATTTGCAGCTAAGATGATATTTATTTATGAAAGAGGTATGAAATTAAAGTATCATAATGCAAAACTTAATTTTTAATTTATGGTTGAGAAAAATTTTAAACTTGAAAATGATCTGTTCTTTTCATATTCACATGAAATAAAAGTAGCTTAAACATATGATTATAAAATCAGAAAATTTTCTAAATATGATTTTAAACTATAAGAAAAAGTAGCGAGAAGTATTTATCAAAAAAGTATTTAAAAATTAACGACTTTTGACAAATTAAGTACGTTATAAGTTGCCTATAATAATGATCAACAGCTTTCTCCAGGCAAATAGATTGTTACTTTCTAGGTAATACTTCTAAAGACATAATTATTATTAGAAAATGAATCAATGAACAGAATGTAATGGCTACAAAATTTTTATAGTAAAAAAAATTAATGAAATAACATCCAAACTTCCATATTATTTCATTAAAAAATTATATTGGAAAATACCGAAATAAACTAATTTTAAGATTTTCTTTTTAATTTTAATGCCATTTAATTTTCTTTTAAATCTATTAACATTTCTTCAAAATCTATTTAACATTTATAGTACAATGAATAGATTATTTCACAACAGAAAACTACATAAAATTTCTAAATGATATAGAAAAAATTTGAGACAGTAATTCAGTTGTCCATTCAAGAAAATAAGGAAAAAATAATATACAAAATTAATTAAATAAAAACCTAAAATTAATTAAATGAATTTATAAAATCTTTGATACAATGGCCTATTATCTATTTTAAATAATGCAAAATATACTTAAGCTTCATATTTTATAAGCAATGTTCTTTCAAAAATAAATTTTATGAAAACACTTCTATTTACTTATTCCATTATTTCGGATATCAGTAAGAAAGATGTAAAAAATTTAAAATTCATTTTATATTCCCCTTTTTGAAAAATTACAAATCTTTAAATTCTCCTGTTCTTTTCCCATAAGTGAATTATTGTTTTCTGACACTTTTGATCATACAATTCATTGTTTTCTAACATTTTTGATCAAAAAAAAATTTCTAAAGAAATACATAAATGTAAGTGCATACAGAAATAATATTCATAAAAATATACTGAATTAGACTTCAGTAACTTTTTTAGTTTCAATTATATCTGAAAAATAAGCAGTATGGTAAAACTGACAATGTTGAATACACAGTGAAGAAAAACTGAAATTATGGATTTAATTCATTAAAATCTACTTACTTTTGATGTACACATAGTGATATGAAATAACTCGGAATAGATTATGATCAATCACAGCACTTATAAATATTGCAACTTCTTACCTGGAAAGGAAAAGGAAAATATGTTAATAAAAGCAAAACTTATTCCGAAAAAATCCAAATAAATAATTTATATATTTCAAAAAATAAATAATAATTGATGCACTAAGAGCTTTTATAGTTCACATAAATAAGTATTTACTTTACTTAATTAAATAATATTTATAACTAATATTATTTTTTAAATAGAAATGATATGAATATTTAATATTTATAATATAATATTTATTATAAATACAGTTAGTTGTATGACAATTCATATATTTTATAATAAAAAATGAACATAACAAAAAATATCCATGTAAATTTGATACAAACCCATTAATGAATAATGTATTATATAATTAACATACAATTGAATTTCTTGTTAATAAACATACACTCAACTATTAGTAAAATCGTAAAAGCGTTTATAATATTTAATTACATTGTTTTAATAGGATCTCAGTTCGATTAAATATTAAATTATTTATAAAAGAAATAATGATTCAATATTTCAAATACTGCAGTTAAATAGAAATTACAATTTAATAGTTATTCCGCTTTCAGACATAAAACTATAAAAACACAGGTTATTTCTAAGATAAGAATGGAATTAATTATTTAAAGATTAATAAGCAAGAAGAGTAAAAAAATATAACGGATGAGATATAGTACATTTTCAATATAAAAGATGAAACTGACATGGCAGCATTTGAAAAAAGCAAATTTTCTATGAAAATTCTGTATTTTCCAAAAAAAAAAGTTATACTATATAATGCATTGAAATAAGAAAACATTTTATTATCTTTTAATATTACAATAGAAAATTTAACATTATCTATAATATAATAGCAGTAAATGTTCTATTGCTTTACCAGTAATTCTGATAAAGCAATAGAACAAAGAGAAAGGAAAAATTAAATACATCATTTTAAATCAATGGATATTTCTTGGAAACAATGTATTTTAAAAGTCTAATAATAAATTTCTAAAAGAAATTATATGAATTTATATTCTGAATTACAATTAGACAGCTACTTGTGATATTTTCATTGTCTATATTTATTTTCACATTTGATTAAAACTGTCATGTATAAATTCAGCCGATTCAAGTTCCATTCTAGTTAGAGATTCAGACAATTCTCACATCCGCCATTTACACGCATATTCAACAAAGATTGAACGAATAACACATATACAATCTTCCGTTTAGATTTGTGAAAGAACGCTGTATTTCCGTTCAAGATGAAACCAAACCAAAAGACTGGTAGTCGTATATATAAAAGATCATTGAATTGCGGCGAATTACAGCAGGATGCCGATCACTTCATGTTCACTTTTCCTTGTGACGCTTTCCTGTGCTACGGAAACTGAGTGAACTTAGCGTTTCCTCGCCATACTTATTTGCATGTAAGCCCAAAATAAATTCTAAAAGAAACAAGCATTTCCGGAAGCGGAGAAAGTAAATACGTGTTTACTTCACAGTAGGGGAACACCTGGAATAAAAAATAAAAGTGATAGAAAAAAGAAGGAAGGGGAAAAAAATCTGTTCAGGGGTCTTCTCAGTGAAAGCCCCCTCCTTAGATGGCCTTGGAAAAATCCCAGGCGAAACAAACAGGAAACGGTAGCATAGCCCAGACCCACGCAACAATGAACGTCAGGACGACGGAAAATACTGCCCACCGATTTTCTATCTGCAGTTAAGATTCCGCTTTCCAGATCACCGAGGAAATAGCTTCATTCCGAAATTCAAATATAGTTATGTCCTATGATGGAGAATTTTAGAAACTCTAAGATAACAATTCGAATTTTAAAACTGACATAGCCACTTCAATCAAAATCAAAAATAATTCTCAGAATAGGGCTTCAATTAAATGCTATTTCTATACACTATTAATTAAACTATTCCCCAAAACAAAGATATTCTCTTTCAATGAAATGGAAATCTAATGATTAAAAAAAAAAGAGCTGAATACGTTGGAAGAATGGATATAATATTAAGAATAACAAAAATGATACTGATATAAAAAACGAGAGTGAAGAAATATAGGTGATTAATTTTAGAAAGTAAATTAAAAATGAAATAAAATATAGAGATAGTTTTGTAGCGAAACAAGTATATTCGCATTCGTTTAAATCTGAAATGATGCACAGCGTATCCCTCCCCTTTTAATCATAATTCCTTTGCTCAAATTAAAAACCTTCTTTATATACTAGAAAACGAAAATAAATTCTTGTATATGTACAAATATCGCCGAAAAATATCAAAATGACTTTTAACAAATCTATATACGCTGTTCTTTGGACATTGGGTAATAAAATATTTTAGCCAGGATGATAACACTCGGCTTTCACAAGAATAACAAAGATTTCCTTTTTCATAAATATCACAAATAATCGTACAAAAAATCTAAGCTATTTATAAAGACAGACTAAACAATGCCGAAAAAAGATAATATGCATAAAATCATGCATTTTAAACAATTACTGAGAAGTATTTATAGTTTATTCACAATTAAAAGATTAATTCTATAAAAAGCAATATAAATAAATAAAAGATTGTACAAATCCCAATAAAATTACCAACCAAACTGAGAAGTTGTATACTGAGCAGAAAAAAATATTTAAGTAATTACCCTATTAGTTTCAGCTTACGTGCCCTTCTGTCTAATGGAAATTGAACAAATGAAAGGCAGTTCAAGCTGATAATCAAGCATCAGTGGCACTCACGAGAACACTTATTACAATCCTCTTTACAGCAGTATGAGAATGGGAATTGCGGAACGAAAATCCTAATTTTTCGTCTAAAAAAAGACATGCCACGTAATAGCTCCCAAATTTAATAACAGTTAAGAGAAAAGAAAATAATAGTTTTCAGGTCATTACAAAAAGCAGTTAAGAGTTTCATTAGCGAGTGAAACGTATAATTTAGAGTTGTTTCTAAGATGACGGATTCTTTTATTTCGAATTCGGAAAACTATATAATACACCTGCTGTTAAAATGGCAAGTTGTTTGAAAAATTTAATAGTGATAGCACGCTTTGAAAGAAAAAGTTTCGATAAGAATTTTAAAATAAAATTTTTAGAAGTTGTTTTTTTTTTTCCGTTTCAAGAAATAGATATTTGAAAATAACTTTAGTTTCCTTTGAACTTTCATCAAAATTCAAACCTCGATATTTTGAAATCTGGTATATAGAAAAACATGCAACAGAGCTTAAATTAGAATCTTCCTGTTTATGAGCAATTTTATGAAAAATTGTACGGAAATAAATGACAATGTAATGAAAGTGAGTTTAGCCCACATAGTCGCTGTATAATTTATTGAAAAAAGCGGGCACTTTCAATCTAAAATTTTAATTTTATTTAAACTTATTGCCGCTTTCTCGCGTTACAATTATTTATACCAAAAAATATAACACCCACACTCATGTCTTTATTTAAATGATGTTAAGGTAATCAAATTTTCGTTATATTGACTATAATTTTTTTCTTTGAGCAAAATTACACCTCATCTCTTTTCATACTTGAAAAAAGGTATAATATAAATAGGGGTATTGAAAAAAGGTAAAATATTTTCAATACCTCCCTGGTATTTTGAAAGAGAATTAACTAGAGAAAGAAAAAGCCAACAAGAGAAATTAAAAACAAATAAAGAAGATAGATTCTCAGTTACAAAATCGAAATCTCAGAAAAGGGTAACATCTCGAAATGTAACAACCGGAGTATCAGGAGGAGGAATAAAACGTGAAAAACCTAACTTGGGAAATATATATATATCCCAATAAGGTTGATGTCCGATGGCGGCATTGACCGACTGACCGTTGGACAGACAAACAACAACATCACAGTATGTTGTGTCTGGAGCTACCAAAAGAAAAGAGTGTGTGGGGGTGTAGCAGGGAGGGAGTCAATTAACGGACCGTCTCGTAATCAGCAACAAAAGAAGAGCGAACGAGCGAGTGAGAGAGAGAAACACGTGCTTGGTCACGAGACTCGCTTAACCCTTCCGGTACTGCCTCTGCCGTTTGATGGCATTGTTTCTTCCCGACAATCTACTAACTACGAACGGGAAGTGAGCGAAGAAAGGAAAGCTTTTCCTTTATCTATTTCCGCGGCTGATTAATTTCTGTCTTTTATGAGAGTGTATAAAAAAAGAGACCACATATCCTGGATTCGCGCCGTCAGCGATTTCCGGATGCTCCACGTAGCCCTCCGATGCTCTCTTATGGAATGAAATGGATTGATATCGAGATTCTTATCCGTCGACTCTTCGGAACAGACTGTTTATTTAATTAACAATCTCACGCTAATAAAATTCAAAGAAACCAATTTTTGACACAATCATCCAAAAAATAAACTCACGTGTCATTAATAATAGTACTCGTGAAGCATATTCTCAAAATAAGCAAAAATGTATTGAAATGTTTAAAGCACCCAAAGAAGGGAGGGGAACAATATTATAAAAATCTGTTTCTTGTATTAAGTAATCTAAAACAGTAAAAAAAATAAGCACATAACTTAACGTATATATTAACGCATTAAGTTCCCCTAGATAGTCCTTTATAAAAAATTAAATTACACAGACCATTTAAGATAAGTATATATTTTAAATTATTACTTTTTAAAACTAAATATTAAGTAAAAAAATTTTATTGAAGTATTTTTTTTTACCTTCATTATTGGATTATTGTTTCATAATAATCATACAAAGGTTCTTATTATATTTTGGGAAGTCACAAAGTATTGTTACAAAATTTAACATATTTTGTGATCAAATTTTAAAATATGTAAAAAAAAAAAAAAAAAAAAAAAAAAAAAATTTATTTTAATTATTTATTTTTGTGTGAAAACGTATGTACAAAAATCAAGTTAAAACAATCAAATTTTTGTTTTTTATTTTTTACCACAGAGCCTGAATTCAACAATTAAAGAAAGAACTAATTTTTGTAACTAAAAAATAATTACGTGATAGAAAACAGTATTACTCTATTCGATTTGATTTCATACATATTTGATTAATTTCATGGAACTTGATTTCATAAAAAAAGAAAAGAAAAAGAATTTTCTTAGGCTTTGTCGAGGGGACACGAGTCATATTATTGATCAATCGATTCGATAGAGCAATTCTTTTAAATTTCAAAAAAGTTTTTACTTCTCATGTAATGGTTCGAGAAATGACCATAAGGATACTTTAACCTATTCGCATTCTAAGGAATTTTCTGGGTGAATGTTAACATAAGTAATGTTAGTTGATGATTATTGGATGAATTTTATAGTAAAAAATAACATTAATCCATTCTGCAAGTGTATGTCAGTGAAATATTTAATATCTGAATTAAATATTTCATTTACAAATTATTCTTTTAAATATTAAGGGAAAAATTATTAACACTTCATTGAGCATTATAAGCAGAATGAAGGTTTATAATATATGAATGCTAGGATATATACATTTATGCAGCAGTAAGCAGTAGTGAGTTTTAAAATTCCAGTTTCTATATTTTTATTCCCTTGTCTTTATATTCAATAATTCCATAACAATTATTTAATTTCAGATTGTAATTTTATTTCAAATATATTAGTGTGGAAAGGCCATTGCCAGGAAAAAAAATATATTAGAAAGTTAAAAATGAAAATTGAGAAACCATTAAATATGGAAACATTATAGTGAGAATGCGCAAATTCTTCTGAAGATGGAAAAGCTAAAGATCGAAAAAGCTTATTCATATGTGTAGTTCAACATGGAGCATAAAAATACCATATGGTATGTTTTAACATGACAAAAACTCTAAACATGCAACATGGATAGCTTTTATGCAAACATAAAGAATGACTTCAATAATTAACATTAAATTTGCTAAATACGAGTTTAACACTGCAAATGTGAAAAGAAAATCTGCAGCTAAAAAACAAAAATGAGGAGTAAACAAATTTGGGATACAAAGTGAAAAATTGTCGAATAAAATCGCTCTAAAAGAATCCAAAATATTAAGCGCAGTGGTTTTATATTGGATAAGAGAGGTATTGAAGACCCAAAAATGAAATCTCCTGCTATGAAATTAAAGCCGAAGTTATATTCCATCTGTCTCGGAAATATAGTATACATTTAAAATAATTCCTGTCTTAATACTGCAATGTCCTAAAAAAATTGCAATTTCAGTTAAGCAGATTAAGTTTAGTGGCATTATAAAACAAAATTCAAAAATATTTAAATTGAAGTGAGATCTAGTCTTTTCTAAGATGTCCTGGGAACTTGTTATATTTGCTGGTTAACGTTTCCCACGATCAAAAAATAGGCATTTTTGATTTTACCCAATTGTCAGAGTACCCTTCTTGTATTAATATTTTTATACAGGGGACTTCATATATATTCATGAACTCTTCATTCGTTGTACTATTTTTTTAGCTGTTTTCCAAATTCCAGAAGCAATCAACAACCTACTGCAAATTAAGCTGTAACTTGTTAACTTATATCCAGCAACGATAACTCTTGCAATATACTATTTCGCTCATTGTCAGTTAATTATTTTAATTCGAAGTATTTTTTTAACTAATACAAATTTCCTTAAAATACTCACTTTTCTGATAATTGCAAAAAATGGAGCCGCTACTTTTACACAATTGCATTACTATATTTATTGCAATAAATTCTTTTCACTTATTCAAAAAAATAATACGTGTCAACTAAATTGCTCATCTTTTCAGCTAATGTCAAACATATCTAGGTTCCAAAATTATTTTCTGGCTTCGATAATTTTCGACCTATTTTAAATGCATGTCATATTTTTAAATAAAGGACCTAGTATTTCTTTAATGTACGCATTTCTTGGTATAAAGAAATCTCTTTGAACTAGACTATGAATATTTGTGTACTCAATCTGCATCAAGATTTATTTATTTATATGAATTTAAAAAAGTTTTATCTATGCGAACACGTACAGAGAAGATGTGCAATTAATACAGGGTAAAATTTTAGTAATAACAGAATCTGTACAATTAATAAAATGTCATAAGCTGTAAAATTGAAACTTAAATGTATTCTCTATATCAATTATGCAAATATCAAAATGAAAACATAAAATACATATTTTACTAAATAAAATTTTATGCTAAATTTAATTTTAAGAAAGTGAATGTATCTATATACATGCTTGCTTTTTGATACTAATTACAGGTAGATCACATTTTTCCATGAAACTTAAGCAAATTTTTTTTTCACATGCAAGATATTTATAAAACTGATGATGAATTCATTGTCAATTTTATGTTACTTTTTTATAATTTGCATCATTCTAGTTCACTGTTTTCAAGAAAAATAAATGATGACAACAGATTTAAATACAGTTTACGACTTACGTTCTATTAAGCTTAAAAGTAACTTATAAAATATTAAATTAATTGTAATATTTATATTATATTATATATATATATACAATGACTAAATTCATTATCAATTTTTTTTGTATAAAAGATGAAGTCTTTGTTCATTTTAAAACAGCAGTCACAATATGAAACTCAGCATGAATGATTTTTATATTATTTCAAATAATTAAAAAAATAAAGATTCAAATTATAATTTACAAAATATATTATTTAAGTTCTTAACATAACTAAAAATTTAGAAATTTTTAAAAATATAATATATTTCTAAAGCAATTAAGTGAAAGGATTTAGTTTAGAAAGTTAGATTTTAGTTAGAAAGAAAATTCAAGAGGAGTTACTTTTTTTTTTTTTTGTAATATATGGTACAAAAACAACACGAATATTTGTATGCTTATAATCAACACATAATAATATAAGCTCATGTTTAGTTTAAAATTTTGTTTAAATTATCTTTTTTAAATCAAATAATATAAGAGAAATATACATATATATATGAATAAACATTAAAAATCGAATCTAAATGGCATGCTTAACAGTTCGCGCAGAAAATTATTAGTACTCAAAACTGCATAATAGTAATTTGTATATTCATAAATAAAAAACGTAAAGTAAAAATCGATTATAGAAGATAATGCAATTTAAGCAGAAAAATAAGATAACATTTAATTTGAAATATTTCATTTGAAAGAGAAATATTACCCCAAAATATCATCAAAGTATTTCTTTATATCATGCTTTTAGAATATTTATAAATTATTGCAACGTCACAATTTTTAAAAAAATCAAACAGTTTGCCTGATATTTCTGAGAAAAATAAATATTTATAAACAATCAAAATATTTGGTTTTCATGCGATGTTTGACGTATTCACGCTTATAAATATACATTATAGAATCTTACTTCATATAATTTATCAAATCAACGATAACGTTTGAACAGCAATAATTTAAAGACGGAAATTCCAAAATATTTTATTTAAGTTAAATTGCGCATTAATGCTAATTTCAACAAAACGAAATATCAACTACAATAAAGAGATGGTTGCGGGCATCAAAAAATAAGTAAGTATCAATCTGTTATCGGCAATGTCTTGCAGATGCATAGAATGATCACAAAAATCACAAAACAAAAACTTAAGAAAGATTATTAGAACTGAGTCACTTCATCTCTAAACTATTTGTTTTACTGCTAAGTTCACTTCGCTGCCTAATAAATAGCGCGTATCTTACAGAATTTGGAAATATTACAGTTTATTTTTTAAAGAGCTTTAATAATTTATATTATTCTGCGGTAGGGTAAAATAGTTATAGTAAGATTTAGTATCATTTAAGAACCACTATAATTTGCATATATAAAAGAAGAAAAAAAAATCTATGGTTCATAGAGTTGAAGACAACCTTGAGATATTTCTATGCGGTCCTTGAGTAATGAATCAATACATTTCATTCCATAAAGTCGAATTGGTCGCCGAACGTGGCCCCATTTTTCGTCATTAACCCCTCAATTTGATTAATGCTCATGGAATTGATAAAAAAAGTGGAATGGAGCAAAAATAGCATCAATGTTAATATAACAGATACATACGCGTGCAATCGCAGTTAATTGTTAATTATAGAAAGTTTCCAAAAGGAAATAGAGTGCAATTCTTTCAGTAAATATTCCGGTGATATAGAAATATATGCAAAGAAATTAAATGTATATTACATATATGGAGAGAATAATATATTTATGTATGTACATAGAATAATATGGATAAAAACCATACACATAAAATTTGCAAAATATGTTAATGTATATAAACAAAATAAAAAAATATATAAGTCATTCATATAAAAAGTTGCAAATATGATTTTTATTCCTTCTAAATTTTCTAGATTTGAAAAGTAATTATTTTTAAAATCTTATGTTCTCTGTTCTTTTGTTAAGTTTAATAAACACTTATTTAAGCAACAAATTAAATGTTTCACTTCAAAAATTGTGTCATATTATATATTATTATATTATATTATATTATATATATATATATATATATATATATATATATATATATATATACACACACACACACAAACGCAAAATGAATGAAAGAAAACTATGTGTTGATTCTGATATGAAAGAAATTGGCAATGAATGCGAATTTGGTATATAATTAAAACAAAAATGTCTCATTTTTGAACATTATAAACAACTACTTGTGGATAAAAGAGGCTATTGTATGACTATTTATGATTTAAAACAGACCAAAAAGAATATTTGTTCCTTGATTTTTAAAAAAATATATTTTGATCATATCTAATGTGTTGGTTTCAAACACAAAAATGTTTTTTCTTTATGAGACCTGCCTTTTGATACTCAGTATAATTATATCAGGAATCTTTTGATTTCTTTCTTTTCCTACAATTCAAATGATTATATGAAAAGAAAAAAAAGTAAAAGGAGGAGGGAAGAATATTAATATATATATTTTTTTTTCCAACAAGAAAAGTCGATGATTGAAAAAAGATTAGCACCATCGTTTTAGTGATGAAGAAAACTAAATTTCACCATGACTGAAGTCTTTTACCAAGATTGGCAGACTTAAAAGTGGTGAAATTTCTCACTCATCATTAAAGTGACTACAAGATATATCCGTGATTCTTGTGCCTATAGGATAACAGTAGCAAAAAATGTCACTGGATAAGAAACGAAAGGTTTAAAAAGAAAACATGGCAGTTGAAGGAAGTTTTGTAACGCTTATATTGGAAAAAATAAGGCTCTTTTTGTCTCTGCTAAGGTAAATGAAATAATTCATATAGGCTCTTGATCAAGATATCCCATGTTTCGTACACACAGGATTAAAAATTCACTTTGGATAGATATAGAAAAGCTGAAATTTTTAATGGTTCACAATTCAGGCGCTCAGAAGCGAAGACCTAATTTGTTCTTGTTATCACGTACTTTCTAGACAATTACATATATGAAACATAGATGATTTAATGAAATCGGGTTAAAGTTTCAGAGGTCTTGGTTATAGTAAGAGCATAGAGGTTCATTATTTGTACTGCCATTTAGATTGTTTCAAAGCAATTTTTGGCGATACTAATACAGCAAGTGAAGGATTTGAAAAGGATTTAAAGGTAATGAAGACGAATATCAAAGATGGATGCTCATATGATTGCAGATCATTGTTTTGAATTATTAAGGGATAGTATAAGCAAAGTCTATTCAAAAGTGCAACAAGAAAGAAAAGTAAAAAAAGAAAGACGGAGGGGGGCATTTGGAAACCTTTGGAAAAAAATGCTTTTATTTGAATCTTTATATTTCCGAATTTTTAACTAAGCTAATATTAGATTTATTAGCTTATTTTTATTTTAAATGTGTCAAACTAATACTAATTTAATGAATATGAACTTGGGTAAGAAAATATATTAAAGTAGGCCAACACTGCCATATCTTACAAATAAAATATTATGAATAAAAACCATTGTATTTGTTTTCAGCGTATAAAATATACACCAAATGAGATTTTTAAAAATTTAACACCAAAATAACTGTTAGTTTGTGTAATTTGTTCACATGCCAGTACATCGGAAATTTAATAATTCTTCAACATACAAATCTATAAAAGATAAAAATAAATTTGCTTCATATCAAATTTTCAAATGAATTCCACTTCTCAGAAATGCCAAAACATTTGCTGAAAAATTTCAATTATTTGTACATTCCGTTATGTAAAATAAAACCCAGCCATCAATAATCAAAATAAATTTATAAAATGTAAGTAAAATTTTGCTATTTAAATTTATGGTATTGTAAATGAAGTCAGCATTCAGCAACAATTAAACATTATTTTCAGTTTGAGTGTTTAGATTAAAGAATATTGAAGTTTGACTTAAATTAGTCTTTCAGAAAACCTTTATCCATTACTTATGAAGTGTGCGCGTGCATCATTGTTCATTTAGAACTTATAAATGCTAATTTGTATAATTGATAGGACTTAATTTCATTTTATTTTTTGAAATGTCTATGAATCTTTCTATTATATATTTGCAATACTACTATCTATATAATGTATCCAATTTTAGTATTATAATTTAAAAAAGTATCACAAACTGTCAACTAATATTTTTGTACTAATGGTAGTGATTTGTCATCACAAAAAAAATTGAATTGTTTAAAATTTAAAAAAGATATTTTAAAGCTTAGAAGTTACTAATTTTAATGACAAATATTACTATTTAATATGAAATACAAGGAAAAGTCAGGAAACAGCCTAACATTACAAAATTCAAGAGGCTACGTAAATATTAATAAGCAACGGCGATGCACTTTTCTTTAAACCTCGATTTCATATTTCATCTCAAACCTATAAAGTTTTGAAACTCGAATTATTAGAATTCATTGTATTCATAATACAAGAAGTTTAGATTTTTTAATAGTTAATTAATAGAAAGAGAAAAGAAAAATTTCATTTTCAACAGATTCATACACTAATAACTTAGATTCTTACAAAAAACATTATTCTCTAAAAATTAAAACATTAAAACGTCAGAAAAAACCCTTCAAAAATCAGTACCTAATTTTCAAGAACTCATTTAAAAACCATAAATTGTCTACTTTGTATGCTATAGGTATTGTTCCACATTGTATTCCAATTATTCTAGCATACCTCTATTATTTTAACATTAAGTAATAAATAAAATAGATTAAAACATTAAATTTTATTAAATGGAGAGTCACAAAAATAATTATGAAAAAATTTCTTAGACAAAATGATTTATATCAATGAAATTCGAGATAATTCCAAAATTACTTTTCTGAAGCATAAAATAAAGGAGCGTTATAAAGTTTTTTTTTTCTTTCTCCTTACTTTTGAATTACTAAAAAATGATGACTAAGAGACGGATTCCAAAAAGAAATGGTGATTTTTCTAGTGTAATCAGACAAAACCAAGCGTAACTTTAATAATAAGAAATACATTATCTTGTAATTTTATTACTGCTTTGTATAAAATAAATGGCTTTAATTGTTTCGGCATGGAACAAAAACAATTGAAATATTAAAATAAACAATAAATAAATCAAAGTTTGAAGCTAAAGTAGTACATTAAAATAATTTCTTTAATGTGAAAAATTATAAAAGAGAATAATGCATTAACCCTTTCAAGGACCATTTTTTCTAGTAATATTATATTAAAATTATCTTAGAATTGATATTGGCATAAGAAAAGTGATTCATTTAACTTGTATAAATTTAATTAGGTTGATTAAAAATAAAGTAACAAAAAAAACCCCGGAATTTTGTGTGTAATAAGAAAGTGAAGAATCTGTTTCTGTCTTACTTAAAAATGCGTCAGAACTCATCCCAATCAATATAACTTCGTTCGAAGATAGATAAATTTTACGGGAGGCATATTTCCCATGGCCCTTGAAAGGATTAAACATCTCTTGAGGTGCATGAATAGGATTGTACACTGAGTTTTGGTGTATCTTATGGTTTATTGGTCTTATGCATGTACTTAATTTTTTATACAATAAGATTAAATTCTGCACAAATTTCTTTTTCAAGTATTTTTTTAATAAAAATTTTCTTAAATATTAATATTGTAAATGTATACCTTTATTTAAATTAAGCAAACTATTCGTATTTTCAAAACATAAATATAATAATCAGAACAATATTACTTGTTAGATTTCACAGCTGGGCATCTAACAGAAATTATATTTAGAAACGTTATTCATGAGAATGATTTTCAGTAGAAGGAATTTTTATATTCCAGTTGAATAGTAAAATCATAAAATATCAAATACTTTTCAAGCTCACACGTTAACATTTAATATTTTTTACCAAAAAAACTGAAATAAAATGGCGTAAAATTATTTAAAATGAGCCTCGAATATGCATTTCAAGCCAAAATAGCTCAATGGGAATACATTGATTAACCGCATAAAGCTGAAATACAAATGAATGAAAATGATACGACAGAAAGAAAAGCGTATAAGAAATTTATTACAAACGTAAAGACAAAATCAGAAGACTTCGCTTAGCCTGAAAACGTAAGTAAAATGAGGGAACACGTATAAATGAATAAAGAAATTTCAATCAATTTCGGTAATACAATTGCATTGCAGAGACAAAATCCACGATCTTCTTTAAGACTATTAGGCCGTTAAAATAAAGCGCACTTCCGGAATATGGAACATTCCTCCTCTTGAAATGAAGCGCAAGCAGAGAGATTAGAATTCGCCAGAATCAACATCACGTAATGCCACTAAAAGCAAAAGGAGAATTCGGAATGAAAAAAAAAAGTAGAAGTCTTAATGGTTGAATTTTCTGAAGCAGGGAAGGGAGGAATGAGAGAAAAAAAATGGAATCATTATTTTTGCCTTAACTTCACCCCCAGCGGCCGAATCTAACGGCAGAAGCTAAATCGGCCATTAATATTTTGTCGGGCGAGCTCCTAATAGCGTCGGTAATCACGGCAAGCATTCATTTATGGCATTGGCGACGACATTTCGATGGGCCATTAACGGGCCGACGCGTTAATCGCGAGGTCCAACACCCCGTTACGCGATGCGGCAAACGTGATTCCGATGCCCAAAAACTCTCCAAACTAAATAAACCGAATAGTTTTGGGAGACATTAGCAATATTTTTTATATATTTATTTTGAATGATACACCGACGAACCATTATAGTTATGAATTTTAGACACGTCGGAGGATATCGACATCATCGTCACTCAATACCTGCTTTAGTAGACTAAGTTCCGCTTTTTGAACAACATCCATTTAGTTCAAAAAATATTCATATGCAAAAAGTAAATGCAAAGGAAACTGTCACAGTCAATTTCACAGCGAAACTTCTAAAGTTTCTAATCTAGTCTTAAATTTTAACGCAATAGTCAAAGAAACTAAAGTGATTTTGAATTAATTGGAATTTGAGTTGAAATACTATTATTAAATCTAATGACTATCAACATATTGAACATGAAGTTTCATCTCATCACTGGAGACTCATTTCGTTTTGTGAGAGATGGTACCAGAAAGTTCTTCTATCTTTTACCATATGTACTAAAAGTTGTTTTCCTCCAAAAATAAAAACCCCGAAACTCGGCATCAAAACATAAAGTACTATCAGTATTTTGAATTAAAAAAAAATATTTTCTCTTCACAAGCAAACTTGAAGCATATTTTTTTATGCATAAAAGATTAAACATAAATGTGATTTTAAAAAATTAGATTTTTTGAAATTTCGCATGATTTTTCTGTTACATTTGTTCTAATCTGTTTTTTTTTTTTTTTTTTTTTTTTTTTTTTTGAAATCCCAACAGTATAATATCAAGAAAAGGACTTTCCGCGCAGTCTTAACAAGATAGTTTTCTGCTAAGAATAAACCTTTGGCCCAGTTGTCGCTTCACACAAACTAAATGGACATTGCGTTTAAAACAGAATCATTCATTAGATGTTAAAGGAAAAGGGAACTTTTGGTGAGAAGGGTGAGATAAAGAGGTGAGGGAATGGCAAATGCCGATAAGAATCCTGTCGTGAGACACGCGAAGTTCTGGATGGGATGGTCAGGAGCGCATCTGTCGCCAATCCCATCGTTGATCACACGTGGACATTACGACCATGAGGGCGTTCTATCGTTTTGACCCATCCCCTGAACCAGCGACACACATTAATGCGAGATGTTACATCCACACCCCTTTCTCTTCAATCGAAAAACAAAATAAAGAAAAAGGGGTAGGAAATGTTCAGTTCCCTTTCCTTTTTCCATCAAGTAGAATGGCAATAAGAAAAATTTTCCTCGATACAGAATAGGTGACGCTATTTTATCAGGCACAATGAATAGACGGAATAAATGCATTGCAATAATAATTGATAATAAAGATAAGGGGGTAGGTTATCAATTTTTTTTCCTTCAAAAAAGACGAGAAGTAAAGCATCGTGAAGAATGTGTAAGAAATTTTCATCAGAGTTCATCACAAAATGGAAATGAGAGAGAATTAATGTAAGTTTAGAATTTTTTTGGGGATTCTTACAGAAAATATTTGAAGAAAAAATCTTACTAATATCATTCATAAATGATACACCGTGTTATTAAATTTAAAGGAAATATATATTTCATATCATTGATATTGTATAATACATTTCATATGATATATATAGTATAAGAAAAGTTCTGGTGGTGTCCTCGTCATCTAACCAGGGTTCGTATCAATATATTGTCTTAGAATAATTCTTATGCGGATTAAAAATGAGATTTTAAGTCTACTAAACTAAACGTTAGATACAGCATTGATTAAATTAATCTGCAAAAAGCATGTAAAAATCGTCAGATCAATAATCAATTTATTCATTGTGTTTTTCCAACAAAATGCACTAAAAATTAACGTCATTTTGTAGAGGAGAATTTAAAACAAATTGCACTTAATGAATATTATATATATATTTAATATTTCAAATATTTAATTATGTAATAAATATTTCAATATTTCAAATAAATATTTCAACGAATTCCCCAATTTCCAATTAAAGCTATAGTTTCAAACAACATTCAACATTCAAAAGTATATTACGCTCATCAAAGCGCTTTAAACCGGTATATAGCATGCAGTGTCAAAGCAGCATCAAAATAAACATCAGAACATTTCGCATGACATTTAGAAAACACAATTAAAAATATCTGTCAGGCAGCTGTTTAAATAAGAAAAGTGGAGCAGTTATTGAATGGAATTGAAAGAAAAAAACACCTTTCATTGATGCAGATATGAAACAGTGCGAAAATATTTTCATTGATCACGCAGTACATAAAACAATGATGTTCATGATTCTTACATTCTTTCAGTTTTCTTCTAGAAAACACAATTTCTGAGGAAATAATCTTTTATAATTTAACAAACAACCATAAAATTTGTTTTATGTAGGTTGTAAAAGCATTTACGTCATATAATAAATATTCGATTGAATCCATTTGTTTCAAAAACTCAAAAATAAAATAAATTTATAAGCGACCTACTTCATTTTACGACAATAAAAAATATCCTTACTAAACGTGAAATCCTTCAAGGAAAGGATTTACAAATAAAAAAATTAATTTAAAGTATTACTCATGAAGTTTAAACTATTTACCTGCTGTTTTTAATTATAGTCACATACATTTAATTCTTTATATCGAGGAAAAAATAATATAAATCTGTCATGAAATGCATGCTAATCGAGATAAAATTTAATGCATACCAAATTTCATCTCAGAAATTAAAATTTTCATGTTCTTTTCAAGATAAATGCGCTGCAAAGACTTTACCAATATTGTCAAGTAGGCTTTTTAAAAATATGTTAATTAAAATTTAAAAAAATTAAATTTCTGAAAATTTTACAAAAAATATAAATAAAAATAAAATTATTGCTACATTGAAACAGACAATTAATGATTGAAAAGTATTTCGTTTTACACTTTAAGAAAAATATAAATTGAAATTCAGTTTATTAACATTCCAATTCCAAAAACAGAATAAATGACAAGAATGAAGATTTATGTCAGCAAGTTATGCAATTTATACTATGAAATAGAATTTTGAAGATTACATCGGTATAGAATTATGTGTGATAATAATAATAATAATAACAGTAATAAAATAAAACGAAGCAAAAAAAAATGTCATTTTTCATGAGGAGGGGGATAAAGAAAAACCTTTCTAATTTATATGGATTTAAATTTTGAGTTGTTATAAAATGTAATGAATTATGTCTAGAGGACAGAAGTTTCAGGCAATATTTGAAATAGCTAAGTTGAATATTGTTTCGGTGAAAATATGCATTTTGAAGAGTTTTTCCTTGATCCTACGATCCAATTATGTTTGAAACATTATTGAACATCGTCTAGCAGGCTGCTATCATTTATACAAAAAACAATACATGAAACTTGAAAATAAGTGTAAAAAATTTATGAATCCATTTTCAATTTTTTCGAATCCAACATAGTATTTAAGGAAAAAAATTGCAATTCTTTCCTCAAATATCACGCACAAATTTAACAGTTTTTAGAAAATTATTTGCCAAATTTCATCTAATTTCTGATACTTGAATTTTTTATTATTGCCAAGAATATCAACAAAATCAGCCATTTTATTAATTAGGGAAACAAATTTACTTCGACATAAATTTTTTTTTTCAAAGAAAAAAAAATTCAAACGTACACACGCACACTCACACACACGTAAACAAACAAACATTTTAAAATAAAGCCATAAGGATAACTTTGCCTCAAACACGCGAGCTTTTTTCTTGAATTTATAAAAAGTAAAACCCTATATTTCAAGAAATTTATGTCAGAAATAATATATTTAAATATTCGAAAATATCAGTAAAACTCCCAAAATAAATTATTTTTAAAAAGCGCGATCATTTAGTGTATATTCTAAAATCAAATTCCCAAAAGAAAAGAAAAAAACTAAATACATGATTTTCGGTAAAAAACATAAAAATTATTCATATTAAAGTTTTTTTGTTGATTTTTTTTTTCAAAATGAATGCCTAAGGAGCATATTTATAAACAAAATATCCAAACGCCTTTACTATGAAAGATGAATCAGATTTAATTTTATCAAATTTCTGCATACATTTTGTATTCTATATATAAAATTTGAGTTGGGTCTTTAATGGATGGACGGTTTGATTTAATTATTTTTTACTATTAGTTTGCGGAAAGAAAAACCTGAGCTGAGCAATTTGGTACAAGTCTATTCTGAAAGAAGTGCCTGATCACACTGAGATACCAACTCCAGGGATTCTAGAATATATTTCCTTTTTCTACTTGTTCTTGCAATACAGTAATTTTTACATTCTATTTTTTTTTTTCTTTATAATATCATTCTATGTCATTTTAAAAATTAGAAAACAAAACAGTTCCTTTAACTTTATAAATTAATTCAATTTTTCTAATCAAATGAATGTAATAACAAAAATTAATGCATAAAAGAAGACAGAGCCACTCAGCTACTATTTCATTATTTTTTGATTATTCTAGCAGTTTTAGCCGAAATTTACGTCTCCTTACTTTATTTCATTTATCAGAAGCATTTAGGTAAATATTGGAAAGGAGTAACTCAGGATGTCGAACATAGGAGAAGATGGACAGAAGTAATATATATATTTATATAGCTATATATAAAATCTCAAGAAAATTGAAGCAGGGAGTCAGCAAAGTAATGTACGTAGATATAGTTGGAAGAAGGGAAAAAAGAGGGAATTGCTCAGAAAATAGGAATCTTCCTTTTGCCTAAGTACATTGGACATTTTGAAAGGTGGATTCCAAATCTCCCCTCAATGTTACCGGAAAGCCCCCTAAATTCGAAGCCACTTCTTTGGGACCAAAGATAGAGATGTGCTTTCCATTAGGCTCCTTATGATGATAAAAACCCGAGTCGGCCGCCCTCCCTCCAATGAGAAATCAGAAAGGAGGAAGCAAACCCTAATGCCAGAGTGCGCGCTTTCTTCGCACGAAGTTATATCTCTCTACACACTTCACATAGCGGGTAACGGAATCCGCACTTGCTATTATTTTACTGGAGAAGTAGAAAAAAATCTATATATATAAAGAGAGATATAGGAGAGCCAAGTGAAGACTCAATTTTGTTAAAACGTTGCGGACTTACGTTGTTTGAGTCGCTCTATATAAATAAGGAAGATCAAGTTTGCGAATAGAACATGCTTCTCAGAAATGAGGATCAATCATCGATATTTTGGAAGCGGTATCTAAGAATATGTCGAAAAAATTTCACAAAAAGAAAACGCAGTCGAAGTATAAACATCAAAAAATATATCGACAGGGGAAAAAAATGAATTGACAATAAATTCATATGTTTTTGTCTCAAAAAGAAAGTAGGAGGATTACTTGATTTTATTTATTTTAATTATTTATGATTAATTTATTTTAAACTAAAAATGCTAATGTGATTGCTTGTGATTAATTCAAATAAATAACGCAAAAACAAAAATATTATACAATCTATAAATTTGCAAAGGAATCAATTAAGCAAGATAATTTTAAGACCAGAAAAATATAATTCTACAAATAATAAATTATTGTTCCAATAGAAATAAGCAGCAAAAATGAACAGGAGATTGGATGAGTGCAAGATATTTATATAGTGTCTTAAAAGACGATATAGAGATTGTTAAATGCTATTGGGCTATAATGATTTCATTCTTTAGTATTGTATCAATATTTCATTTTGTTTATCTCAACATCATTCCACTTCCTTGAAAATTACCACATAAGAAACATTTTATAATATTTGATAATATCAAGAATAAATATCTTTCATGAATGAAGATTCTTTAAAAAATTCATATTTTCGTAAGTTTCATTTTTTTTTTTTTTTTTTTGACATTTGAAAGAAAGGTTTTATTATTTTCTAATACATTTGTAACTTCGAACTGAGAATAGGGCGAGCGCAAGGCATCAAAGATAGATAAACGAATGGAAAGATTCAAAGCTATGACAGACATTTCAAATTTCCTATATTACATTTATAAAACAAAAAGTAATAACTCCTAGTAAATAGCTGATTAAAAAAAATTAAAAAATGACGGCTCTTCCTTTATTTTGAACAATCTTAAAGAAATGCACTTCAGATATCTAAAGCAACAGCAAGAAGCAATTTCTTTCTTGAGATTTTCGTTTAATTCATAGTATTTTAGAAGTAAAACAAATTAATAAAACTCGCAAAAAATTTCTTTAGTATCCTCCTAAATGACATGAGTCAATCTCTAAAAAAATATTCCAAAAACTAAAATTAAAAACAAATTCAAAGTGTCAAAGAACACTTAAAATAATTAAAAGCAATCTTGCTTTATAAGTTTCAACTTGATGTCAAATTTGCATTTTTTAATATTCTCCAAGCTATTATAAAATTCCAATGTATACAGTTTCATAAATTTTGCGCCTGCATCACATAATGCCAAATATAAGCGTCTAAAGCGTGACTAAGCGTTCTTGCTTAGTCACGCTCTCGAAGTTAACAGCTTTTTAACGTCACATTCTTCGATTCAGTGTCTTTTAGAGCATCGATAAATATGCTCATTTTACACGTAAAAGTAATAAAATGCTTGCAAAGCATCTGTATAAAATTTTACTTGCTGCCGAATCACATCTTACAAGTAACAGTAATAATGACAATTATTAATAATTCAAGTCAGATCCATCCACTAGCATTACCGAAGTGCACATTAAATAAATTCTTCCATTTCAATACGCCGGACATCTATGATTTGGAATCCTTGACTCCATATTAACAGACCAAACAAGAAAATATGTTATTCATGAAATAGATAGAGAAGAGTTATATAACATCAGTTGAAATATCTGGAAAAAGAGATAAGTTCATTCGCTTATTATTCTTTTTTTTTCAGACATTATTAAATACTTGAATATTGCATATTGTTCAAGTATTCATTGCATTAAACATCCGAAATATTTTATCAAGATTTGTATTCCTTAAAACTCCCGATATTATTAAGGTTTCTTCTAGAGTAAACACTAAAGTTGATAAGAAAAAGATTGAAAGTGCAAAGAGATAAGTAATATTATCATAAAATCTTCAATTAGAAAAAAAAAACCGGCATTAAAAATAAGTAAATAAAATGTGACGAAGTAAATAAATACAGAGTTAATAAAACTTTCATATCAATGCTTAATTAAGCATAAATTTACAGAAATAAAAAACTGAATTAACTCTTACTAAGCAGTTAATGAGTACTAAGTTCAAATTTTGACACGTATTTTAAGAAAACAATGTTTTTTCTTTCTTTCTCCAAATTCTTGTTTTAAAGTTAGATAATATTATCCGTAAAAAGTATTTTAAAAACCTATATTTGTTTATTCAACTTATAAGAAGGACGCTATTTTCATTATTTACTATACCAGCTAATGAATAAATCGTATTCCATTATAATTAGAGGACGTCAGCGTTGAAATTATAATCAGTGTTAATTTTTTTAAAACTTGTTTGAGAAAATATCATAAGAAATCTAGCATCGGTTAAAAGGTAATCTGCTTTTAATATGATAAGTAAAAATAAAGAAAGTATTTATATTATTTTATTTAACAAGGAAATTAAAACTTGCTGCATAAAAATTTGATAAGGCCCTGTAAATAATTTGAATTTAATTCTAACAATGAAAAATATTGTTTTAAATCATATAACAATACATTTTTAAACATTTAATAAAATTATACCACATCGAAATATTGCACATCAACTTCAATTGAAATGATATTTCTTAATTTTTTTTTTTGACGTATAAAGCATTTTCGAGCAATATTTTTATAGCAAGAAAAATTATATTCAATTCTTAAAAAATTATAATGTAACGAATTAAAAAAAAACATTTCGAAGTTGCATTTTCCCATATCAGATAATGGATGTATCTATCAAAACGAGTTAAGAGTAATACATATCGTCAAATATTCTCGTTTATTATGAGTGGACATTATTATTAAATAAAAATTATTTGATTGCAATGTAGAATGGCTACCCATAACCTATTTTATTACTTATAAACATACAAATGTTTAAGCACTTTCAAAATAATATGTCATTGCTATCAAAAAAGGAAAGATATTTTAAAAGTTTAATTTGAAAATCTTTTAAAATATTACTTCGCAATTACAATTTAATATAGTTAATCTAAAAATGATAAGCCGCATAAAACCTTTAATTTCAAATTAAAAAAGTGATAAAAATAATGATGGTTAAACAAGCAACACTTTTTATAAACTTAAAAGCTCACAAAATGAGCTTCGTAAAAGAAAAGAAAAAATCACGTATACATGCGCCAATAACTCTCACTATTTCTTACTTAAAAATTATAGGCGACAAAGAAACATATGCCTGAAAAATTTCTTACAGATTAACTTTTTATCAACACTATATCATTTTTCAATATAGGATTAAAAAAAATTTTGAAAATTTTACATTGCTTTTGATAAACGCATTTAAAAATAGCATCTTAGCAGTTCATTTGCATTTTATATTGCTTGCATAAAACTCATAACATTTACTATTATTTATTGCAAAATATATTTATTTATTGTTACTATCAAACCACCAACAATATATAAAAATTATCAACTCATTAATTTTATTCTTAAATTTTACTCTTTTTTTTCATTATTTATTTTCTAAATCATCAGAAGTAAGACTGTTTTATAATTATTTCACACTGAACTAATCTTAATAAAAAAAAAACGAATATTATATTTCTTATCATTATTTATATTCTTGGAATGAAATGACTAGTTGAACTAGACAGAAATCATTGAAAATTAATAGTTTCCATAAAAATCTTTATTTAAGAAAATGTTTTTTTTAATGAAAAAGCCCATAAGTTTCTATATTAGTCTCAGCCTTTTAAAACTAAGAAAAATATTTGACTGAGCAGTGCTGACTCAAAATAAATTGCTCTTCAAAAGTATAAAATTTATCGGAAAAAACAAGATATTTTATTTTTTAAATTAAATATATCAAAATCGAAAATTAAAAAAATCGAACAATAAAAAACAATTGTTATATAAAAACATTACAGATTCAGCAACAAAAATATTCGGTAAAAGTTTTATACACAAACGTATTTTAATTAAATTCTTGAAAAAGAAAAAAACACGTTCATTTCTATATAAGTTTTATCATTGGTTCTCTTCCTTGTACGTCAGGTACAAAAAACGCATCGAACAATAATTTTCATCCATTCGATCCAACTCACTTATTTGCAGAGCCATCACTAATATAGCAAAATTGGGACATATTCTTTTAAATAATTCAGCAGGAAAATTGCCCCCAAAAAACATTTAGTAAACTACTTCACAGAAGTTATAATATATATAGCAAGGCATATTTTACCCTTCCCTTATACAAATGTTACATAAAAATAAGAAACAAGCATATCAATAAATATTTCAGAAATCACGTAATTAAAAAAATTTTGATTTAAAAAAAGCTATTTATATAATTAAAACACACACACAAAATAAAGTATGCCTTTTTAAAATCATTCTACTATTAATATAATTTTTTTATAATCGCTATCTCAAGTACCATATAGAGAATTAAAAAACTGAAAATGACATTTAAAGTAATTGTGAAATTAGGTGTATTATTTTCATTGATCTTTCAATCTATAAAGGTAATTACAAAATTGATGCTTACTTTGATATTGCCAAAATTTATTTTGTAATTTAAAAAGAAACTTACCGCGTTTATCTATGTATAGTGGCTAAAAAAATTGAGAGTATATCTTACTTTCACTTGATAAATCCGACTTTGAATAAAAATAACACATTACCGAGAAGTGCAAACGTGTTTTTATTGTTATACATACTAAATAGTTTAATTTAGAGTAAAAATAAAGAAGTATCAACGAAAAACTTCTAAATTGAAAAGTTTCAGAAGCATTTTAAATAAACATATGGAGAATTTTACAAAACATTGCGTGTACACCAATGAAATTTTTGCAATATTTCGCATAGAAACAAAGTGTCACTGTTAAGTTGCATATCTTTTGGCTCTTATAATGACTTCTAAACCCCATTTATTACAATACTTTGTTTTAAATGGGTGCATTTACTGCAATTTTGTGTTTTTGGACCCCATTTCCCAGTGTGGAACACGAATATTCATTGGCATTGATGTAGGGGTATTGTTGTGTGTAGCTGCTGTTTACAATAAAAAATAACAATATTTTGAAGTTATGTACATTCTGTTTGGGGTCATTGTCCTACTGGAAAATAGAATTTTCTTCTAAACCCAAATTTTTAACACTTTCATTTAGATTGCTGCGACCATATGGCTGGTTCATCCAATTTGCCCCAGAAACTTTTCAAACCATAGGCAGGAATATAAAAGCTGAAACTACGCGAAATGCCATTAGACAAGCTGGATATGATTGCATTGTTTAAGAGAAACCTTTCAGTAGCTTGCAAATTCAGAAAAAGCATTTGAAGTTTGCAAAAATTAATCAACTGAAGACCAATAATTTTTGGAAGAAAGTTATATTTATTGATGAAAGAAAACTCAACATTTTTCGCAGTGACAGCCATCCTACTCTATGAGAGAGTCTAATACTGCTTTGGATTAAAAAAATTTACGTTCTACATTTAAAAATGGTGATGATTCTGGCATGATTTGAGGTTGCATGGCTTCATCCAGGATAGGAAATTTAATTCGTATAGATGGCATTATAAACCATATGGTTTACTTGGATATACTTCTCAGTAATCTAAAGGAAAAAACTAAAAATTTGGGTTGAAATTGAAATTATACTTTCCAGCAGGACAACTATCCCAAGCAGAATGCTCATAACGTCAAAATATGGCGATTTTTCATAGTAAACAGCAGGTACACACACACTACCATAGTATTTCTACATCAATGCCGTTGAGTATTCATGTTCCACAATGGTAAAAGTAGTCCAAAAATACCAAGTAAGAAGAAAACTTATTTAAAACAAGTGTTGCAATAAAATGGGGTAAATTATCTTCAGAACCGCCAAAAAATTGGCCGGTTCTGTATCACGATGTTTAGAGGCCATTATAAAAGCCAAAAGACATGCAACTTAATAGTGACACTTAGTTTCTATGCGAGATATTCCACAAATTTCAGTGGTGTATTCTCAATTTTATGTGGTAAAAATTCGAGTATGTTTGTTTAAAATGATTCTGAAACATTTCAATTAAGAAGTTTTTCGTTGATTCTTTTTTTTAACTCTAAATTAAGCAATTTGTTATGTGTAAAAATAAAAACACATTTGCACTTCTCGGTAATGTGTTATTTATATTATTTTAGTCAGATTTATCCAGTAAAAGTAAGGTGTACACTCAGTTTTTTTTTAGCCACTTTAGATGTATATTTTTGCATTATACTACCAATATACATTTTTTTTTTTTGCATTTTAGTTAAGCGGGAACATTAATTTGAAATTATCTTCCTAATTTTTAAGACACGACATTGTAGTAACATTTTATAGATAAATGAGAATTTTACATACACAAAATACAATAATTTAATTCTAAAATACACAAAATAATATACAAATTAAAATCAATATCATTTTATCATTTTTAATCATTTCTATACATATTCATTGGGTATTTGACTTTATAGAGTAAATTACAAAGAATCTTAGTGGTACATTTTTAAAACAACTCATTTAAATTCTATCTTGCTATAACGTACTAGTAGTATAAGTTAACTCATTCAAATTCAAATTTACATTTCGATATAAATAAATGCTTTAATAATTGTATTTCTCCTGCAGTAATTGTCAATCTAGATATATTATAGTGTAATGAACAATTAACATATTTGTTACATGATTACATGCATCTGAGTTGCGAAAGATTCGAAACACCTAATCTGATTTTAATAAAATTATTTCGACAAATTTAATGGAGCGATTGTAAATGATAAATTTATTTTTTATAACTAATTCAGCGAATTCTGCTTAGAATTTATTTTTAAAAGACAAATCATTTATTGAAATATTCTCAGAATGAAATAAAACTGACATCAGTAACAAAAATGCACAGAACATAATTGATTAATAAAATATAGATGCCATTTATTAAAAAATAACAATATTTATGAATTATTTTTCACATACTAAACAGTTATAAATACTTTAATTCTTCTTATTAAACACTTGGTTGATTAGCATGCAAATGTATGTCGGATATTTCAAATCAAAATATTGTCCAATTGCATTCGAATTTTTTCCCTTAATCCTGAATCATTTTCTAAATTTACTAAGCAATGGAATATAATTCTTTTTCATTAAAATATTGATAAAGTGATATCACAACAAAATAATAGAAAAAACATAAAACTTAATTAGTACATACACTGAATTAGTTTATTCATACAGAGAAAAGCTTGTTTCTTTTCAATCAAAAATAATTCTTTAATCTTTTCAATAATCATGGCAGATAAGAAGTTAAATGGACTAAAAATATTCTTCAGCCACTAATATTACTTATTAAAGCATATTGCCACACATAATACTTAAAGTAATATTCTTATTTTTTGTATCAGTTAAATACGATTCCAATTAATATATTTAAAATCTACAATCTTATCTTATAAGACTAGAAATTAGAATTGAAAAATAATTTCACGAAATAAAATAAAAAATTTATTAAATAATTTAATAAGAAGTTATATTTCCTAAATGATTATTCACCTAAAATAATGTGAAATGTTGCTAGAAATTTGTAAAAAAATCGTCTGCGTAGTAGAGAAAATAAACAAGTATATATCAATTGATAATAAAAAAATATTTCGTCTGCATTATACGCTTGTTTTCTTTTTTATCTTAAAAAAAATTCTTCGTCATTTTAATACTTTAATGATTTTTAAATAAACTTAAAGAATTTTTTGAAATAAATCATAAAGTGAGTCTCTAGCGCTGCATATATTGCTGCATATTTTTTTTAGACAAAAGTGCATATCATATGGCAATATTTGGACTTATTTTATCATGAAAATAAATAGAATTGGTGTTAAAACATATTTTAAATAAATGTATCTTTCTGCCACATATTAAAGGAGTTAGTGCATATCTATGCAAAACGCATCAAACATTTGCGCTACAAAGAGTGTATGTTGTTCCAATTTTGTTATTCATTACTTATCATTACAAGCTAATTGCTTTAAAAAATTATTTATAGCATTCTGAAATAATAATAAATATAATATAAATTATAATTATTAATATTACAGATTTTTTTTTCACAGATAGTGAAGAATAGGACAGGTTTTAAAAATAGTTTTGAGACAGTTAATTAAATATTCACTTTTCAGAAATAAAAAACACGGAAATAAATCAAATCAATAATATCTTCTCGAAATATGTTGCTAAACGTATACTTTTAAAATTTATTTTCAATGTTCACTCAGAATTCCGCCAATTCCAACGCTTTCTGGGAATAATCATTCTTACGTATTTTTTTTATTCAACAAAAATTTTGTTACAAATGAATACAAAATTAATTTTAAAAATACATTGCAGTGAAAGATATAAACCGTAAAAGATGAAATTTATGACATAGAATATTTAAATAAATTTTAACATGGTGTAAAATAGTTTTGATGTTATAATATTTTAAGAAGTTATCACAAAATAAAAGCCAAAACATTTTTTAAATTAGCTGTAATTTTAAGACGTCAGGATACATTAAAGGCGGTAATTTTGGATGTATCATTTTATTTTTCAGCTCATTTAAAATTAATAAAAAAATTACCAAAATAGTTAAATACCAAAATAAAAATATTAATGAAAAAAGTAGATTAGCTTCAAGTCTCACTGTTTTTTAGCAAATGAATATCTATAATTTTGTTGTTTGATAAAACAGCAAATTGCTATGAATTCAATCGTTACAAATTGTGTTTAAAACGAATTGGGAAAAACATGTTGGAATTCAGGAAACAATTGTACCGCAATGAGTTTAGTATTATTGAAAAGACGATTTATTGTCCTTCAAGATGATATAAAATCAACTTTCTACGATAATTATTTTCCAAAAGTCTTCGTAAGAAACGGCAAAGATTATTTTGATTTTTTCCCATTTAATACAGTATTTTAACAATTGATTTGGAAGCCGAAAATAACACAATACATCTGCACAATATCCTAAAATATCATTGTGATTTCATGATACTGTTCGTTGGTTAAAAAATACTTGGGACCTATAAACCACCACATATGTTTTCTGTTTTATATTTTAAATTATTATTATTATTAAGAAAACATTTCATAGTGGAAAGAGGAAAAAGCTTAATGACAAGCGTTAAAATCAAGAAATTGATTTAGCGATGTTATTTTTGGATTTTATTTTGTTATATGGATAAATTTAAACAAGACAAAAATCTCTTTAATAATAGAAGGATAAAATGCCAGCAGAAATTTTACTTTAAATGCTAAGTTATACAGGTGAATTCAAAATTAATTTATGGAAAATGAATTCGCAATTAAAAAGATGGGAACTTTAAAAAAACTGAGACAAATTGATTAAATGCCGCATGAGTTTATGAATTAAACATATAAAGGCAATAGATAAAAGAACTACAGATATCAGAAATTCCAAATTTGCATTGAAGGTTTCATTTCAAAAAGTATAATTATAATATGTAATGTTGAATCAGATAATATTTAAAGGTTTATTAACTGAGGAATGTATTTCATTAGACCTTTCACTTAAGTTATCTATCTCTAAAGTAATAAGATGTCAGATCAATAAGAAGTTTTTAAATGCTTTTTTGAGAAAACAAACAAACCTTCTTAAACTGGAAACGAGTAAAACAAAATAATCTAAACATTTAAAAACTTCCGCATAATTTATATCCAAAACTGCTGAATATTGTCAATACAATACCCATCATTCATATATGGATATGTGTCTTAAAATGTATCCTATAAGTTAATTAGAATTATACTATCTTTTGTTTTATTAATGAACAAATATTAACAAAATGGAAAGGAATGACAATAATTACGTAACAGTAAATTTATATTGCTTTAAATTGGGACTTTTTGGACATTTATTACTTAAAATAAACACAAAATTAAAAAATAAATTAAATTGATTAAAACCAAGAAAAAGATAGTCGGAGCAATCATATTAAAACAAGACTGTTGTCCTTACTCACGTCCATTTAGTAGCTATAGAAAAGAGCGAAATTTAAAAATTATATTAATCGGATATGAATTAAAATGCTTATGTTTGAAAATATTAAAAGGATGAAATTGGCTTTCGATATGACTCTTAAGTCTGAAAAATTCAACAAAACTTCTATTAAACAAATGAAAATCTTCAAGAAGAGAAAATGATCTCGTGTAAGGCTCATAAATATCTAATAAATTCACTGCCTTTCGGCAATTGTTTGATTTTGGTAAAATTCATCACCGCTGAATCAATTTCTTTTAAGTAATAAAGTTTGTCATTAATTATTTTCTGCTACTGAGTATGTAGCATACTCAGACACAGCATTTGTATACATAGCTTCAAGTTTTTTTGTTTTGTTTTTTTTAACTTTCAAATTCTTAACAATAAATAAAAAGCACTCAAAAATAGTCAAGATTTCGAATTATTAAAACATTATCTTATCCTCAAAATATTGTGTCCAAAGATGAATGTCCAGTCATTAAAACAACTGACAAAAAGAGTAACTAAATATGTTAAAATAAAATTGTGTGACAAAAAAATAGCCTTTAACCTTTAAAGCTATAATTCAACGATGTGTGACTAAAAGAGAGCCCTTGAGAGGGGGGGGGGGAAAGGCAGTCTTTCTTTAAAGTTCTCAGGCAGAAGGTAAGGATACAAAAAGAGCCTTCACAATCAAAAGGTGGGGAAATATGGAAGGGGGATGTATAAATTGTGTCGACTCGTGAAGCACACGCGGCTCCTTGGGAGAGGACCTCCACCTGTGCTCCACTCCAGTCTTAACCACACTTTCTCTGTCTTCCGCGTGCACCCTCCTTTCGCTTCCCTCCGTTTTTTTTTTACTACTTCACTCCACTATTCTCACGCGATCGGCACGCGGCCACCCTACCTAGGTTTACCCTCCAGGCAATCTTCATTAAACATGGTATTTAAGCGAACGATTTTGCTTCTGGGTGATAACTTTGGACTCTTGTTATACGAACGATGAAATGATCAAACATTACGACTAAAAGTTAATTGAATTTGCCATAGCGAAAAATAGTTGTTTTACTGTTTCACATCACAATAGAAATTGAACTATACAGGATAAATTTTAATAATTTTTTTGTAACACTTGAATTTCTAATTAGATACTTTTTCTGTATAAAAATAAGTAAAGAATCGTAATGTAGCAAGATAAGCAGATATAAATTACTCAGCAAAAGCAAATGGACACAGCCAAGAAATTACTTTTTGCTAAATCACTATATATGTTATTAAGAAATGAAATAAAAAGTACTAGTCTTATCATGCTGTAGCCGGAATGATGCATCTATAATCCCTTACCACTCTAGCAAAAGAAGGCGATAAAGAAGTTATTTGAAGATATTTTGCAGTAACCGTCTTCGTTGATTAGCTGATTCGTGAAGAATATTGATAATACTTGATTTCAATCAAACATGGAATAATTTAATACTCATGATTACCTCATCGTGGCATTTTTAAGAAACACATCGTGGTACGCATTCAAACTATGCTTGTTCTGTTCAATATGTACACGAACCATCCTATTGTAGGTAAGTTCTGTAACATCATAGTGATTCTCAAAACAGTCCGGTTCTTCTATCTACTTTCATCGTATATTAACCAATTTCTTAAATTTCATGTAAACACAGTGTAGATAATAATTATTATATTATATATATATATATACTAACAAAATTTGTAGGAAAATATTTTTAAAAAAAACTGTCAAAATTCATGAAAAAAAAATAGTAGCAATAAAGACATATTTTTCTAAATTTTAAATGATGAAGAAGACAATTTGACAAAATATTTTTGGAAGCTATCAAGGGAAAATAACAAGATTTCACTTTATTTTTAATTAATTAAAGTGCTAAAAAATTTTAAACTTCGTTTCGAAGTCCATGTGATCACCCCCCAAAGTTAAATTGCAACAAATAAGATAACTCCAAATCAAATAGACTGGTCTGTTATGTTAAAAGACAGACAAGTATACATTCCCCTTTATTACTAACATAGATGCCAGGTAGTTACTTTTCAAACAGAGAAGGAGAGAGTTCTATTTGTCAAAATAAATAAATAGATAAACTAAAAGAATAATTTATCGGTTACAAATTTAATAGAATAAAATTGAATGAAAAAAAAATTACGATTCAGAGATGAATTATAATGATATCTTGAAAGCTTGGTAAATTTTCAACGAGTAATAAAATAAAGACCTGCACAAATAAAACGACTAACTGATGAAAATAATTTTATCTGTAACATAGCAAATATTTTGAAATAAATTATCTCAGTAATTAAAGCATTTTGTAACATTTTTTTACCACACGTTAAAAAAAATTATTATAATAATAAAATCACGTAAAAAAAAGCAATTTTACTAAAGAGATGTCCCTGAACTATTGAAACTGAAAAGTACAGCTATCATTTATGTTGAAACACTAGTAGAATTTATTACACTCCAAAAAATGATGCAACGCAACTGCAAACAATGTTATATTCGTCCATGAAAGAACAGCATTCGTTTAACCTTCTCAAAATTAATTGGTTTTACGTCATAATTTTTTCATGATGTATAGAGAACAAACATTTTTACGTGCTTTCAAAGTATATGAAATATATGAATTATTTTTTCATAAAATGGCGTGATTTTACATTTCTAAGACAATCTTTAAAAAAATAATTTATCTAAATTTTATTTATTTTGATTATCTGAAGACTAATTTCCTTCAAACATTATTATCATTCGTTATTTCAATAAATACATTTCACAATTACAAAGAAAATTTTTTTACGGAATTACCATTGCAGCAATAAAATGTGATATACACTTTAGAAAATGCTATTAATCCTTTCGATGTCTCGAATAAAAATGTTTTATGATTAATTTAGATTTTTAAGCTTAAATTTTAAAATAAATTTTTTGTTGAAGTACGGAGGAATAGTAATACAGAAAAAACGCGCATACTTATTATAATCTCGATAGTTAAATTTGAGAGGCTAATATATTACTAAAAATTATGTCTAATAAATAAACAATTTTCTTAATTTTTCAAATGCTAAGAAGCTAAGAGTGAATTTAAAGATATTTATTTCCTTTGAATTTAACCACAATGCTGCTTACTTCTTGAAAATTCAGAGTTCTTTAAATATACAAAGTGTTTCCTACAGATAAGTGATAAGATTCATTCAACTCCAATGTGATTTATATCGTTTGAATAATGTTCATACCCTAATAAACAATCGCTGAATTCCACAAATTTATGTCTTATAAGAATATTATGAAATTAAAAATTATTAGTAAGCAATCAAGTATTAAAAATAACACTAAATGGAAAATTATAGTCAAACATTTTGCTGTATGCTTGAAGTATGAATATGCTAAGGTAACTGAAACTCTACGAAGTAGAATAATATGATAAAAGATAAAAGAAATGTAAGTGATAATGAATATTCAATAAAAAATATCTGAAATATTTCAATATTTATTTCAAACCTTTTGAAACTATAGTTCTAAAGTAATTATCTATTTATCATTATTCAGTGAATGCATTATGTGAACAAAGTCTGTATTATTAATATAATTTAAAGTTTATAAAATTCTTGGTGTCTCAATTTATTTTAATACTATATGGTAGAAACCCAATTAAAAAGAGGATAAATAGTCTTTTTTGACACTTCACTTTCCGTATATGCAAAGACATTCGCAGAAACACAGAGATTCATATGTAAGAATAATCACAAAGCATCATGATTATACCAGGTGTTGCAATATTTCACAAAAGGGTGAAAAAAAATCATCCTTAATTGCTTTTGTTGCAGGTTTGGACAAGGATGTGAAAATTAAGGTTATCTCTACGGAAAGCCAAGCCAAAATAACTTATACACCCTAATAATTGCTAAGGAAATGTGGACGTATAAGGATATGGAGAGAAGCCTTTCGTGGCCGTAAAGAAACGTGTGGTAATCCAATTTAGTTATTCTAGGCCATTCTTTTCAATGCAGTGCACGCCTATCTTATCACCATGACCTCAAGTTTGGAAAGAACGTGCCCAAAGGTAAGCAGAAAAATTCATTTTACGCAAACCAAGCACAAAAGAAGGACAAACCAACCCTTTTGAGTTGGTGAGGCCCCAACCAGCAACTCCTCCGGCACCAGCCAAAAGCCAACCACCTCCAAACTCCAATGGACCTTTAAGTGTATACAAAAAAATTCAAGTTTCGCAACAGCAAAACATGCGTGGTGAACCGTCGTAAAATATGCGACCGGATGGGCGCAATTCAAAAATAAGATAACCAAGAGGCCCTCATATGGGGGCCCCCAGTGTTTCAGAATATCTCAGAAAGGAGTTTATGCAACGGTCGGAGCATAGTTTTGAAGGGGGTAACGAACTGATTACGCAGCCTCATCGAAGGTCATTAAATCATCTCGTCAGTAATAAAAATGTGAAAAAAAATGAATAGGCCCGAAGGAGGCCCCCTTCGTGGGCCCCAAGTGCAATGACTGGCTCGACCTGCTAATGATCGAATGGGTAAGGTAAGCAACGCAGGTGATGGCGAAAGAACTGCCCGAATAAGATTTCTTGGAAGTGAACAAACGTGCTCGAATTGCGGTCAAAGAGGGTAAAAAAAGGCTCTGCACAGGTGACGTAGACGCCAGGTCATCTTTAAGAGCGATTTTTTGGGTCGGAAAGAGATGCACGAACGATGATGACGTCAAAAGGGGCCCCTCATGCTCTGAGAATGCAATGGACTCTGGTTTCACACGAACGGGCTACCATCATCGTATGATAATTCGGCGACGACTGCTTCAAAGTAAGATGTTTGTGACGAAACTACGCTTTTAGATATGCTACACTCGACACTCAAGAGATATTTATGTACAATCAACAGATAACATTAATTTCCCTTACAGTATGACAGAAACATCGGCAAACAGTTCAGCTACCAAGAAAAAATTGAAAAAATTTCTACCATTTGAAAAAAATGATACCATTCGTAGGATCCTTTTTGCACAGTAAGAAAATGCGGAAAAGGCGGCTTCAGACTAAAAAAGGTTGCTTGTTAATACTCATATTTCGACATCCACTTAAAAAAAATTTCTATAGTTGAACAAAAATAACGAGTTACAAGGTCAGAATCAGGGTTTAAAAAAAGGAGAAAAAAATACCTGAAATAAAATTGAGATAAAAATTTATCGATCTAGGATTAACAATGAAAAATTTTTAAACTTAATACATAAAATTCTAGAATACTATGATAATTCCACAATTTCAGTTATTAAGATTGAAAAGTTTCATAGTAACTAGTCAGAACTTACTTCACATTTTAAACAGCCCATAAGTATTTAGTAATTATAATTTTTTTAAAAATAATCCAATTTAAGAATTTATGTAATAACTTATTAATTCTAACAATAACTGTTTTCTTAATTCTGAGCAAAAGTGTTTTTTAGGAACTTTTTGACCATCTGTTATAGCTATATCATATACACTTTAAAATAGGGATAAAGTCATCATGATTGCAATGTTCACTGAAAGATCAAAATTCGTTCTTCTAAATTCTACCAAGCGAATTTAATAGTCGAAATATTTTACAAGGCTATTTACCTCCAACTATCCTTGGAGTGGGGGGGGGGAGACTAAGAAGATATAAGGAATCAACAAATAGAATTTATTTTAAACGCATATAATTTGCTAGAGTATAAATGCCCGGATAGTATCAAAGTAACAAGAAATAATTTTTTTTAGCTCAGTCATTGGACCTTTAACATTTTATTGTCGATTCTGTTTCTAAATGGAAATCTGGGAGGGGGGTAAAGAAATAATCTAGTGTTTGTGTTTTAACACAATGAAATTTAATTCGACAAAAACTGGAAGAGTCGCATTTTCGAAAAGTGTACAATGCCTCTAATATTTGTAGACGAATTCGTTAAATTAAATTAAATTTTTTATCAGTATTCATTAATATGTTAATTTATGCTTCAAAGAAATTACAAAGTATTTTAATTGATTAAATTCTAGATGTATAACAACCTAAATAAAAGTGTAAGACATGCACTCAATCTTTGACGGAGTTAAAAGAAATATAAATTACCCACAATGCCCTCTTATATCAGAAGCAACGACATCAAAATCCATTTCAATGCCAAGCCAAAGCCTGGCAACGGGCTTTTGTCACATTTTCCTTTCTAAAAGGTGAAAACGACGTAAGAAAATTAAACAATAAAAAAAAAGTAATAATAAAATAAAAGTCCTCGTCTCCAGACAATTGGAAGCTTAGCCATTCATTAAAACTTTTCTTCTCGTGAACAAAAAGTACGGCACAGATAACTAATTTACAGGAGGCCAGGGGAAACTTTCGAGGAACTAAAAGTTTTGCTCATCAGCTGAAGAAACCAAAGATTTAAAAGAGCCGGTACATCTTTTAAAAGGGAGGCCAAAATAAAAGGATCAAGGCACAAAGGCAGAAGTAATAAGAGTCGCGGTCTTTAATAAAGGCAGGGAAAACGAGGAAGAAAATCGAAAAATCAGAATCTTTTATGCCGCCGAAGACAGACAACCCCGATCGAGTAATTACAATCCTTTTCGGGAGCGATAGAAATTAAGCGAGTCCTTCCATCCGATAGCCAATAAACTGGACGCTGCCGGCCACGGGCCATTGTTATGGATGGCAAATTGTCTTGGAATAGAGCAAGAAAGGAAGAGGAACACGGCAAATGGTTTTCGGTCCATCTTTTTCCGACGGCAACCAATTGATTATGGTAACAAACCTAATATCCTAATAACGCAGTTATGCTTTTTCCTCCTTTCCGCGTATTATTCTGAGAGCTGAAACAAATGGTGGTAGTCTTTCACGGACACCTGCCATCACAGATAAAAAAGCAACAACCTCCCCTTGGTAAATAACCAATGGTTAACGGGTTCGTTCCAGCGCAGATCTATCACGGGTCTTCTTTACTCCATTATCAGAATCAGGATCATAAACACTAACACTCGCCCAAACAACGGCAAATAAAAATAAAAAGGAATAATGGAAGTAAACAAGTTTGAACTTCAGACGCAGTAGTTTGTTCCCAGATTCTAAAAAGAAAATAATTAATTTTCTTTATAAAGTTTATTCGATGGAAAAAATGATATCTAATAAATTGGCTTTGAAATGTATATTAAAATTTTTTCATCAAATATGATTTATTGATCTTTTTTATTTTAGAAGCAAAGTTAAAGTACACACTTATAAAGAAAAAAAACCTATCAATAAATATTCCTAAATTGTGCATGCATCCTCCATGACTGCATTTCATATATCCTGCAAAAAAAGTTTGTACATGAAAAGGAAATATATATATATATATATATATTATATATATATATATATATATATATATATATAAGCAAATTTATGTACGATTATTTTGATTCAAACAATTCTATAAATTCATAATTCCTAAATTCAATAATTTTTCTTTATTGTAAGAAAATTATAAAAGAAAAACACATAAAAATACTAAGTTCCTTGAATAATTTCTCAAAATGGAATCTTTTAATTTCACAAAAGAAAAGTTGTGATCCCTCAAATCTACTATCAAAATGATTTGTGGTAAAAATACGTAGAGATAACAACTGATTTAAAAAACCTTTATTAAAAATCGTTTGTAAAGTATATCAACAGAATACTGAGTTTTGTATTACAGCAATAAACAAAGAAATTTTTCAGAAAATTCCAATTACCAAATATATCACAGATGTATTTGACTTGCATATTTGAATTATAAGTTAATTTTAGTTTCTTAAACTTTAACTGTTATAAAAGTCGTTAATGAAAAAAAAGTTTTTTTTAAAGGAATGTGACTAATAGTAAACTGTCATAAAGTTAGCTTTATCTCAAAATTGTATGAAAAACAGTCTATATCGACACATTTAACGAAAAACTGCATTAAAATATTTTATTATAGACAATATTTCAGAATAATACACAGAAAAAAAAAGTATAAAGATACCCACATCTTAACTTAAATTACATACAAATAATTTCAAACAAGAAGTTCACGATGATTGGATATTTAAAATATAGCTTTAGAAATGTTCCATGCCTTTGAAATTTCCTCAACAATAAGAAAAGAATAGAAATGATGATAAGAATATTAAGGAATCCGACAATGTCCGAAGGAAAAATGTTGAAAAATTGGATTTTTTAAATACTAACCCGAACTATGGTTTTTCAATGTGTTGTCAATTATAATACAAAATACTATAAATTTGAAAATATTATATATTTTGAGAAATAGGAAAATTTACAATAAATTTTTATGAAATTTAACCAAAACGGTTAACACTTTACGCAAAATTGTTATGCAGTAATTCTATTTTTCCTTGTACATAAGTTATAGAATATAATGATGAATGAAATGAACCAAAATCTAAGAAAAATTCCGAGATGCGAAACAGTTATGGGTAAAATTCTATGCATACATGCATTTTTTCTTTAAACTTTTTAACTAAATTTTCTAAAAACACCTATAAATGAAAAAAATTATTTCACAAAAAATAAAACTTTTGGTTCATTTCATTGCCCATATTATTTAAAACACATGCAGAATTTTTTTTGTAAATACCGCTATTAGTTTTTGAGATACCATTTTAACGGAGAAGACTTTTTATAAAAATTAAAGTGTTGAGATAACTGAAATTAAAGACAAATTTTAGCTGAACAAATATATATGACCCTGGATAGTAGGTCAGGCCTTTATTTTCCTAGTAAAGATAAACTGTTTTGGAAAGAGGAAAGTCTAAATTATTAGAAATAACAACTAAAAAAAATCGCCAATGTGGGCGATAACCAGTGTTTTGAACGTAGTTGGATACTTTAATGTGCTTTTCATTTAAATAACTTGGTAAGGACTATATATTAATAAAGAATTAAAATATCGATAAATTTAAAAGGAAATTTACAAACAGGAAGAAATGTTATTTCATTACCAAATTTCAAAAGGTTAAAGAAATATTTTAAAGATCAGACAAATAAATAAATTTCAAAATATAAGCTATAACTAAATTAATTAAAAAATAAATGCCTTTACAAATGTTCGATTAGTAAAACTGCAATTATTTATTTTCATAGCAGTAAAAAATAGCAAAAGATGAAACACAAGGAGAAAATTTAATAACAAAAAGAAAGATGAAATCAGCATTGATTAAGTAAAACATTAAAATATTTATGAAACAAATAGAAAACTTTCAAAAGAACCTTTTGTTGGGAAAAATAAGTTATTTATGAAAATGGTTAAGTGTATATATTTTCAAAAATCATACTCGAATTTATGAAATGATCACTTATCCGCAATCTTATTCATTTTTAATGGAACATAATATTTGAATTATTACCAAAAAGGAAGAAACAATATTTTCTTTTGAAACATATTTTGTAGGAAAAAAAAAGTAGATAAAAGCTTCATATAAACTATTGCCATTTAAACAACGATTATTTTCAATAATATTAAAATTTATACATGACTATCATATAAGATAGCAGAAATTTATTCAAATTATAGTTATTTATAAAACTAAAAATATGAATAGTTTTATTTGTTTTCAAGTCAGAATATGTATGAAAACAAATTGGTTTGACAGTGTTAAATAATAAATTAACTTATTTTGCTTAAAATATTAAATTTAACCTTTATTATTTTTAAAGTAAAACTTATTGAGAAGCTATTCTTAATAATCTGTGACATCAACTATAAAAATAAAATAAAATTTCTTTACGTTACAATCTTAAATATAAATAATGGATTTCATTCTAAATATATATTAGAGATATAACTACTTAAAAGGACTTTTAAAACAAGTCCAAAACTCGATATGAAACACAATCTATTTCATAACTGAATAGATTGTGAATAACATGAAAGGAGGGGAGGGAATATATGATAAAAAAACGGGTTTTACTATGAGTTATGGAACACTTTTAACAGAAAAAATACTGCACATAAGTCACTGATTTCAAAAGACCTAAAATATTAAAACTTTAAACAAAAAAAAGTAAACATTAAACTTATTTAACGACAACTGCCTTAATTACAAAATATAATACGAAAAACTTTCGTGCATTGTAGGGTGAAGTTAAGATAAAGAATAACGCATAAAGTAATTTGTTCAATCATTTAAAAAAACAATTCATTTAAAAAAATAGTTTTATAACTCATTAAAATAAAAATTAGAAAACCTTGAAATAAAACTAAGACTATTTAGAATTTATTTTTGAAAGTTTATTAAACTAGAGACAGAGGTGTACAAACAAATTCAAGTTATGTTTGATTATATTATACTCTACGTCAAGTCTAAAATTAAAATTAAAATTTATTTCATTTCGAAATCGATATTTTCAATCCCCAAAAAGGTTCAGTATAGTGAAAGGTAAAAGACATTCAATTGGAAAACAAGACACACATAGAGGAAAAAAGAAACCAAACAAAATAGAAACGTAAACATTCCTACGCGAGAATAAATTAAAGTAATTTAATGCAAGGGGATGGCTTGGGGAGCAGAGGGGGAAAAATTACACCCAAACTCTCTAGACTCCTTTTAAATTATGAGGGAGAAACTGCAGCATAAAATCAACATATCTGGATTTTCAATCAGTACTAGATTATGGGGACAGGGGGAAAAAAGAAAAACGAATATATATATAAATAGAAAGAAGCGAAGAGAGGAAGAAAAAATCTATCGCAGGAGGAGAAAAAAAAGGAGGGAGACAAAAGATGAGGTAGGGAAGAAGCGCAAGAGCAAAGGATGAAGAATGCTGGGAGGATGGAGAGCGAGAGAGCCATCAACTAAGATGGCAGAAGGAGAGGGGGGAGAGGCAGACTTTAGAATAGAAAAAGCGATCGATGGGTGAATCGATTCGAAATAAAAAGAGCGGGAGAGTATCTTGGGAGGCGGGGGAGGGATGACTCAGTATAGTGTGCATATTCGAACGGGGGTGGAGGTGAGCCGCCAATGGAATGCGAGGATCGCGGCGCACACAACCACTGCGCACCCTCCCCATTGGCCGTGGGTGGGGAGGAGGGTCGATCTGAACTCAGAGAATGGCTGAAATCAAATCGTGCTAAATATATGGGATTTACAACTGTCCTCAGCCCTGGGCCTCAAAGCTGCTCTACACTCATTTCCAATTTCGAAAGGAAGGCGGTTCCAAACACTTTAAACTACGCCCTTTTCGAACGAGAAATTCCGGCGCGTCCACCCCCGCCTCATCTAGAATGCAGTTCCGGATTAATATAGATTTTTAGACCCTCCTTAAAAAAATTCCCTAATAGCTTTAAAATGGGAGTGCATTTACAAATTCTTAATATGAACGTCACAAAAAAGGAATTCTTGAATAATGGAACTGGCAAGAGGGTAATTAGGCTTCCATACATACATATTTAATTAATTTCATAATTAAATGCATTTTAAATTACCACTATGGTTTGTCCACCCAACTTAAAACAAAACCACTACATGGTTTCATGCAAGGGAGAAAGTAAAAAAAAAAATGAATAATATAGGTAAGAAATGATTAAATTGTATTTTTTATGAACCTAGTAAAAAAATGTTACGAAGTAATCACATTTATAAACAAAATATTAAAGAGACATAATTTAAGAAACACATTAAAATATATACATAAATAGATGGTAAATGAGTTGATCTTCTTAATTCAGAAGAAGTGAGAAGTAATTATGACCCTTATTGTAAATATTCAAGAAATTGAAATCACTTATTTTTTAATGAAATGTTAACAATAGCATGAGTCAAATTTGATTTCCACCTGAAATACTCATTGTAAATATAGGTTATAATTAATCAGCAAAACTAATAGTTTTTCTAAAAAGCAAATTAAAAGCTTATAAGCAATAATTTGAAATTTCAAACATTGATGACATACATATGCAAATGATTGTAAGAAAAATTTTCGTAGTTGGAAAAACAAATACACAAAACACACAGAAAATTAAGACAAAAAAAATACTATGCAAGTGTATACAAATATCGAATTAACAAGCAATGCTGTCACTTGAGATACATTAAGGTGCAACACATTTCAGTGCGTATGAAGTCGAATTGTACTTGACAAAAAAGTCTAATAGTTTTAAATTCATAATTTTTAGATTGAAAATATTATCATTTTTTTCTAAGTACTAAACAATAAATTAGAATAGACTATACACATATAATGTAGTATTTACAATCTGAATTCCATATTGATTCATCTAATTTGTTCTTAAAATTAAAAAAATACTCACTATAATAATAAAAATAATAGTAGTAAATACATAAAAAATCTGTAAATAAGACCCACATCAGTATTCTCTTTTCTACTTTGAAATGCATCATTTAAAAAATATAATAATTCAATACATGCAATTTAATCTTTAACTTTTATATGAGTGTCTTATAAGAACCATATTATATCCATTCAATGATAAGCCATAATAATGCACTAGAATGAATCTAAAGCAGAATTAAACAACAACGTAAACTATTAATTTCATTTTATATAAGCGTGGAAAATTTTAAGCATAACACTAAATAATGCATATTAAATACATTCATATAAACACTAAATTATATAAATTTTCAAACTTAATTATTATTCAAACTTCTATAAAAATCCAATAATTTTACGGAAAGAACTATAAAAAAAATTCTTTAACCTAAACAACAATAATATATTATCAAAAACTTTAAAAAAAACCCTATTATTTGCCAGCTTGATTTCCAAGCAAAGAAATCAGTTCTGAATAAATAACTTTTCCCATTTCGCACAATAACTGCATTTGATAATTTAGTTTGAAATAATTCATGGGTTGATTTGTTTCCTATGAATACAATAAATCCTCATGAAATATATAAAGACGCATGAAAAAGATATACTATGCAAAAAAAATGATACATTTAGTATCATCACACAGTCATAAAATATTTAAAAAATGTCTTAAATTAGAAACTTTTTAAAATTTAATATCCATTGCTATTTTACAATTTTTTCCCTTGTTATTAAAAGTAACCAAGAAAAATATTTTTTTAAAAAAACCCTTTCAGTGAAGTTATGCCTTAGTGTGATCTGCTTCTCTACTTAAGATAAATATTTATTGCCTATAATCGGCAGTCATGAGATTTTTGAGAACATGTAAGGGTTGTCTTATTTCATCATTCTGTTATTTTAACTCAAATTTTTTTTTTATTTATTTTTTTAACATTTCTACTAACAGCGACATCACTTCATTCCCCCCTACATATTTTTTACCATGTTAAGATTTTTTCCATTGGCAACATTATTCACTAATCACAAAATATCATTATTATCGCTTATACTAGTAGTGGCATCGGTTTAATTTTATAAGTCACTCATACATACTATTATAATCTTCAAATAAATTTGAATTAAACCGCAAAGGAATACAAAAGTTTCTAATGGATATGATAGTAAGCATTTGTTATATTTCTTAAAAATAAATTACCATAAAATTTCTTCCAATTGTATCTAATAATATAAATGATCGGATCACTGATAGCAATCTTACAATATACCACCATCTATGTACTTGTAACCACAGAAGGAACTAAGCTATAATAAGCTCACTTTATTTGGTTCTCTTTATAAACAAATGCTAGCAAAATCAAATAACAATTGCAGGCAGACTTTCAATATTAAGTTTACTCAAATTTAAAATTTAGATTCATTTCATGACATTTTTCATTAGCGTAAAGTTAAAAGTAAATAAGTTACAACTTAGGAAAATAAATGAATAGATTTCATGACAGAAAAAACTCCCCATCAGCACTAATCTCTTTATTATTTCAAAACTTTCGTAAAAGGGAGAGAATGAAAAAATTGAAAAATATAGCTTTTTCATTAATTCAGCCATATATACGTATATCCAGAGATAAAATTAAGAAAAGTGTAATGAACTAGAAAGGTTGTAAAAATAAACTATGTCTCTTAGACCTTATTATTTGTTAATAGCTATATCATTTATTAATTTACCTAGTAGGCATTTAAGAATATAATAAAACTTTTTAATAAATACAAAGAGTTTTTATTACATGTATATAGAAAGAGAGAGAGACATTTTCAATCATTCAAATGTGTTTAATTTGTAAGGAACATAAATTAAAAAATAATACAGAACTAAGTAATAAAAAATTAAATCATAAAATATGTCTTAGGAAATTATTTTATTTGGAATGAAACGAAAGAGCTTCTATTAATATCATTTAAATAAAAATTCACGGTTCCGATATATTCGATGCATTGAATTATTTGATTTTGTAGAAAACACATTTCAAAAAAGATTGTTGAAAAAATAATTAAATAAATTAAAAATTAATAGTCTGTTGACAGTACAAAAATATATATGAAGAAAAAATAAGGAACTTTTAATTGTAATGTAATTAGAAACGTTTAAAATGAAAAAGTATCATAAAAAAATCCTCAATTTATTTCGTTCCCGTTGGTCACTTTAAAGTTAATACATATTGCTGACATATTTCCAACACAAGAAATATCAGCAAATGATGATCGATAAAAGGAGAAAGTAGCTGACTATTATAATTTTCATCTTTTCCATTTGTAAATATATAAAATATTTAGACCAAGTAGTACAGGATAAAATTTTGAAGATTGCACCAATATTACTTTTTCCTACAAATTCTCCATCTTTAGATGAAAGAGCTATGCCTAATATAGTCCTTCATCAAGATTTTTAATAATGTAGAACAACGCCTTTATTTCATTAATAGGATAACTATTTAAAATATGGATTTTTCCCACAACAAAAAGAATTAAAACATATTTTATGTTAATGATCACAATTTGAAATTATTTTACCTTTATAACAGCTTCCCATATGAAATGATCCACAGAATAATTTGTTAAACTATAGAAACAAACCTAAAGAAAGCTCATAAAATCGTCTTCAAGGGATACTTAAGTCAAATTACTCAATATTAAAGACAAAAGCAAATGGATCTACTCATATATATAATTTTCCTGTACTAATATCTAAAAAAATATTTTAGGAGGTGGAAAATTTCTTTGCTCCTGGATAAGAAGATAAGATTCAACAATATCCTCCCATTTGAAATTGGACAGGAAGCAGCGAATGAATCAATGATGTACATTTAATACCGATCAGAATTTTGTTAATTAACTATTAAGAACAATCGCACTATTGGGAAACTGCTTTTGAAAATCGCTACACCCTTTCCCTTATAATTAAAAATACTTAAATGCTTTCTTATGAAATCATCTACATTTTAATGCTCACTAGTTGTTGTTTTTATGCAGATAAATCACACGAGAGGGGTAGAGGGTATTACAGGAGAAAGGGTGAAAGCTACCTAGACCTCTCCCCCTCGGCTCCCACCTGAAGAACCCTCCTTGTGATAGAATGTTTATGAGCCATCAATAACGGAGTATTATCTCTTTATACTCGAGTCACCAAATCACGACATATACCGCGCACGATCCAATCGTAAAAAGTTTAACGAGCCATCTCTGCACTTCTAGTTCATCAACTGCTAGGCTGCATTGCATTCAGCTTTTACTAACACTCGCAAGAAATACTCCCACATTCATTTAGAAGTGTCAGTAAAGTGAGACTGCTGAAGGTGACGTAATAAATAGGACCTAGTTGACAACCATTTAGCATGAAAAAATTTGTAAATTATTTCATAGTTTAATGTAAAAGAAATCACCATTAATAAAATACATATTTTATATATATTTTACGACATCATAAAAGATTTATTGTTAAAAAAATAAAATGAGCTAAGACGGATTTTATTTTAGCCTTAAGTTGATAAATATTATTAACTAACAATATTCTTCATTCTTTCATGTTTCGCAAACTACAATTCAAAAATTCGTTTGAAAGCTTTATTAAATGCTGGAAGTACAAGAGGACTTCAGAATGCAGTTAAGGACCAAAAGTCAATTTATGATTTTTGGAATAATACTGAATTTGAAAGTGTGTAAGATATGCTATTCGAAATAGCATGAAGCAAATAGCAAATAGCACACGTTAGCGGAAAAAGTATATATCTTTATAGAAACTCATAATTAACAAATTACTTATCACGACATAATTATTAGACAAAATGCAGCGAACCTTTTCTGCCTGCAAACGAAAAAAGAGGTTATTGATCAAATGAAAAAAAGTATCATTTTGATTCTTTAGTATTTTTAACTATGTTTAGTTTATATTTTTCTCATGTCTGTTATTTTATACGCCTTCTAATGACCAGTAATTCACCGAAAAGATGGGCTGTGTCTGATTTTTTTAAAATTTATCTCTTATGCATGATTTGATTTTCAATAAAGTATTTTAAAAGTGATATTGTGGTGAACACTAAAATTACATTGTTTTAATACCCATATTCTTGCTCTGCTTACTGTGTCCATGAACCTCCCAAATAGAATAAAATATCAAAATATTATAGTACTATAAGAAAGCTTATGTAATCCACCCTCTAATTGCAAGCTGTTATACATAGTATCGAAATTTGCTTTTTTATTCCTTAGGCCAAACGCAAAAGAAGAGATGAACCTGACTTCCTGAGCTTTCGAAAAAAGGAAAAATTCTTGGCAATAAATATTCCGTGAAACAAGGGAAACAGTTTTGGATCTCATTGAAGTACAGAAAAATAATATTGAAAATTAATATAGAAATTTCAAGGATTACCGGAATTCAGAGAAAAAAAATGACATGATAGAAAATACTGTATTCTATATAAAGCATAATATAGTAAAGAATCATGTATTATAATGTTTATGTTGTTCTGCAGAAGAAAGGATCCTTTTATTTATCAATTAATTTCAACAATAGTTTTTACTTAAATGGCCCACTCCCTTTCTTTCTAGGCAAATAATAAGTTTCGTTCAACAATATTATTGTGCTTTCTCATCGTGAAAAGTCATTGAAATTTTCTCATGTATTGACAATAATTATTAGAGCCATCAATAACGGAATAAAATTACACATATTGACAATATGTGTAATGTACTAAATATAATGAGTTAGTAATCAAATAATCAATAATTCTCAAAAAGAAATAACTATAGAGCAGAACACGTTTCTTATAAGTTCATTTTCTTTCAAAAGTTTAAATGGCTCACAACTAAAATCTCCATGTAGATTTTAATGATAGACGAATTTACGTTGCAAAAATTATTTTTCAAGATACAAAAATTATAATGCAAAATCTCTGAAGATTATTTTTCAATGAGGTAAGAATCACACATTTTTTTAATGTTTTATTTTATTCATTATTCATTGGCAGCTAATTGGAAAATGAAATTTAATTCCTATTCATTAGGGTTATTTACTTTTTTCAAAAGAAAAGAAAATTATATTTCAAGAATCTAAATTTCAGAATCTACATGAAGATAAGTTTCGCACTAAATTTGCAAAACCAGAAGAAAGAAAAATTATATTCCTCAATTATCAACAGATTAAACATATACGTTAAGAATTGTTCTATTCTTCAGAAATCAATTTATTTGTTTGGAAATGTAATCTATATACTCCCAATCAACCATAAAGAAAATTTTTCGGATGTAATGGGTCATAAAAAGCAGCTTTAAAAACGGCCAATACCCATCTCCAACTTTTGCCCACATTTTATAAAATCTTTTTTTTTTTTGTCATGTAAAGATTATAATAATAGTTTATAATTTTCATACAAAAGGGTTGATTAGAAATATAGTAAGAAGTCCAAATTCCAGAAAGAGATCGTATTCATAAAATATGTTTCTATTACTAAGCTGTCTCAATTCATGAAGCAAACCAAAGGACAAATATTCCGAAAAGAACAAAAAGAAATAAGAGTTTTATAGCCGTATTTTTCTTCACAAATTACAAAGTTCATAATGCGCCAAAAAGTGTCATGGTTCTTTTTTTTATATATATAAAATAAAATCACTTATTATAAATTAAATCACTTATATAAATATAAATCACTTATTATAAATTTAATATAATCTTATTAAAATATTGAAATCTTTATTTAAATATTTCTAAAAATTCAAATTAAGGTTAAATCAAATAATAATTATTTCGTCACCTATAATTTAATAATTATTTCACCCGATCACATGATCTTGTTTACATCACTTTTTATTTATATTCAACGTCTTGTCATTGTATTAAAAAACTGTAGCATAATTTTAAATGATCAAAAAAAAAATAATAATTTCAGATAATTTCAATCAGTTTCCCTCTCCCCTTCTGGATATATTTTTTTTATTTCATCAAGGAAAAAACAATCTTTAATTACATTTCGTCTTTGATTGCCCTTTTTTGCTTAATTTTCGTGTCTTACATAGAAAGTTGTTAACTTTGACTGCTTTCTACAAATTGTATATTTATGTAGAAAATGTCTGAAATTATTCTAGTTATGCTCTTCAACGTAAATTTAATTTTACTCTAACGTTTATTCTCCCTACTGGCAATTTTATTCAGAGCAAAACTCAAATGAATTATTTGTTCTTCATCATTTTTTTTTTTGAATCCATGGTGTTTTTCTGATATAAAACATTTTTCATGGTTCAAATATAAATACAGTATATCTTAATCAACCAATACGACATAAGATTTAAAAAAACCCATCTATTACATTACATGTGTGAATTTATATCTCTTTGCAAATATAAGATACCAATAGACACATCTATGCTTTATATAACATCCAAAATAAAATTCAAATATCCCATTTGTATCAGGCAACAGTTTAAAATGATGTCAAAATTTTAAATGTAACTATAGTTTGTAGAAAATAATGATGAAGAGAGCGAGAAAATATTTATCGTGAAATCATTTTGTTTCAGCCTTAAAAAAAGAAAAAGAAAAGAAAGAATAAAATCTTTCACATATTTGAATTAAAAAAACTCTTAATATAAATATAAAAACATTCTGAATAAATATCCCCTTTTAATAAAGCATTTTTTTTTAATTTATAGCAACCTATATTAAGCAGGAAAAAACGTGTGATTAATTTTTTTTGTGCCCCTCGGTGTTTAGTTCCTGAAATGATATTTTAGTTTCATTACAAAATGAACTAAAGGCAACTAAAGAATACATCTTGGTTTTGATATGAAATCATAAATTTTTGGTATCAAAAACACTTAATTCTTTACAAAGGAATTTCTCAGCATGCTTTAACTACATCGAGGAAATTCTATTAGCGAAGTTAAAAAGTCGATAACGCTTTATTTATAGGATATTTATGGACAGCAATTATACTTCTTTTAAAGGAGAGAATTGATTAAAGCACGATTAATCGAAAAATTAAATTTTACAGTAGAACTCAAAAAAGATATAGGGTAGGGAACAAATGAAATCGTGAAAAAAAATTATAGTTACAAACTTATCAAGTAAAATCTTCTTTTCACTATTATTGCTTAGAATAATGGAAAATATTATTTTCCTAAAATTTAATGTATAATTAATCTTTAAGAATTATTATGAATTAACTTGTAAAAAGTTAGGGCGAATTGCATGAGGTATTCAAATATGTGAAAATCTTGTCATTTCAGAAATTGTCCAATCCAGCTATGCACGGTGGGAGGGGGAAACCCGAGAAATTATTATTATTATTATTGCATTTGATATTTAGCTAATTATAAACTATTTTTATTTTAAGCATTTAGATATATACCCAAAAATTATTTCTTGCAGAATTTGCCGTTTAAATTTATGACAATTGTTGCACTTAGTCCTTTATTTTTTTTTACAGCTTAAATCTCTGTGTATAAAGAAGTGTATGACATAAAATTGGATCAGGTTTAGGTTTGAACTTTTAGGATCATATAATCAAATTAAAAATATTTATGGGCAAGCTCTCCTGAAAAAGACAAGTTCCGAGTTTGAAGAGAGCTTTATGAACTAGATAAGCACAAAACTCATAATATGATTAATATCCACCACTATTTTTGTAGATTCTGAGAAAAAAAAAAGATGCAGGAAATTCTAACATGTGATAAAATGCGCAAAAGAAAATAATTGCAAATGTAGCTCACATTAAATCACAGTAAATATTGTTTACTACTTATATGTGACAATTTTTTTTCCATGGTGCAATGTTTGATGTGTTAAGTTCTGTTAATCCTTTATGGGGAAAAAACTAAGTTTAAACTTTGTTAAAAAGATGAAATAAACATTTTCTTTTAATAGAGAAATATACTGATATATTGTTAGGCCAAAACATATGTAATCTATAACCATAACTATATTCTTTCAAACAAGAAAATGAGAAAATTCATAATGGTTGTCAAATTAATAAAAATAGAGAAAATGTGCAAAATGTGGCAGTATTTAAAATTTTAAAATCTCTTTTTCTGATAGATAAGAACGAATAAAATTGATTATGAGATAATAAGCGTTATGGGTAATTATTTGAAGGATTTGATTGATAGCATAAATGACAGCTTTACAGAATCATAAATGATTGTTTTAAAAAAACAAAGTTTTTAGAGAGCACAACAGCAACTTTGTCTGCTTTATAGATTTTTAGAAGTGGTATTTTATAATACAATATTCATTAATTTCTTCTAATGAAAACTTGAAAATTTTGTAGGTTTGAAGTAATAAATAAATTTCAAAATGTTATTTTTTTAAGGTTCAAAATTTTATTAAATTTTTTATGTCGATAATAAATTTTAAAAACATATATAGGCTTTTAAATTAAATACTTTAATCTACCATGTTATATTTCTTATAGTCACCACCACACGTTTATATTTAAAATAGTTTAAATAATTATTACACGCTGAAAAGATTTCCCTTGACCACTAGCATAAAATAAATTTATCTTAGTTCGAAATATTCTGTTGTTTTTTTTAACCCAAAGGGTGAAAAATATTTAAAAAGACACTTACGATAATTAGTACTCATTACTGGAGTCAATTATTCTAGTCATCATTGAAAATACCCTTGTTTATTTATAATTCAGATAAACAAAACAAATAAAATATTGGAATGCAATTTTTGATTATACCATTGGAATGAGTTATGCAGTAATTTTACATCCCAACGAAAATGAAAAATCACCTTTACAATATAATTAAACCACCCAAAGTAAGTTATGCCAAGCTACTAAGTCTATAATTTAGCACAGGCAAAGATCATTAATAAAACGGATATTATATTTGTTTACAATGTCACGGTTTTCTACTACTTGATTCAGTAAAGAAAAGGACAATTAACAGGTCTTCACGAAGTGTTTATAGGATAGATAGGATCAGGAAGCGAGATAAATTTCTGAGAGAGTGGAATGATTAACAACTTTTCCGCTAACATTTTGCTGATGGAAAAAAGGAATACATAAATAAATAAACTTGTTAAATAGTATGTCTTAACATAAACAAATAAGGAAGAATGTGCAAGCAAATTTAAAATAGGCATACAAAAATATGTTAAAATACAAATTTTCCATTCATTTCCTTATATTAATCGAAGTTAATCTAGGACAATTTTGCAATTAACAGTTGTTTTTTTGTTTTTTTGCCATTGTTTCTTCACAGCGACACATATCAGAACATGTGGGTCTTTTTAAAATTTATAGAATTTCGTTCCTTAATTTAAATTCATTATCATGGTTTAGTCGTGACTTTTTGTAATTTTTTATCGTTTCGCCGATTGTTATTTTTGTGTCATTTTAATAGAAATTTTTTTTTGTAAAACTTTGATCTAGAAATAAACTTATGCAGTATAAACTTCATATTGGTTCTTGTCCCATTAAACTTCAAACCAAACTAAATTAACAGTCTATCCATTGAATGTAATAATGTTTACTAATGTATTAAGAAATTTAAAAGTCCAAATTATTGAAATTAATAAACTTAGGAAATTATATTATTCATTATAAATTACAAAAGTAAATCATTCTCATTTCATAATATAAAAAATATCAGCAATACATCAAAATCACTAACAATATAAGAATTTTGAATCTATGATTTTAGCAATTTTTATTTGAAGAATTCTTTCCATTCCCATTTAAATCAAGTAATACAATTGGCATTATTAAGGATTACATTAAGTTACCACTAGGGTTATTAAGTAGCAACCTCATATTATTAAATAACCATAATGCTAGATTACAATTTGGAATGGAATTCTTTTATAATTTTAAAGAATTAAAAACAAACTTTAAGTGGCAATTTTGATAAACATCGAATTTGTTTAATTGTTTTTAATTGATGTATGTGATTCGGTGTATGTTGAATTATGATTTTATAAAGAAATATTAATATCAAGAGTAATTTAATTCTATATCGTGAAAAAAAAGTAATTCTAAGCCTTACATTTTCAAAGAGCAACAGTTCATACCACAACGTGTTCATTGTTATTACATAGCGAAAAAAAAGCTTTTTAGCATACACAATGGACATTTTTTCATTTACGAGTAATTTATCATAGAATTTAGGAGTTATAAAACCCTAAAAATTATTATCTATCATCATGATTTATTTCTAACACGATAGCGTCGAAAAAACACAAGATATAATTCGTTTGAGAAAGCAGATATTACTTTCGTACCTTAAGTCAATATAATTAAAAATAATTTTCTTTTTCATGCATGAAGAATTTAAAAGAAAAACTATAAAAAATAAATACTGAGCCTTTTTAACAATTCTAATAACTCTTTTATAGAAGAAATTTTGAATATAATTATACATCTTATAAAAAGTATAAAGGCACAGAATTGTTAAATGTATTTTAATTTTTTTTTAAGTGGTAGAAATTTAAAAAGAAATATTTAGTTTCTGTTTTTCATCATCTTAAGAAATTGTTGAAATGAAGATACATTTTCAAATTATTTTAGAAAGCAAATAAATATAATAAAAGCAAACATTACTATGATGGATATGTGTGAAAACTAAGATAAAAATATGTATAGGTAATTTATCTCAATTTAAATCAATAGATATTGAAAATTTTAATTGTTTAAACTCCTTTCTAAACAGGAAAAAAAAAATTTCCCAAAACAATTCTAAAGCTTTCTTGCGTCTAAGTATCTTTTAAAGAAAATTGTAAAAGCAAATGAGTAGAAAAATTCCAGCTTAAAATAAGCAATAATAATTGGAAGAATTGTAAGCGAATGTTAAAATTTTGCATTGATACTCAAATGCAAAAAAAGAAAAGTTCTTCAAATAATAAATTTTAACTGATTTTAGAAATACGAGCACTTTAATTCAGATTTCTTTAGACAAAGAAAGGCCAATAAAAATGTAATCATTTAAAATTAAAACGTTAAATGAGAGCAAGTTCAACAAAATATTATAATAATAAATATTGCTTTTGAATAAAAATTCAACATTCAACAAACAAAATAGCCAAAATAGTATGTATTTTAATTTAGGTCCTTTCTGGCATTTTATAATTTAAGAGAGTCAAGACCAATGACAGTTCTGCAATTATAAAGTTGAGTACAATAACCAAATGAAAAAAATGTTGCTTATGCATTATATCTTGGTAGCTTATTTTTTTAAAGCCTCTAATGTTTTAATACACTTTCAAAACAATTTTTAAAATAGCGAGGAAAATAAGTAACGAATTAAAATTTTACAAACGGTTGAGTCAGAAGAAACTGATAATTAAAACAAAAGAAATCTTTTAATTATAAAATTCAGATCTGCTAAAATTTCATAAACCCAAGTATGACATTTTATCATTAAATGATTTATGCTTCTTCCATTTTTTCATAAAATATAAAATTGCATAAACATAGTTTTTTTTCTCTCTTTTAACTATCATTTGATATCTTTAATACATTTTACTAATTATTTTGTTGTTTTGTTTTAACTTGTTCTGCTTCCACTTTATGGGAGGTAATAGTTATTACAACTGATTTTCGAGTTATTTCTTAAGATCAAAGCAGTTATTCGGTTGATTTAAAAAGTTCAGTTCAGATAAATGTTAATGGTCAAATCTCAGCAGTGCAGCTAACAGAAACAAAAAAATACACATTATTTTATCATTAAATAATGTTTCTAAAATAATTACAATGAAGTCTAGTCAAACAAATTTTAACTCTAAAGATATAATAATTTTTACTATTTACTTAAATAGTTATTAGTCCACTGTTAGTAATCTGTTAAAATATTTAATTGATGATATCTAAATATAAACGTTGGTTTACAAACTGCGGTAAAGGAGGATCTTCTTTTAAAATGCATCCGCAACTATATTATTGTTGAAATATAAGATAGTTTACAATCAAAACATTTCATAGAATCATAACAAAGAAACAATGTAGCTAAGGGTCCAAATTTGGCGGCTTTTTCCTAATCCAGATTATAACAGTCTACAGTTAAATTATCATGGGGAATGCCTGGTTAATAGTTCACATAACGTCATATCACTAGTAACAAGGAAAACAAGTATCAATATTTGATAATTTTAAGTAGAATACCTCAAAAATATCTGAATCCTCAAGAAACACCGTAACTCTTTTAAATTAAAAGCAGTTTTAAAGTTTCGACAACCAAATAGATGTATAAGCTTGGAAATACAAAGATGAAATAAAAAGGAATTTATCATAAAAGCATATAAAAAACATACACAATCACTGAGAGATAATCTAAAACATACATCATTTATTATGTAGATGAATCATAACCGCAACCGTATAAAGAAGATAATCAATGTGTACTTAAAAAAAGCTATATTTCATAGTCACAAGATATACGAATTCTTTAATCAATAAACGTTAAAAAAAGATAATACACATCCTTTAAAGGGCGGAAAACTCTCACTCTTTCTGCTTGATTAAACAAGTACATCATTTCTGAATCCATTCAAATCGTGTTCTCGGTCGACGTGACTACTAATTATCCCATTGTTTTTACTCCGCGAATACGGGTAATAAAAAGTAATAGTTGCAAGAAATATTGTTAAAAATAAATAAATAATGATGACGAGGTGTTTCGATGCAAAGTGGAAACATGGTAACCAGCATTAAAATGTTAAACGGCCCTATTAGTCATTCATTTTCAAACAAGAAAATGCATCTTACCAATCGGAAAAGGGGGAAAGTTCCGCCATTAAGTTTTAAGAGATACTGACCAATGCTATTTTAACTGACATCATCAATGGAGATATCAAAAAGGAATAATATATAGAGGAAAATTACAATTTATTTTGTACTTAACATTCAAGTTTCTTTAGCCGGAGGGCTTTTGAAATCTTTCACAAAAACTACATCTACATTTAATATTATTTTCAAGACAAGAATTAGCATATGTCAAGGATGTCTTTCTTTTAAAAAATAAACAATTTAATGAGATGTCTAAATTTTATAAAATTTATTCGAAATATAGATGCAAGGTTTCAAAAGCTTTTCCACTAATGTCTGGGTAATCGAAAAAATTAATGATGCTGCAAAATTTGCTACATCATATTTTTAAAAATAAATAAATGATGTTAAAAATAAATAAATGTAAAAAAAAAATGAAATGATTTCGATGCAAAGGGAAATCATGGTAACACGCATTAAAATGTTTGAAAGCACATTAAATTTGTGGTCTTTTTAAAAGTCATCATTGTGATTCTTAAATATTTTTATCTACTAATTTTTTACTAAATTTCTTAAATGAATTACTATTTCTTATAATTTAATGGAAATTTAATTTTAAGAATATTCTGCAACAAATTTCATGACTCAAATGCGTAAAATACTCAAATGCGTAAAATATTGATGGGAGAAAAACAGTGTACATTTTAACTTGAGATGTAGTGCTAAATGTGTACTAAATTACCAAGCTTTAAAAGGAACTTTAATCGTTTCAAAAACTGTATTAACAGCCAAGGATAACAATCAAGACTGCAGAAGCAAGGAATACAAAATATGCTTTTTAAGATTTGAATGTTAAATGAAAAAGGGGGATGGGGGGAACAGCTTTGGAATATGAAAACTATAAAAAAAAATAATTTATTGCAGCTGTATTTCTTATTATAGTAACTAAAAGAAACTCATACCCCTGTAAGTTTCATATAATTATTTTATGTAGGAAGAAAATAAAACAAATTAATGACTAACGAAAATGCGAAACAAATTTTAGACTAAAGAAACTAAACTACCTAAATAAAACAAAAATTATATCCTTACGAGTTACATCGATTCAAGATTTTATGTAGAAATAAAATAAAAAAATAATTAATGACTAACTTTAATGCGAAAACTACGAAACAAATTTTAGATCATCAAATTCATACCAAACTTCTTGTTTTTATATTTAACTGAAAATTAAAGCAAAAATAGTTAAAATAAAAAAACAAAAATCATTAAAAAAATTAAAGCAAAAATGGTTAAAATAATAAAGCAAAAATTATTAAAGTAAAAATTAAACAAAAATAAAATTTAAAATCCAGTAAACGCAAGGAATATATGCAAAGAATTGCGCATTTACAGATAAACACGATTTTGCAATTGCACGTTAAACAAACAAAGTATCAATTCAACATTCTAATTTTCTTTTATTAGGTTATAATTGTCCGGTAAAAAGGAAGAAAAGAAATTAATTAAACTAAAGTGAAACAACATCATATCATTATATAGAAAAAAAATTCTCTATCAATTAACTGAAATATTTGGTCAGATAGAGTTATTGATTAACATTAGGATATCTTGATATTGCATGCAGCATTTCTTCAAAAGAAAATGTTATGCTTTATTGTAAATTTTAAAAAATTATGCGTTTTTGTAAAACACGTGTTATGATAAAAAAAAAATTCCTGAATTAGTTCTTGACTGTAATAATAGTTGAAAGAAATTCAAATAATCATAACCGATTTTAAATTATCCTTTTGGGAAAAAAGTTGAGAAAATATTAAAACTAAATAGCGCATCGTTCAACTCCAATAAAATAATGAAATATCAAAAGAGATGAGCCACTTTAAAAGGTTATTTCCAGGAAAACTCATAAGTTCGAGAATTTATCATTTCAGAATACTAAAAACAGTCAATAATTTTTAAAGAATATAGCTTAATTGATACCTGCACGTCTTTTTTTTTTTTTTTTTTTTAATCTGGCATACAGATTTTGCAGGAATAATCTGAAAGTTAAAGTACCTTCCATAATTTTTACCTTAAAATTATTTTATTATTAAATTAATTCAATGTTTTATGTAAACCATGACTCTAATTCCATATATTCCAAAATAATTGAATTTTACTAAAATTAATACCTAATCTTTTCAGGAATAAATCTTTTTGAAAAGAAAAGCAATACAGTTTACTTGTAGTTCAATTAATCATTTTATATCGGGAGTAAATCAGTGAGGCAAATTTATTTGAGTCCAATTCACAGAAATTTTATTCAATAGATTCTATTATTTTTCAACTAGAATGATTTTAAAATGAAGTAAAATTAAACATACAAACAAACGTTCTTGAAGACTGCCTCCAACACAATCAACCCTATTCTGACTTTTTTTTCCATTTGAGTGAGCAGGCAACCAGGTATTAATTAAACTACAAGTTAATACGATCTACTTCCCTTTTGTAGGGCATTTGTTAATTTTTATTCATATTCAACACTATAATAATATCTTTTAATACAGCACAACATAACTGATTTAAAGCAATGCATAGCAATGGAGCCTTTGAAAATGTATCGAACAATTAAGGAATGATTTTTAAGTTATTTAGGTGATTTAAGTTATTTAGGTGATGATTTAAGGCATCTCTTTTTTCTAGAAAGAAAATTTTGTACAACATCATCAATTCGACAGAGAGGTTTTCAAATACAAAAAGAATACAATAAACATTTTTAATATTATTTATAATTATAATAAAATGGAAAACCTGAAAAACAGATGAAAAGAAGATTATTATTAAGTACGTATGGAAACAATATACAGATTTTTTGAAAGATACAATCGAAAAATAAGTTTCTATTTAAAAAATATTTTTGAATGTTAACATTTTTACTGCACATTATTTAATGTAAAAATGTATGCACGCTGAATTTAATTTATATAGTATTTAGTTAAGTCACGATCAAACATAAAATATTGACACCAAAATGAAACATAATTAAAATAGAAGCGAAAGAAAAAAAAAACTTTATGCCATTCCAGAATTTTCATAAATAAAATTTAATAGCTCTCAAAATACAAAGAGAATAGTCCAGAAGACACTGCTGAAATGAAGATGTTTCATATCTCAAAAACAATCGATTAAGAAGCATTTTTATGAAATTTAATAAATGAGCTCTATCATTACATCCTTAATATATCTTTAATTTTCAGAATTTTTTTTCCTGAAATTAATTTTTTTTTAAAAACTTATCCATCATCAATCTAAGCTATATATATATGTATCGCCTTGTTCAATTAATTTACTTATTTTAATTAAAAGCAGAACGATAAAGATTTTATGTCACAAAAGAATTTTGTATATCTTAATAATTTACTCAAAAAAATTTTCTCCTTAAAGGCATTAAATTTGAAAGTAAATTAATATCTGAGCAATTGTATATATATCAACAAATGAAATATAAAAATTTATGCATTTAATAATTTCACAGGAATTTACTTTTTTCCTTTGATATTACATACATTTAAAACTGAAAACGTCTTTAATTTTCAAATTTCGTAGCCATAATTTTACTCTTTCGTTAAAAAATTTTGACACCGCATTCGATTACGAAGTATTGCTCTCTAGAAAATGGAAGTTTGCGGGCTATCTTCTGAGCTAAGATGATGCTCAAAATGATTTTGACAAATTTTATATCTTTGAATAGAATTATTCTTTGCCCACATTATTGATAAATACAACGAACAAGGATGTAATTAATCAATAAAGAAAAAAAACTTCACTTCTTTTAAAAAACAATATTTGTGTTTTGATTTTTAAATTCGTATTCCAATAAGTGCAATGACAATGTGTTTAAAAACGAAAAAAAAAAAAATGAAATTACAATTTCTTGAGCTAACATATATTTATTTTAATTCGAACTTCCATGAAATATTCTGGATATTAGGATGCCTTCGGCAATGCTTAATTTTTTTAATTTATTATATTAAGAGAGTGGAGCTATTCAATAAAAATAATTGAATAACGTTATTCATAAAAAATATTCATAAAAGATACTTTTGAATTTAATTAGTAAATTGTTGTGTAAGAAAAATTAAAATTTCCTATTTTCTTTAAGTTGTACACAATAGGTTGCTTTATACTATGATAAATTTTGTTAACTGATATGCAAAACGAAGAAAAAGAACTTTAAAAATTCATATTCAAAACGAACAAAAAGTGATATTTTAATATTAAACACAGGCATATTTTTTAAATTTAAATTACCAATGGGCGGTTTTCTTGTTGCAAACATGAAATTTTTTAGTCTCTAAGAAGTACAAAGTTTTTCATTCATATAACTTTATTTCATTTAAAACACATGTTTTAGAAAATAAAATTCCAATCTTTTTGTTACATTAGAAGAGCATATTTCGAGAACATACTGCAATATTAGAAAATTTTTCTTTGTTTGAGAGTCTAGTAAATAGTTGAGAGAAAAATTTAATTTCGTTTTCATGTATGATTAAATTACTGTTTTCAGAACAATAAAAACATTATCAAAATATTATTAAATGAAAATTTCACAAAATAGTGGTAGAGTGTTTCAAAATGGTACATAGATAGTTACAATCTTTTTTTTTTATTAAAATTAAATCTTATAATTACTTTTTGCCCTTTCCTTCAATTACGCCGAACCTGAATTTCATGAAGATAGCATTTCGAGAAAAACTATTGAGTATCAGACGACCCTTACTTTTTAGACCAAAGATTACTGATAATTATAATGTTTATTAGATTCATATACAACAAGACATTGGGGAGAAATTTTTTCTGCCAAACTAACATTTAAATAACCACATTTTAAAATGCGTCGCAGCATGCTAGTCATCGTATATTTAGTTATACATTTATTATAATAATAGTATTATTATAATAATTATAATCAAAAATCAGTATTTGGAACACAAAACAACTCAAACTGAGAAAACAGAATACAATAGAATTGTATTCCTTATATCACTAATGCATTCATGATACATGTTAAGTTATTGAATATTTGGCTCCAAAAGAACTCATTTTACCCATCAATTCATATCGAAATTATTTAAAATTGTTTCATGGACAATAAATAGGGAACATATTGCAAATAAACATTAAATAAAAACAAATCACTTTAGCTAGCATCAAAGCAAATAATAATTTTAATTATATAAGTTAATCAATTCACCAGAGAAGATAAAGTGAATTTTGTTAATTAGCTTTTATCAAATAGACTTTATTAAATTGGAATTGAGAACATTAGAAAAAAATTAAGAAAAATTTAACCAATGACAAGTTAATAGTACATAGAAAGCATGAGATCGCATCAATCATCTCAAGGCTCACACTATTATAGAGCACAATGTGATACAATGATTCAACTTGTCTGAGGAACCTGAATTAATTCAAATTTGATGGAACCAAAACAAAAATTCCATTTATAAAAATATTTGACTTAAAACTTGATCCAAAATGTGTGAGCAGTAAGACAGAACGAAAATTATTAAACTAAAAAAACAGTAAGGATTTATTTTAATAGTAATATATCAGTAAAGCATGACGAATAAAGAATCGGCGAGTAATTTTAATACATAAAGTGGTAACAATTAAAGAAAAACTGAAAAGAAAATTTTTTAAAAAGACATCCCTTATTAAAAACCGAATAAAGCTGTTTGAATCGAATAAATGTAAAATAGGCAATATAATTCGCTTCCAAAATTCTCAAAAAAATTTTAATGATGATTTTTCGATTGAATGTATTAAAACAATAGCACATCATTCTCTACATTAAAAGGTAGTCATGAATTATTCACTAAAATTTATTAAATGCGCAACATATTAACTTATTTACCTCACAAAATATTAATTCAGAAATTTAATAAGAATTTTCACGCTGATTTTTAATTAATTTTTACACTGACAATCAAATTAAATTAGAAATAAAAAACATATTATAGAATTCTGCTCATAAAAAATTTAAGAGACCAATGAAAAAATCAAATTACCAATATATTCTAAAAGATCGAATTGGTTTTCCACTGTGTATTAAAAGCTCCACAACATTAAATAACTTGCATTTTAATAACAGTGCAGCCACACAGAATTTTGCCTGTTCATAGTTAAAATTTAATTTTGCTCAAATATAGGACGTACTTTTAAAATCCCTTGCAGTCCATAAAGAAATAATTTAAAAGTTTAATGATATTCTATTTAGATTTCAACACAATACTCATCTGATTTGTCTGATTTCGAAGTAATGATTTTCTAAGTTCATGCAGCTAATGCCTCTCCATCACCTTATTATGTTTTATAGCTCTAATAATGAAAGCAGCAATTAAATAATCATTAAATAAAAAATCTGGTCAACCGAAAAGAAAATGGTGCAATTTAGACTCTAGATGAATGCAACCTCTTCACGGAGGCTAGATATATTCGACAAATATTTGATCATCTTAAGAATTTGAAGTTACACAATATAAACTCACCATGGAATTTAAAAAATAAATTAGGAGTCTTGCAACACCCTTGATATTATTGGGAAATCAAAAAGAATGTTTTCTTACGATCCATGAAAATAGAAGTCCTTAGACTCTGAAAAATATATTCTTAAAATTCATACAATTTGTCTTTAAAGTAGAAGGACAGAATAAATACTAGATGACAGTTTTCAATAGTCTAAACAGATTTTTTTTTAAATTAGATATGTTCCATAGCATTCATTTTTAAAAAAATGCTAAGCTAAGACATCACTTATGTTCGAATTTCTGTCCCAACAATTTGAATGAAATTCAAAAGCAGCAAATACCCTTAGTGATTTTTTAGTTCTGCGCAATTACTAGAGCGGTAGTTTGTTAACATGGAATATAAAATAGCTCCTTTTAAAAGTTCATCATTAACTGATTAATGTTATATTTCAATAGATTATAACTGCATTGCTATAAAATGTATATTTTGGTATAGTTTTAATTTAGGTAGCTTTTAGTTAATCATAGAAAATGCTTAAAATGTAAATATTATACGATAAATATGGAAATTCGCACAACTTCAAACATTAAAGACGAAATTAATAATTAAATATCTAAGCGACGTTTTTTTTTAAATGGCTTATCATTGTAGCACAACTTTTTTGTGATTCCAAATATTTCAAAGAAAGTGATACATACTTGTTGTAATAAAATAATAATGAAAAAGTGTCTAAGCAAAATCAATTATTTCTTTTTTTTATATTCTGTGTTGGTCAAATGCAAATTTTCAATTAAAAATCCATTTTTAAGAGAAAAAATAAAACGTTTTGTTTTTCACATAATAGAAACGATTTAGCTATTTCAGAAAATTAAATAAATTTTTCTATCAAAAATTTTTTTAATAGTCTTTTACTTTATTTTTCATGGAGGGTTTTTTTTTTTTTTTTTTTTTTTTTTTTTTACAAGTTGAATCAGTCCATACATTAAACAGATATAAAAGAAATATAAGTGAAAGTAATTTATTGTTAAAAATTAAAAGATTTCTTTTAAATATTTGGCTGAAAGATTGAGATTCGTTACAACAAAATCTACAGCTGATATATTCACATAATAATAATTCAAAGCACACAGTAATAAAGTAAAAATCTAAAACCTTTATAAAGTATAAACCTAAAGTATAAAGTAAAAACCTAAAACCTTTATACTATTTTAACACAGCAGAGTTCCGGCAGGAAAGAAAAGGCAAATCTGACACACAAATACGTCAATAGTTCTTATTTTAATGATAGAAAACATTGCTTTATAATTTATTTGTAATAATATGGCTTTCACAATAAAATAAACAAGCCTCAACTTTAAGTTTAATATTCAATAAAAACTTATTAACAATTAAGTTACAAGGCAAAAAGTTACTATGAAATTAAATAAAATTTGGGTTCTTTATCAATTTAGTTGAAGTAGCAAAGTTTTATCAATTTCTTGTAAGATATTTGATTCCATTTTTATCTTCATAACTTTTATTTCTTTACCCTTTGATTCATCTAATTTTATATCGGAACTAATACATAAGGTAAAAGTGGATATTTTTCAAAACATAAATTTAAAGGGGGAGTGAAGCATATTTATATCATCTGTAAATACTTATAAAAAAATCCATCCGCAAAAATTAAATCCATATTTTGGATTTTTTTTAAATTAAAGAACAATAATAATTTTAAAAAATATTGAGAATTAAACCTCACAGACGATTTTTATTATCATGATTATGTCACATGTTTATAAAACATCTCAATAATGGTACCCATCAATTGCTGACTAATTGCACTGTGTCAGAAAATAAAAAGGAACTTTAAAACAAATGAGGCATATACTAATGTGTCTATTTTTATGATGCCTTCTAAAGTATTTATAAATCCTTATGATGTCATTATAATTTAATCATTGTCGCAATCATCATTTTTAGTAGTAAACCTAGAAGAATAATTAAATTATTTCAAAATTGCTTCGAATATTTAACAATTTATAATTATTTTTCTTACATGAAGCCTAAAAAGATTATACCTTTCAAGCTGGTAAAAAAAAGGAATATATGCTGATTATTTAAGTTTTCACAAGAGCAAGGTAACTCAAATAAAACATCATTTGCTAAAAATATTTAAAATACGTACTTTTAAGGAAATATTCCATCCCGTGTATACCAGATCTAAAACTAAAAAATATATTTAAAAAATGCATACACATCAAATTCATACTTACAGCAAAGGCAATATTCTTCGAAATACACAAAAACTCAACCGGCAGCAACCAGCCAGGACAATGACCTCGGGCACCGACACCACCCCCAACCTGATGAATCATCCTAACATTTACGAACATTCCGACTAATTATCCGCTAAATCCAAGAAAGAGGTTAATCCAGAAAGAAAGGATGCTGGAGATAGGATGGATAGTTTGCTAAGATTTTCCCGCAAAAAGTCACCAAGGACTTGGCCAAGGATTCTCCAGGCAAACACCCCCAGAGGAACACATGGCCCGCCAGACGTTCCCGACATTCGGAGAGACAGTGAACATGGGGGCCAGCTGGTCCGATATTTCCCGGGATGGGACAATAGGGGAGCAGGCCCGGGTCACGGTCAGGGTGCATTGGGAGGCAGAGAGAGTGGGATGAATAAGTGAGGGGGTGGGTGGTTGGCCCGGTGGGTCTGGCAGGTGTTAAGGTTTTGCCGAAAAACGTAAACAAGCGTCCACAGAGTCCCTGAAGACTGGGATTAGAAAAAGCAAAAGTTGCAGGCTGCTGAAGTGGGCGAATGCTCTTTGGTAAGAGGAAAAAAAAGGAAGGAAGGCTGACTGCGTTGCACAATGAAGCACACGAGTGTTGGTCCTTCCGAAAAAAAGTAACGACCACAGCGTTGTCTAAATTTAGAATAAATACGTAAATTTTCGTTTGAAAATGAACTATGAACGAAATGATGTTGCGTGAAACTACGAATGATTCAACGTCAGCAAATAGAAGGGGCAGCCATGAGCTGTAAAATAACACAAAGGGATCAGGACTACTGTATACTAAAAATTTCCCAATTCATTTTTCATGCAAGTGTCTGTTCGTGATTCTAAAAGTATAATTAAGAAATAAAAATTTTAAGGGAATCGGCGAAGTTTCATGTAATTTTTTTTTCAAAATCGATTTATAATTCTTCTATTGAATTTTGAATTAGGATTTCATATATCATCTAAACGAATATTATTAATAAAACACTAAAATACTCGTTTAAGCTAGAATTTATCTATTTACATTAGTATAAATTAAATTTCATTATTAATATTTTTAAATACATAATACAATTTTAATTAAAGTGAACTTAGAATTCACAATCAATACTATAATTTTATAAAAAAAGAAATTAAAAATTATGAATGATGGCATTGCTTCTGAAAAAATATAGTGGAAATAAAAGTAGAAAAAAAAAGGTTCATAATCCGAATTAATAGGGAAAAAAAATCAGAAAATGAAAAATAATTTTTTATATAAGAAAACAGATCTATCGGAAGGGGGAGGGGGAATTAGATGTCAACACAAAATAGAATATTTATTTAATAAATTATACTTACATTTATTTCAGGAAAAGTCATCATTAACTAGTAAATATTGTACAGAAAGGATCAGAAGACACTCATACAATAAAAAAAAATTATAGATTATCACAAATTAAACATGTATGATTAAAAATTAATATTGATTGTTTTTATTTTTTTCAAAAATAATTTAAATATAAGTAATAAATATGGTTATTTTAAAATGTGAAATATACTTTCACTTAAAAAAAATGACAGACTATGAATTGACATATTAATTAAAAGTTTGAAAACAGTTTCAAGCTTTCTAAATTGGATGAATTATAAAAAAAAATTAAAGTACATTATAATTCCAATCTAAAAAATTCCTCAGGTGATATTTTTAACTCCATTAACCCTCAGCTACAGAAAACAAAAAAACAAAGACACAGAAAAACACACACAGCAAAGTTTCGAAAATTTAATTTGCAGAATAATGTGTTCCATGAGTGATGGGTACAAGATACCGAAATTTGACTCGAACCTAATGAAAGGTAAGGTATGGCAGAATGCCCAAACGCGTTTCCACAGAAATCTTATTTGGCGGGCAAGAGCAAAAAGAAAACGCAAATTAGATTCGTGCCTGCTGACCATGTCTCAGTCCGTCCACCCCAAGGAGAACCGAAAAAGATCTTAAAAAATTGACCAGTTTCAATTATGCCTTTCTGACGGGGGAATGTCTCGAATTCTAATGATGGATTATACACATGAAGAATCGGGCCGAAGACGATCGAATTCTAATCAGTACGGTGCCAATCTTCCTGACGTTGAAATATTGATCAGCTGCAGAGATTAGGGAAATTTTTCTTGGCATAAGAATCCGACACCGTATTGCATAACACATAATTTTCGGTATTTTTAATTTCATTCTTAACTATTTAAAAACTACAGTGAAAGGTACAGCTAGAATAGTTTTTATAATATTGTTAAGTACACAGTAAAAAGTCCCAATATTTTAACATTTTTTTCGGATAAATATTAAAGATATATGCATCACAAAAAAAGCATTTTCAAATAAGAATTCATTTTAAATATAATGTTTATAAAATGAGAAAAAATTATTTTAAATTTGTATTGTTTAATTATATTCTTAATTAATACTTAGTTATACAATATAAACTATATATTGCATTATATAATGAGTAGTAAGGCCAGTATGACAGCCAATTAATAGACTAATATAAAGGAAAATACTAAAAAGAGGATTAATATAAACACATAACACACAAAACCGATATGTTGAAAGGAACGCCATTTTGCTTTCAATTAAATTTTTTGGACCAAGAAAATTATAACGTACCATTAGAGGTATATGCACCATAGATGGATATTCTAATATATATTGAAAGCTCTGTAGTGTGCCTTACAAGGATTCGATTCTAAACGATTTACTATTGAATTTTGGTTCAAAATGCAATGAAGTGCTTTTTTATATAATCTAATAATAAAGAAATATTTTTAACAGAATTTCATGATTATTTCAACATATTATGAATATTATCCTTACAATGCCTTGTCAAAATAAAATTACAAATTAAATTACTAATACGAATGAAATTATCTTAAAATGAATGAATACTTAAAAAATTTTTAAAAAAATTAGCAAAGCAACAGTATATAATGATACTTACAATATTTTTATATCATATAAAATAGTAGAATGTTATATCAATGGAATTTTAATTAAAAATTTCTATAAAACTCGTTCGGTAGTGAATGGTGACAGAAATTTAACGTTCAAAATTAAACCGATAATTTAAAGACAGTTGTAGGATAAGAAAGTAGTTCAATTATATTTAAATAATTTAATATGCATCAGAATGTTTTTTAAGTAAAAAAAAAAATTAATAGCACGAAATTCTTTTAAAAATAATACTGAAATTTAAAAGCTCGCTTTTTTTCAATCATTTAAAAGACAATAGAAATATAAATGTTGGATTAAAATAGAAACCTTGTACCATTAATCCTGATTTTTTTCAACGTAAAGATTTTTTCCTCTCTTTCGATTATATCTTTAATTAATATTTCAGCAAAAGAAAGAAAATTCTCGAGTTTCATTAAAACAAGAGCGTTTATTAACCTTTGTTTTCAACTCAAGATGTAAAAATATTTTCTAAAACGATTATAATATTATTTACATTGAAATTAACAGCTAAACCAAAACAGATAGAATTTTTCCACGTATTTCGAAGAAAATAAGTGGAAATAATGAAAAGAAAAGCTCATATTGATTCAGGTATTAAAAAAATCCATGTGATCTGCACAATATTCAAATGAAGCAGACGCAGACGCATTAAGAGTTAGAATGCATTGATAAATACATATATTATGTATAGCCCATCGAACGTCAATAGCAATAACGCATTTGAAATTAATTTAATTCGAATCTTAAATAGGATAAATAATGCATAAAGTTATTCTCTACAATGCATAGCAAATATTCCAGATAATATTTTAATACATGAAACAAATCAAATAATGAAGGACAGTAAAAGAAGATTAAGCAAGAGAGGGACTGATGAGGGGCGAGTTCCGGCATAATAATCGAAAGTACTGGAAGGAAGACGTCGTAAAAAACAATAATAAATTATTCTCTGAACCGAAATAATTTAATTTCAACACGAAGTGAAAAAAAATACTACTCAATAATCATAAAATCATGAAAAAAAAATGAAAGAAAGAAAAAGAAAAAAAACTCCCGAGTCAATTCTTGAGGCCCACTGAGTCGGCTGAAGACGGATCAAGCAGTTGTAAAATTGATTGTAAAGGAAAAAGCGCGCGAGTCAAAACGTAATATCCAAAATAAATATAAAAAAAGGACCAGGAGAGATGTGAAACTGAAATTTTACGATCGCCCAGTACTTTACGATCGAATCTTTTCCTTTGAGGTTAGTACGAGGGCATGTTCTGACAAATGATTTCTAAATACGTTTTTCACGACGCCCGCTGTTTATCCACGAGGTCCTTCAATGATCCTTTGAGGTTATAGGACCGTGTACTGGAGTTCCCTGTTGGAGTGATTCCTCTCCAGCCAATGATGGCCGGGATGATAAAACCCGAGGTTCGTGTCATTACTTAGTGGGCTCTTCTGCCGCTGCGTTATTTACGAGAAGATTTCTTGTCGGACGGCCACCGGAATTGGATTGCACCTTGTACCAAAGGTTTATTTCGACGCCTTTAAAACAAGCACTCCAACTTCGAGTCGGAAGAGAAGTGGAGGTCAAGCCGGAGCACGCATGTGATTGCTTAGTCACCCGTTTTTCATAATGGCATTATACTAAGCGAAATAACATAGGCATGCAACTTACAGCGTTATCTTTAGTCTTAGCATAAATGAATGCAGAAGGCAAGCTATCTAATTTCTTAATGATAAAACAAAAATGTAAAAACCACAGAGAAAATTAATGATTATACCTCAAGAAACGACTAACAATTTTAAACCTATTTATAGCAAATACTAAAATAGAGAAACAAATTTTGAGTAGTTAATAAGAGATTAAAGAAATCTTCATCGGTATTCTAATTTTACGGGATATATTCGTGTATCGTATACATAAATGTGATACGATCATAAAACATTCATGTGTAATACACATAAAGTGATGAGTCTCATGAAGTTAACTCAAGATGGAAGATAAAGAGAAGTGCGTTGAGCAAATTTTACACTTAACTCAGATTAGAAAAAACAAGAAATGAAATCGCAAAGAAAGAGAAAAAGCACGTAATTTAGAAGTAACGCGTGCAGTTACATTCATCATGTGACTGTAAAGATACATGTATTGATTCAACTAGATTGAAAAGGCATTATAAATAACATAAAAGTTCTACATTATAAAAGGATTAGAAAGCCTGTCACATTTGGAATTGAATTATTTAAATAAATTTCCTCAGATAAGAATTTCAAAGACGAACTGGTATTAGGATATCACAAATTCTTCCTAGATTTCGACTTACACGAGACAGAAAATGTGCCCAATTTATATTTTACTACATTCTGAGTTTTTAAAAAATAATGAATATAAGATGAAAATAATTACTATTCAAATATTTTAGTCTATTATAGCAACGAACTCAGATATTTACCAGAATTTTTTTATACAAGCTTGCTCTATACAAAATATTAACAAATAATAACACAAAGTTATTACACAATATATCAAATTTAATAGCACACGGTTTAAAATAAAATCAACTTGAAGAATCAAGAATATATAGCAAGACATCGTTTACAGAAAATAACTCTTGTCATAATTTTTCCCAATTCTACATAGTAGAATTATAAGCATATACTCAAGTAATCAATTGCATCTATACCGGAAAATAAATATTTACAATTGTGAAAAGTATGTTTTTTATTGAGATTATTTTTTAAAAAACAGAGGGGACATACAAAATTTTCCGAGGCTCTTAATAAGATAACTATTAAATAGAGAATGAAATTTGATGATTTTGAACTTTTATATATAAATGCGAAACGCTGGATTTTTTTTAAAGAGTTATCTCTAAAGAGAGTTCATAAAATTTCTACAAAGGTTAACAACACTTTCCCCAAAACGTATACTAAAATTGGAAGTAACAAACAACAAATTAACATCGAATTTGTAACATAACGAAGAATCAAAAAAAGATATCGTTTCTTTGAAAAGTCTTCAAAAATACTTTTTTGAAGACTTTTCAAAGGAAGATAATTCGATATCTTCCTATATTTTAACCGATAACAGAATAGTGAGCAAAAATGCCAATAAAGAACTTAATAAATAAGATATTAGGATAGCACAGACAAAAATAAATAAATAATATAAAGACATAATGAATTTCGAGAACTATCTTTGTATTTCTTTTAACATGTGTATAAACTGAAACAAAACAATCGTTGCTTCAAAAGGCAAATAGTATTATCATCAATAGAAATTTAATCAATTTATATATGGCTATCAATTGATTTTTTTGTGTGTGAGTCTAATTAGTCTGAAACTTCAGATAGGTTACTTCAGACCACAAACTCAGCAAACAAATACATTAAAGTAGCACCACTATGCTTTTAATCTATACTTATAATAAAGCTCAATGTGTGTGTGTTGGCGCTCTACAGGCCAGACCGTTGGACCTACAGCTACCAAATTTGGTACATGTATACCTTGGAGGTCCGGAATGTGCACCTCGGAGCCCTTTTTTCGAATTTTTACTTAGAATTTGAATTAATTAAAATTTAACCGAAATTTCGACGTTTTTCCGCTATAACTTCCGAAAATATGATCGCATAAACATGATTTTTACATCAATTTTAAGATTAAAAAATTAGTCTTCTAATGATATCAGTGTTTTAATGTATAACTTAAGCTTCTATTTTTAACAAATTTTTAAAGAAATATTTTAACCATATATTTTTTTAGCACGTGACTGGATAAAATAAAAGAATGCCGGAAGTTCAAATAAAAATAATTATCATCGCAAATTAAATCTAAAGAAATGCAACTTTCAGCACGTGACTGGATAAAATAAAATAAATATAAAATGTGATATTTTCTTTAAAAGATAAATGCAAAGCAAAGGTTTCTACAATCGTTTGCAATATCTGTATCATTAACTCAATAAATCTTCTTTATTTACGGTAAACCTGATTGAATTTAGACAGGATATGCATTGAAATCCCGACTTAATGACATATTTATGTAATCGTTTGCAATATCTGTATCATTAATTTAATACTTTTTTTTCCCTTTTCTCGCTTTCTTTAAAAAAACATATTTAATATTTTGACAACATCATCGAATTTTTTTTTTATATATTTTGGAAGCATAACCGATGGTTAAAACTCACTGATTTATAAAAATTAAAGAATATTATTAGGAAAAGGTGTACTTTTAGAACTTTCCGTCCATCATCTTAAAGAAAATATTAATTTCAGGTCAATCAATGCCCGGAATTACTTCAAGGCTAATGAATATGTGATTTAATTGAAAATTTTTGAACGCTTTACTCATATCGAACCAACTGGTCGCCAAAGGCGGCTAGTTAATAATAAAGATAAAGTACGTTAATAATAGCTAAATTTGCCATGCTTAATTAACCAAATACAAAAAACAAATTATTCAAAAATATTACATGCATTTTGTAAGATAGTATCCTATTACGAAAAAGAAATCTAAAATAAAGACAAAAACGTTTCCTGAAAATACAACATACTTTAAAGGATCATAAGTAAAAAATGCAATATATCCACTAATAAATTAGATAAGAAAAAATGTACTTCAGGTAATGATGGAAAATTGGAAGAAACTTTAACAAGCGGAAAATAATTCAATGTCATAAATAATCAATCAATAATTATAAATATATACTAATATTCAGTTCACAATTCATTTAATGTTTGATGCTACTATCAGCTGTCCAACCTAAACAATAATTATTGTTTTTAAATGCCTTATTCAGAATCAAAATTGTTTATATGAGAAAATTTCAGATTAAAAGCTTTTTCCTTTTCAATGGCAAGCTTTAAAAAGCTGTATTTGAAAATAAAAATTATTTAAGAGGAGGCGTTTTCAAAATTCCAATTTTAATTTTTTTTAATGTCAGAAGTGTTATACAAATAATTATGAAACGTATTGACACGTATGCACGGAAAAAAAAGGTCTATACATTTTTATAAACCATATCATTATTTCACTGAACTATTGTCGAATTTTTTTTTTACTAAAATATGTGTGATAAGAAAATAATTTGAGTTAATCTATATAATTAATTATTAGGAAAGCAGAAAGTAAAATTTAAAACATTTGTTTAGCTGAAATTTATTCGTTGAAGTATATTAAGCCAGCAATGCGGTAAAAAACATCATTATAACAATCAATTACTATATAATTGTATATTAATAAAAACTGATGCAAAAATGCATCATTAAATGATGTATTTGTAAAGGCAATTTCTGTGAAGTCTTTTCAACCAGGCTTCTATGAAGTCAGATTAAGCAAGAGGTCTCTAACAAGGTCACTGGGTGGACATGGTGATACTACCTCTTGAATAGAAGATCTCTAAGCTCGACCGATCGCCAAGGTCTACCAAGGGAAAAAAACTCATCTTCTCGAACTGTGTGTTCATTTTTTCTGTTGCAATAAATGATTCCCAAAGGAAATAAATTAATTAAATTGTCTAAAGCACTAAATATTCAATAGATATCCATAATCCTACAGTTGTCAGACAACATAATTTGAGTCATTTAAACAGACTTGTAAAAAGTCTCGGAGTTTTTAAAAAAAATCCTTTTTGGTGTGATGACGATCCATCAGCAAAATATAGTTATTCTCTTGTCATACTTTTTAAAAAAATTAAAAAACAATTTCATAAATTATTTGTACTAAAGTATCCAACAGATTGAGGAATGAATCATTGAAAATAAGATGGATATTTTAGAAAGAAAAAAGAAAGCTCCTAAGTGATCTGAAGTTATATATTTTCCGTGAAACGTTATAAATATATAAAATTAAAAATTCCTTTTTGGCGTGGTAATGAGCCATCAGCAATGTATATTTAATTTCTCTTCTCGTGCCTTTCTTAAAAATAAATAAAAAATTTCATAAATTATTTATACTGAAATATCTGGCAGTATGATGAAAGAATGGATGAAAACAAGAAAGGTATTTTAGGTACTATTAAAGGTACTATTTTCTGAATTATCTATAGTTATTGATTGTCTGTGGAACATTATAAATATATCGAATCAATAATTCCTTTTGTGACGTGATGATGAACCATCAGTAATGTATAGTTAATTTGTCTTCTTGTTCCTTTTTTTTTTTAACTAGTAATTAACGAATTCATAAATTATTTGTGCTGAAATATCTGGTAACATGAGGAAAGACAAAAGTGAAAATTAAAACGGCATTTTAGAAAGAAAAAGTTCCTGGACGATCTAATCATATATATTTTCTGTGCAACATTATAAAATATGTTCGAATTGTAAATTGAAAGAAAAGGAGGAAATATTGCCACTGAAAATAAATAAAATAAAATAAAAACGGTTTAAGAGTGAGGATTTTATTCTCTTTGTGGAAATGAATTAAAAATTGTTGCCATATCTTTATCTAAATAGTCGAACCAATAAGAAGCTCGAAGCAGTGTATCTGAAAATTGAAACATCGTATCAGAGCTAAACAATCTCCCATATCTGAAAACAACTAAACACTCTCCTTGTTAGGACAGCGATAACACGGCATACTCCTACTAACAGAATTGTGTTATTAAGTTGAGATAAGTCCGCAGCAAGTACTTTGCTTATCGGCGGTTGCTTGCGGATAATTTATAAGGACAGAAAATGCATACTCCTTAAAAGAGCCACCGATAGGGAATAATTTACGATGCGAGTTATTCATGCAGACGAACAGGAACGATTTGTTAATAGGTAAGAAGAGATAACAGAGGAGATATTTATCTGTGTCCACTGACCTCTTCACGAAAAATAGTACTAAGGGGAGAAAAATGAAGAAAGTCAAAATAGGTCGTTAAGTAAAGGTTTCCAGAACATGCATATCACGTTTGTACACAAAATAATAAGAACAGTGCATTTTATGAAATTTCTACACTTTCATACGAATGGCGAATTTTTTTTTTTTTTTTTTTTTTTTTTTTCCTTCCTTTCTTTTTTCCGTCAGTTCTACCAGCGGCAGATTTATGAATCGGTGCTAACTTACGGGAAAAAAAGTTCAAAAAATCTAGAAATGCATTGCAAAACAAACTAGTTACTTATGTTGGGAAATTTTTCCGAAACTGGTTATTATCTCTGTACGGTTCGACAAGGCAGGACTTTGTAAATAAGAGATTTATGTGTATTCATTTTTGGAGGAAGATTTGTGTTTACATAAGATTAATGGTTGAATGACTCGCAACACAACATTCTAAAGAATGCTTTATGTGGTACAGGCTCTTTTTATATATATATTATTAAATCTGAAGAATATTTTCTGAATAAAATGATTCTAATTCAATTATTTCCTAAAAATATCAGTGTTAAGCAATTAAAGAAAAGAAGAAAATAAAAATATCAATGTTCAGATTTAAGAAAAAATATCAGTATTAAGCAATTAGAAATTATAGAAGTAATACAAACATGAATCAAAAGTAGAATAAAAGGAAGAATAAAATGGTTATCATACCCATATTTTTAAAAATCTTCAGATTCAGAGCTTGGCAGAAAGTAAATAAATTAAAAGAATGGAAGAAAAAATTAAGAATGAATTCAATGTAAATAGTAAGTTACGATCCCAGTTACGATCATATTCCTTTTTCGCACAATTTCGTTAATTCAAGAGCCCTACTTAAAAACCTAAAGAAAAATTCAATCAAAAATAATCTTAAATAACATAATAAAAATTTTAAATTCTATTTTTGTGAAAAAAAATGATAAACATGAAAATTCAAAATAATTTAATTGAAAACTCAAGTCAATTGCGCATTCAAATAATTAAATAATATAACCCTCTCCTTATTTAAAAATCTACTTTGTCAAAATCGCAGACAAAAAAAAATGAGAAAATGTATAATGCATAATTCTAAATAATATTAATAATTAAGATTAAGATAAAAGAAAAAGTTAGATCAACTTCCTTTTTTCTAAAGCATATTCAGTAATTTTAAATAGTGTGATATGAATGAGGACTGAAGCTCAGAATTTATACATGTATTCATTATTCGAATTAAAAATAACCATAAGACAGCACCACCTGGTAAGATGAATTAACAATAAACAAAATATAAGTAAATCCTTATGAACTAAAATTTAGAAAAATGCTTTTTTTATTAATTTAATTTACTAAATAAATTTTGTTCGCAGTTGAAAAATTCCAAAGAAGAAAGTTATGTGCAAGTTTTCATGCTTCACTGCCATTTCAACTTATCTATTTAAAAGCTGGAGTTACAACTGTTCTAAAACATCTCACAATCTATTTCATTTTGATTCATTAATTATCTTATAAAAGGGAAATCGAAAATATTCAAAGTATATTATCTTTTCACTGCTTAAAAGGCATTAATATTTTTAATTACATTAAATAGCCAATGTTAAAGAAGGAAAAATATTCCAATTTCAAACTTTATTTTTCTTTCAAGAAACCTCTTTCCAACTACATATTTTGTGGATTGAATTTTTGACGTGTTTTTAAGTTTTAGGCCAAAAAAGTAAAACATATCTGTATTATAAACAAACCCCAAAAAAAGAATGTCCAGGAAATATCTACTTCAAACATTTATTTCATGAAAAAAGTTAAATAAAAAAACTATGATTGCAAAGAAAAAAGAAACAGAAATAATCAGGCAATCATATTTTCAAAAAAACATTTGCCTTCAACTTTTCAATTGCTGCGCATGCAGCTATCAAGTTAAGCCTGGTTAAAAATCAACAGTTCAATGAACAGCAAGAAGGGGGAAAAAATAGTTATTTGCAATGTTATTTTGAAACAAGTAATGGGTGTATTTTGAAGTTAAATCACTGGAAAAGAAAAACACCATAAATTCTAGAAATTAACAGCTTGCTGAACTAGTTTTAAAAACTGACATCCTGCCAGAGTCAATGGGAGATAAAGAAACACCTTAATTCCTTCCGCAATGTTTTTCTTCTACTACTTAAAAAAAAAAAAAAAAAAAAAAAAAAAAGAGCTTGTTCTTAACTTCCATATGAGACACATAAAATATGAGGCCAGAAATTATTTTGATTAAGTCTCACCTAATCTATTTTTTTCAGTTTTCATCTATGAAAATACTCTAAAATATAAAAATAAATAATTTTTTCCTTTTTATTCTTCCTTCTAGATTTCGAAAATGAAAAAAAAATTATATTAACTCCCAATATAATAAAAAAATCTATTATCTAAATTATTTGCTATTATGATGATTAAAATCATTTTATAGAAATACTATATTTCAAACGAAAGGCAATAATCATAAAAATCCCTGTTTTTTTAATGATGTGAAGTACAATGGGTCATCTCATCAAAAAAGATTTTTAAAAGATGGAAGCGTAAAATCAAATAAGTGCAACTAACAGTTATGATTATCTACTTTTATAAAATTTGATTCTCCATTTCCGTATACAGAACTATTGCACATAAACTAAAGATCAGCATTCTAAAATGGATGATTCAAACAAATACGTGTAGAATACTTCCTCCTCCTGCACTAAGATCCCAAATTATTAGACCACTTTCAAAAATACAACATGATATCATGCCCAATAAAAGATCAAATAATATTTGCAAGTTTAAACTCAATAAAAAGAATAGAAGATTTCTTTATTTAAAATTGTTGATTTCTTCTTGACTAAATAAATTGTAATTTATTTTCGATGTTAAGATACATTTTTAAAAAAATTTCGATTGAGCCTAATTAACCATTTAGCTGAACATTCTTTTTCCTATAATCAAATCAGACTGTTCAATAATTAGTTTACCGTTTTGGTTCAAATAAGAATGCTAGAGATATTTATATATTCCACGTTATTTTCGCATTGGATTCTAATATTTTTGAATAACTTACTTTTTATTTAAAATCATCAAAAAAAAAAAAAAAAAGCAAAGGGATTGTAAGTTAAGCAATATTTTTCGGCTAACTACAGTTAATCGAGAATTTACAGCACTTGAATCTTTTAGTTGAAATAGCAATTAATTTAAAAGTCGAAAGTCATTTGAAATGCTAAATAATCTCAGGTGTCCTTTCGGTTATTACACAGATAGAAAAATAATAAATTTTCCCTACAAGATGTTTCTTCTAATAAGGATTAAATAAATATATAGGTATTAAAAATTGTCGTATATGATGCATTCAAACATTTTTTCAGCTTCTTTATGCTGAAGATAGAAAATCCAGAATGTAAGAATTTTGAAAGAGTGGAACTATAATAATACATCTGGGGGCTAAGCAGACGGCTGGCACAAGCGTCATCAGGATCCACACCAGTTAACCAGCTCCTCGTGTTGTATAGGCAACAAGCCAAATGACAACAAGGGTTCGAAAAAGCCGTTAGTTACCTAATCAACTAAGCACCAGACTGCACTCATTAGACCGTTGAACAACGCGTTGATGATCATCGCCGAACCTCATTTTGGACTCCAGTTAACTGCCGGGGACAAGAACATTTGATAATGACGTGTTATTTTGAGTACATAAAGAACAGAGGACAGTTTTAAAGGGGACCGCTGATTCCAAATGGAAAAGTCCGACTGTAATGACAGCTGGCGAAAGCAGGTCCCTTTGATATACTATGGCAGAATGGAGAGGTCAGCAAACAGATCTATGGCAGATGGTCAGTTGGTCAGAAAAGCGAGATGCACAGCGATAATGATAGAACAAGCATCTGAAGAGGTGGGCTAGAATAAAATAAATGATCGAAATCTAAAATTACAATTAGTATCAATGGCTAACTAAATGCTCAATGTAGATATGAACCAAGTTTAAACATTCAAGGATCCGAAGAATAAAATAAAAATTAGTAAAGATCAGCATTTTCATGGTTACGGTATATCTAGCATATTATTTAAATAGAAAATGTGGAAAAAGTTTAAGATGCAAGAAATATATAACCGAATTTTGACAGAAAAAGTGCAAGCCACCTTACTGAATTTGAACTTTTTTTGCATGTATGTCTTAATTTTAACATTGTTCTTTTGTTTCTGAACATTTTTAAATATAAAGGACAAATCTATACATATATATTAATAATAATTATTTCCGGATATAAAATGACTTTAAATCAAATTCAGCGTAACATCGCTGTGTGGAATTCTACCTAACATTATTTTCACAGTTTTCCTCTTTTCTTCTTTGCTCTATTACTCTTTTCTTTCAGATTTTTTTTCCTTTTACACTATCATAAAATATTGTTTTAAACAACATTCAGTTATAATAAATCTCAAAATCAGGTCAAATATCAGCTTGTATTACACACATTGTTCACTTTATTTCAAATCGAAACACGAACATAAGATGATGACATTACTTGTTTGCTGTTATAGTTTTTCTGTTGTTTTTATTTATTAATACAAGGATAAGCATTTCTATCAAAATGTCCATCGCAAAAAAACCCTCTGTGACAAATAATTTCAGTACCTAGTATCATTGACGAAAACCATTCAAAATTTTTGTTAAATAAGCATTGAATAACGTACTGTATAATACCACAGTTTAATCTTCTCAAAAACGTATATTCTCCTTATATAAACTCATTATTTCTGAGTAGTAATACATTTTAAGAGCAAATTTATATAATGAAAATTATATAATATTACATAATTAAAATATATCAGCCTATTTATATAATAATTTCCACGTTATGAAACTACATGGTATTCAATATTTTCACAAAATTTATATTTTTAATATACTAAAATGGAAATAAGTTCACGGTTCTTAATAATTCACATATTAAGCTATTTCAAAACTGATTTTTTTTTACGTATACCGATTTGTGGTTGTAAATTTGAAAATTATCGCATTACAATAAATTTTTGATTTGTCGTTAAAAACAAGTACTTTAAGTACTTATTGTTATGTTATTTTATTATGAAGCTGACCTTATTCTCTTTACATAAGTTTAAAATCAGGTAAAATGCTTATTAGAGGAAAAAAGAAAGAGATCAATCCCTTACACATTATTACATTGTTTCAGACTTGAGCTCCAAAAACCCTTTTATTATTATTTTTTAAACGTTAAAACTGATGTTAAATCATCAACTCTCAGATGATAAGTTGTAAAATAATCGATATCAAATTTAAAATACACAAATCCAGTTCAAAATCAATTGCAACTAACCATTAGCGGTAAACGTCAATTTGAAAACATAAAAAAAAATTTAATTTGAATCAAGAGCATTTGATGATATGAAAGTTACAAAAATCATTTTTACCATACATCATAAGAGATATTCTGAGGTGGCAACTCAGAAAAATCAGGAAAAGAAAAACCCTGATTGACCCCGATACTTTCGGAAAGAATAAAACAAAGCAAAACTGTCCCACTAATTGAAACTAAAACGGCTCTTCATCAGCTAATCCAACTAGATGAAGTTTAGGTTCAGGTCTTTCATAGAGGGACCTTCTTTCAGGGGGGTGGGAGTTATGCAGTGCACACTGCAGATTAATTCCTCACAGCCTACTCCTCCGCAGCAGTTCAATGTCCTCCGAAAGAGTGTTCATCTGATTTTTTATTAGAGGGACGGGGTCCCAGTGACGAAACAAAGCACGGGTGCCCCCCACGCACTGGGATCCCTCTTTTTTTTCTCTCTCTCATACTCCCTCCCTCGCAGCGCGTGCCAGCTCCAGAGAGCATTCACCCCTCGGGGTTTTTTTAGCGGCGTTAAAAAAAGCGAATTCGAACGCAAAATTTTGCCCAGCGCTCAGTGGATTCAACAGATGCAACTGCTGTTAAAAAAATCGTTCAGAAATGTTTTTCAGTCTTACAGAAAAAAAAAAAAAATGGGGGGGGGGGGGGGACGTAAAAGTACGAGTCAACACTGCGTGTAATAAAATCCATGTTAAGAATAATTGCAAAAGTAAAATGAACTTTGTCAACAACTGCAAATCATTAGAAACAAAAAATCAGCTGCAATTCTCTTTCATTATAAAGAAAAAACTTCAATTAATTTTTAAAAAATTATTCAATGTTTATATTGAAATCGGATGGTGCAAACTTCGCATATCATGAACATGTCACTAAATGTTGAATTTATTACGCTAAAAACTCTCAAGCATGACCATCAGTGGAATCGAAACTGAAAATTCTACGATGAATTTTTATGAGTATGAATTATTTCTATTATTATAATTTTTTAAAATATTATTCAAACAAGTTTTTAGTTAATCATTTTAACAATATAATGAATTTTTTAAGAAGATAAATTAATATTGAAATTATAGAGCTCATTTCTCAAATTATATAATTTTATATAGCAAAAGTGTAATAAATGTAGTATAATTCGATTTAACATAATTTATGTTAAATATGTTATATATTTAGCTTAATAATATTTAGTATGCTATAATATTTAGTTATTATAATATGTTATAATATTTAGCTTAAATTCCACTTTTAATACCCCTTCATTCCCCTAAATTTACTTCCCAAATGATAAATAAGATATAAAATGTATAAATTTTAAATAACTGAAATACGTACATTATCAAATATTTCAATACACACGCGCTCGCGCTATATTCATTAACATTCCTGTAAAATATATTTATGAAGTCAAATAACATGAAAAATACTAAGCCATGCTGCAAATGTATTAGAAAATAGTTTAATGACTTCACCAGATTCTAAACAGAAAGGAAATCGTCAGTTTTCAGTAATAAAAAAATGATAATATTTCTCCTGTAAACATCAATTTGATTAAGAATTTACCTTTTTCTACAGTCTGAATGATAATTTAAATGGTTGATCAAATGCGCAAGCAAACAATATTCATTAATATTTTTTACAAACTCTTAAAATACAAAAAATGGCGTTTTAAAAGACAATTTCATAACATTATCACACAATTATAAGATATTTATTGAACTATTAAAAAATTCAAAAATATTTTAAAACCAGCAATCGCACAAATTTCTTTTGTTTCACATTAGGTTTATTCTACCTTTAAAGGTGTGTTAAAAATTTTACACGCCCTGGTAAAAAAAAAAAAAAACTATACCATTTGAGTGACGAATTATCTATTGAAATAAATAATATCAATATTGGAACAAAATTGAAAAGAATTAAGACATATAACAAAACAAAGCATTTTAAATGATTAAGAAATGCACATTCAACACAATATTGATATCTTTGATAAATTTAAAAGAGCAAAGGAAGATAAATTTTCTTCAGATAAAAATGGTATATCGACTTTTGGAGGAAAAAATACATATTTGTAATAATTTTTCCATATTATTATTACTTTAATTTTATGACACAAGGAACAAATCCGTTCATATGACGTTAAAATATGGAATTTGCGGAAAAAATATATTATATATATCTTTACTTTTTCTTCGAAAGTAATATACTACTAAATTATATTTATCATAAGCCCAGAAAGAAAAATCTTTCAACATGCAGGCATAATAATTGATACAAATTGTCTCTTGGAATCATGCGATATATTATGTTCCTCAATGGCAATGATCTGGAGATCTTTTGATAATGTAAATAAATTATGTTAAATAATATGCCTAAAATTAATTAATAAATTTACATTAAACTACTTATTTTACTAAGAAATTATAATTTACTCTTGATATGGCTACATAATTAAATTATTACAGCAATTTTTAAATTTCATGCATGAGACTATTCAACAATGAAATAACTCATCTTGTATAATAATATATGACAAATTTCCGTTAAAAGTCACAACAATACCAAAGTGTATAAAATCGAGTTGAAAAAAAGGTTAAAAAAAAACTAGAAAGGGGAAGAGGGGGGCAACCCCTCACACGACTCTAAAACCTTTTCCCTTTTCACGCAACGACAGGTAGTTGAGACTTTAAAAAAAATAATACGGCGGTTTTTAAAACTGGAAGGAAAAAAAAAGGAAAGAAAGAAAACGAAAAGAAAAAAAATAATAAAACGAAAGAAAGAGATGAAATAAAATAAAAATCGGCTTAAAACTTTCTCCCCTCAACACTCCTTCGATGACGACCTGTGTGAGTAATATATCTATAATTTCTCAACGGGTATTTTTTCATTCTTTGAAAAAGTTCTTTGTGCGGTGGGCTTGTTGCGGTGGAAGTCATAACAGAGGCGATCATGATGGATTGATTCGGGCTGCCTGTAGGACCCACTTTTGTCTCTTCCCCTCGCTTCCTGTCTGGGAGGAAAAGGGTTCCGCACTTTTTTCCCGGCCTTCACAAGGACGCCCGACGGAATTTAAAAAAATAACACCGGTGGCAATAAAGTGAAAAAGGGGGAGGGGAGGAAAAGAGTTGATAAAAGGGGGAAGAGGATAAAAAAAAAGGGTACGTATTATCACCTGCGGTAACGCGTTACGAATGCCAATAAAGCCTACATGCAATATCCGAGTTTATTATTATTATTACTATTGTTCTTGTTGTTGAATACTTCCTATAAAGTCGAAAATCGGTACAATTGTTTTTAGAGTCACAAGTTTTATAGCAAATTGAATTTGTCACAATCGATCAATTCGTGTTAAATAAACAGCAGTCAAATTGTAGGAGATTAATAAAATTATAAGCAAGCAAATAAAAATGAAAGAAAAAGACATAAAAGATAAGTACTGCCAATTGCAATAACTCGTTATAAATTACAAGGCAATACCAAAAGTTTTTCTTTACTTGATTACGTTCGACAACAAACTTTTTATTAAATGTATTCTAAAATTTACTTTTCATGTTTTACTGAAATTGTATGAAAGTGAAATACATATATTTATATGTATGTGGCATTATACGAATTATCTTATATGTTTAAAAGTGTTTCTCCCCCCCCCTTTCTTTTCACGCGTATACACTTGTGTTAGGCATCAGGAACATTCATCTTTAGTCTCCAGCGAGCATTCTTTCATCTTCAACGTCTCTGAATCCTTTTATGGTACAAATTTTTAAAGGAAACCTGTTTTTTATACATCGCTGATAGAACCAAGATTTTCGGGGTGAAAATATAAGTAAAAGTTCAAGAAATGTATCTTGGGAACATACCACAGTTTAAATATGTATGAAGCAAGAATTGACACTCGATCTTATAGCAATTTGATGTTTTTCTAAAGATTTCATTAAAAAAAATTTAAATAATACTTATCATTAATTAATGCTTAAGATTTCCATGCTATTTTTTTATTTCACTTTAATAGAAAAAATGCACTTATCTTAAGGAATATACCTTCTGTTTGTATCTGGGATAGAATCATCTAGAAGAATGTATCTGGCACAAATATTGTACATTCCAAAATTTATGTTCGTTTACAACGAAGAACGTTTCCTTCAGTAAATATATCACTATTTTAATCTATGAACAAGGCTTTTGAAAAGTTCCAAGTGTGTATGGAAAGGAAGCAAAATAATACAGTTAGATTAATGAAGTATATACATCATATTTTTTCCTTCAGGCACAAATGATTTTAACTTTTATCATTCTTCTTTGATACAGTTATTTTTTTTTCTTGAAAATTTTTTGATAGTTTGACAAATGTTTTCACGATTTAAGTCATACTACTGAATTGCGAAACCTCAAGCCCACTCCATCAGACAGCTCAGATTATCTAATACAATATGTGCAACGTATAAGAATGGGAGTGGAGGACATTTCTTGTCTAAGTCTCTCGTTTAATTTATATCACAACAATAAATGATTTTGCAAATTTGTTCAACCAACGATTCTAACTCCTCGTCATTGATTTTTAACTCCTCACTTTCTTTCTATATAATTAAAGTTTTCTAAATGCTTTTCGCAATTTCTTTACAGTTAACCACAATCTAAAACAAAAGACTTGCATTTTAGATACAAAATATAGCATATGAAATGAAATAAAAGGAGAGTGACAAATATTATAGTTTATATCGTATATAAAATAAAATAAGAATGTCAAGTATTATATTTTATATGGCGTATAAAATATAATAAAAGGAGGGAGCATATTAGAAGAGTGCCTAAAAATACTGGCTTCTTTACAAATTGCACTGCATGGATTCAACATAGACAGACGTCTGACGCCATATTCTGATATAATGGTAACATGAATCCTTCGGCTTTTTCACAATTTTATTTTAGAGATGCATACTTTTTTATAAATGCAAATTGTTTTTTTTTTTCAAATTTAAGACATTTTTCACAGCATAAGCGGCTTTGAAAATAAGATCCGATTCCGAAAACATAATATAAAGAAATAAAATCATCGTACAAAAACTGCGGCAGATAACGATTGGATATTTGACTTCATCGTTAAAAAGTTACATTAGAAACAGAAAAAAAAACTAGTATGAACCCAAATCTTGCTAATGCAATAATGCATTATTAAAAATAAATTGAAATCTTAAAATCAGTTTCCCACAAATTTATTACCAGATGGCGCTATATACGTTTAATCATAATTTAATTAATTTAATCGATTAAATACTAATTAAGTTCTGAAAACTTTTCAATAATGGATTGGCATCTTATATATGTGAAAAAAAATAATTCGAGGCTTCAGCCTATTAGACAGGGAGTGAAAAATGGTTTAAAATTTTGTAAAATTTTGTTTGTGTTTGTTTCTCTATCTATACTTATAATAAAGCTCAATATATGTGTGTGTGTGTGTGTGTGTGTTGGCGCTCTACAGGCCAGACCGTTGGACCTACAGCTGCCAAATTTGGTACATGTATACCTTGGAGGTCGGGAATGTGCACCTCGGAGCCCTTTTTTTGAATTTTTAATTAGAATTTGAATTAATTAAAATTGAAGCGAAATTTCGACGTTTTTCCGCTATAACTTCTGAAATTATTATCGGACAAACATGATTTTAACATCAATTTAAAGATAAAAAAAATTAGCTTTCTAATGGTATCAGTGTTTTAATGTATAAGTCAAGCTTCTATTTTTAACGAATTTTTAAAGAAATATTTTAACCGTTTTTTTAGCACGTGACTGGATAAAATAAAATAAAACAATGCCGGAAATTCAAATAAAAAAAAAACTATCATCGCAAATCAAATCTAAAGAAATACAACTTTCAGCACGTGACTGGATAAAATAACATAAATATAAAATGTGATATCTTCTAAAAAAATAAATGCAAGGCAAAGGATTCTAAGAAATCGTTTGCAATATTTATATCATTAATTCCATAAATTATTTTTTTTACGGTAAACCTGATTGAATTTAGACAGGGTATGCATTGAAATCCCGACTTAATGGCATATTTCTATAATCGTTTGCAATATCTGTATCATTAATTCAATAATTTTTTCCTTTTTTCGCTTTCTTTAAAAAACATATTTAACATTTTGGCAATATCACCGAAAAAAACATTTTTAATATTTTGGAAGTATAATCGATAAATTATTAGAGCATTAAACTCAAAAAGTTTTTCCGAATAAAGTTACCGACTCTTTAACAACTAATAACTGAATCTTTTAACTTAAACTATTTCTTAAATTTTGTCTAAAAAATATATGATTTAATTGGAAATTTTAGAACGCATTACTCATGGCGAACCAGCTGGTCGTCAAAGGCGGCTAGTCAAACATAAATCAAGCTAATTTAAACAAAAGAGCACAAAAATTATTTTACTTTTCAAAAAAGGAAAACAACTACTTAACATCTCTGCTTATACTCACTTATTTGGGCAGGCTTTTCTCAAGAGATGAAAAGGTGTAACAGTTTCGAATGAATATATAAATTTATATTTTGGATTAAACAACTTTAAAACCTATTCTGGTACACTATGCTAAAAGTTTTATAAAAGTAGTTAAAATTTTATGTTTTTCTAAACGCTACCATTTAACTACAGTAGTTTCTCATTTGGAAAGACGCAATTTTGAAATCACTCACTCACTTTTTGATGAATTTACGCTAAATAATAAGCTTAATTCTATTTATGTTTAATGTAATATGTAAGGCGTTATCTGATAATGAATTCGAGAAAAACTAATCAAAATATTCCATTATTATACTACTATATCATGAAATTCATTCAAAGCTGAAAAGTAGGCAATAGTAAAGTTCATAAACAGCATGATTGTGGAGAAAAGAGAACTATACATGATAATAAATATTAAAAAATAGAAAACACCAAAGTATTAATTAAAAATTTAAATGCTATTAAGACTTTAAATGCTGTTAAGACTAATCCAATTTATTTCGAGTTTTTAAGTCGGCCCTTCATATGTTTGGCGATTTTCGTTTAGATCTCCAAAGTGGAGACATTTTTTAAAAATCCATTCTTACTTTTAATAAAAGTCTGTTTTTAAAAATCTTTTTCCATTTCTTTATTAATTTATTATTAATATTAAAAATTTTGACTCCCATATTCAATTCTTGCAAAATGCTAATAAATATTGGAAGTGTGAATGGATGCTCAACTACATCTTTTTAAAGCCTTGGTCATGAACATATGCTACCCCATTAAAGATTTCAACTGTAATAAAAAAGGTCATTCATTAAAAAAAAAAGTTGATTTTTTTCTATGAAGTATAAAGTTAGACAAAGTTTCATATGATTTAGCTTATTAGGCTTCTTCATGTAAAAAAATAAGAGCCAAAAATAAATGTATGTCGATACCAGAAAATATTACAGAAAGAAGAAAACAGTCTTCATGTAATCATCTTTTGCTTTTAATTGTCTTCATATCTTATGGTTGATTTCGATTTACAGTGAGCAAAATGGAGTTGATTATTATGATTTTATTCTGGAAATAACAGTTCTTTTCTTTTTCATTTTCGAAAAGAAGTTATTTTGTATAAACTCTAAATATACAAGATTAGAAACTAAAGTTACAGTTGTTTTAACTTTATGATAATAAATGCGCCTACATTACAGTAATTAAAATTTGTATTTTATTTCAAACCATAACGTACCATTCAAATGTTAAAATACAACTCAAATATAAAAGTATTCATAAATTATTTCTAAAATTTTTTTTATAATCAATACATTTTGCTGCTTTCACACAGATCAATACAAAATCTATAGTAAGTACGAGTCATAGAAGTTTAAGATGTAGACAAATTTTATTTCCTGGTAGGTGGTAAAGTTTAAAACTAAAGTCATTATAAAATAATAATGTCATAAAAATTAACGAAAATAATTTCACTAAAAGGTTTAGAGGACAAAACCCACTTTAAGCTTTAAGCTTTTTGTTTGTTTTTAAATGATATAATGTAATCAAATCAGACAGCAAAAAAAGTTTAGTAAAGAGTTTCATAAAAAATTACATGAATTATTACACACCGTGAACAAAGAGGATTAATATAATTTATTATAAAGTTAAGTAAGGGCATATGAAATGTTAAATTAAAAATTCTTTCTAATAAATTGAATAAAACATTATTTCTAAATATTTGCTATAATCCAGATTGAACCGTAATGAAATAATTGTAAAATCTAAAGTAGGCTGGGCAGAATTTTTACGCATCTTGTTTGTTGGCCTGTTAATTGTCCATTACTAATGAACACACATGTTATTCTGTGGTATAAGAAATATTCCTTCTAAATTCCAAAGAAAAGTGCAAACACAAACTAATCGGAGTGGTTTTCTCAAAACTTTCTCGCAATATCTCCAATAAAGATCTTACCCTGCTTTTGCATAAATTTGTGGATAAGGTTGCACATGCCTTGGATGGTATTGCCAATATTTATGAAATATAGATATTTAGTACAAATCAAACATTTTTAATGAATCTATCATGCAAATATATGCTCTAAACGTCTTTTTTCCCAACTAATTGAAATCAAAATTTTGTCGGTACTTCAGTCACACAATCAACACAACCAATTCATTAATTTAAATCAATACATTCATGAATTGTGTCAACATATACGTAAAAGTATAAACCAATATATGGTTTGACAGATTTGGTTCAAAATGTGATAAAAAAATGTACATTTTAATTATTACATTTAGATATATTTAACATAACCTATGAATTAAATTTTATCTGTCTTTATCTTCATGTTTTATAATTATCTAATTCTTTTGTACCTGAAATGCCAGACTTCTTTTGAATGGATTATGTTCAAAATTTAAAAATATAATTATTTTAAAACTAATTTGCTCTTAAGTCCACATACGAATTTTCATCCATCAGTCTCAAACATTTTTGATTTATAGTGTTCCCAAACAGATCGACGGACAAACATAATTCACATTCCTTTTTCTTTTTCCTTCTCCCCCCCCCCCTTTTTTTGACGATTGTAATACGTTTTCTATACTTCATATATGAGAAAATAAAGCAAAAATAATAAAAAATAAGGACCGCCTAAATTTTTTAAAAATGAATTACAGATCTTGAGATACATAGAGCATACTACAAAAATATTCTGTGTAAGAAATTCAAATACAGGAAACATTTTCTGTTATCACAACAGCATATCAATTATATGGTTTCATCAATATAAACTTTGGATAAATTACATTTTTCAAATTATAGATATCCGCGTCATGATCTTAAGCTGATATATTTCGTTAGTTATTAAATGCCATCAAAAACTCATATAAAATACGAATAGTTCACCACTGTAGAATTAATTTTAAACATATAAAAATATTAGAGACATTATTAACCTATCATATGAACAAATGAAGTCTGCTAACTGATTAATCAACTGCAGTAAGTACAAGAAATTTGTGTCTTGAATTACGAAATTTATTATCTAAAGATAACTGCTGTGTATGCTTTTATTTTCAATTTTGTGAGTTTACATAATTGGTCACATACAAAATGTATATTTCAAATATTGCAATAATACTAAAAAATTTTAAGAGCAATTGTACTAATGTATATATATATTAGTATAATTTAAAACATAACTGTTACAATAATTAGTGCAACTCAAAGAAAATTTATATGCAAATTTTTTTTCCAAAAACGTTCTTTTTCCTTAATAAATGTTTCATTAAAATTGAATTAAAACCATTTTCATTTATAAAATCTCATTAAGACGCATGAGTCATCTTGACTAATTTATCAAAAAATAAATAGGTAAGCAATAGTTGTAAATCAAGTGTTAATGCTCATTTTCTGTCAGATTTCGAAAACCTGTTAAATTTTATAAACCAAGAATAAAGAGGAAATTGTTTCTTCTTCACGTAGGATTTTTCAATGAAATAAATCACAGTTCAATCACTAATTTCTCACCAAGCGATTACCGCACAATATGTAACTACCGCCGATACTTCTGCGCGAATCCGAGGACATTACCAAAATGAAAGTTTTACAGCGTCCTCCTCACATCTTTCAAAATTTTTAATAGTGCGACATAAATTTACGTCCAACTACCATTTCGGACGAGAATCTCAATACATCATTTTAACAATCTTCCAGAAATGTCCTCATTTTCTGTCGCGTCCCCCACATCCAGTCCCGAAGCTTTTAGACTATCCTAATGCGAACTTGGGATTTATCTGTCATTTACGCTTATTTATTTATGGGTCGCTAAGTGATTTAAGGTACCTTTTGGACCTCATAAATATGTTGAGTCCTTTCTCGTACTATATATATAGATATATACTAACTTTTCTTTTCTTTTTATGTATTATTCTTTTTCGCATTGACAGGCTAAGAGAATTGAGGCTGAAATCTCCAATGTCGCAGGCATCATACCCTCTCGTAATGTCCCCCTATTCCGATATTCTGTTTTTATTTTATTTATGTATTGATGCCAGTAATAAAAGGAAACGCTTTTTTTATTTATACTTTTTTCCGTTCAAAAATATGATTGTCATACACAAGGAACTTCTCGTTTTTTCGCAGTCCCTAACACCTACCCTGGCGGATACCTTGTTTATTGTAGAAATGACTTGTACTCAGGACGATTCATGGGCCGATATTGGTCTTCGAGCAGCGTAAATGTATTTTACATGACGAAAACTGATGTAGAAATTCAGTGATTCAGTGAATTCAGCCATTCGCAGGTGACCGGCCACTAAACCAAATGAGGTATCCGCTTTTCAAAAAAGAACCATCGGCTACTCACTTTGGCTTTTATAGCCGTTTCTCAAAGAAAGAAGGATTTTCAATGAAAAGCATTTCTCATATGTGAAACAAAAACGAGGCCATTGTTTTTCTTTGATCATAATAGTAAATTTACTTTTCTTTCCATCCATCGACGTCACACAATTTTTAACTCCCGCTTGGATGCAATGTAATAAGCTAGAAGACTGCAGCAATGAAGCGAATAGTTATAATAGGCATCGTAGATAAAACTTAACGTAATATGCTTCAATTAATCTATAATATAATAGTCCATAGAAATGTATGAAATAATCAAACTTCCAATGACAGATACTTTTTAAATCTATAACTATAAACAAAGTTTCCAAAACGATAGAAATATATCTAAACAAAACATATTGCTGTATATTATTGTATGTGTATGCGCATGTGTGTCTGTGTATGTGTGTGTATGCGTATGTGTGTGCGTGTGCAGCATTGTAATAATGAAAAGTATTTTTATTTTTTAACAAAAACATGAGGTAAACACATTCATCCAAGGAAATTGCGAGATTCAGTAAAAGACAAAATTCAAACTATTGTAAATTGAAGGATACATAACTAAAGGTTCATAATACACTTTTCACCACTGTCAAAATCATTTTTTTTTTTCGATTATCATGCTAATGTTAAGTATTAAATAGTACTGATTTTTAAATATTGCATAGTGCTTGTTCCTCTCGAATCAGATTAACAGAATTAAATTTCAACAATACATTCATTGAACAATAATTTGAGATAAGACAAACTAACATCACATTCGATATGCGTTTATTCTCGGATGCAAATTTTAGTTACTTGAAAATATACGAGTCTTGAATTTTGTTGACTCAGTTATACCGAAGTGGACTTAAATTTTTAAAAATTAACTGCTATCTTTATTATAAAGGACCAAATTAATCACAACGTTCAATATATATAATTTCAATGGTGGGTCAAAATTATGAATTTTTTAATAACAAATATCTGAAATGGATTTAAATATTTAGATGCTAAGGTAAAGCTTTTAATACAATTCAAAAATATATTTCTTAAGAGCTATTTCTTTCATATTTAAGATAGTTAAAAAGTATATTTCTTAAGACAAATATTCATGAGAAATTTTTCGGTCAAAAATTTCTTACCTATTTCAAAAGTTTTTCGGTATTGAAATCGCTCTTTGAATCAACAAGGAAAAAAGGGAAAAGGATTTCCTAAATTGGATACTTTACCATTTCCAGCTTCCTTTGTTCCCCATTAATTCTTAAAAATATGTAACATAACAAAAACATGAAAACAAACCCAAACGGAACGCCACAATAACTGATTTTTGGGCAAATACACCAAATCCTGCTTTGAGTATCGAGTGTATTGAGAAGAATCACCTTTTGAATTTTTACTCTTTAATCTACAATGTGAAAGTCAAGAAAAAAAGTATAATTTAAATCAATAACATATAATACACATATATTTATAGGTAGCTGAAATTTCTGTATAGGAAGACAAGAACACCTAATATAAAACTGACAACCACCTACTACTCTTTCCTCCAAATACGATTAAAGATAACGACAGCGACCAATCCAATAATAGTATCAATATATATGAAAGAGGTTTTCAGTATTTCACTATATAAGCACAGCAAGGTTTTTTTTTTTTTTTGTTTGTTTGTTTTTACTTCTGGATTCAAGAGATAAATGAAAAAATAGCATTTTGAAAACAAACGAATTTCGCACCAGGGAGAACAGATGTATAAGCTAGTTATAAATCAACTTTAGGAAAAAAATGATCATGTATAATATTTATGAGTGCTAATAACTATCCTTTATTTAAACGAAGGTGCAATGAATTAATGTAATGTCGGAACCTTAAATATCGTATTTGATTTTTAAATATGATTGCGAAAGTACGATTTAAAATCCATTCCTTATCATTAGCATGTATTCCGCATTTATAAATATAGTTATACAAAATAATAATAATAAAAAACTAAATTTAAAATTACACAAAACGATACGAAAAAAAAATACCATTTGCTTAATGACTTATATGCACCCACTGCCTTAAAGAGATATATCAAAAATGTAATCAGTGGATGTATGTCATATTGGAGCCGGAAGTTTCTCCTTTGTCCATCCTTGGGGCTGGTACCTTGTTGCAGGTCCATCTTTGGCAAGGAGCCCCATTTACAAGTGGCATTACTCGCCAAGGAGGTGCATGGGAGGCAGGGCTTCCTATAATGCTGTCTTCCTGCATCCCAATTGCAGCGGCCATGGGAAGAAATATTGCCCGACCACTAAAGCACATCTGGGGTGAGAGAAACGGTGCCCGATTTACGTCATCCTGGATTTGCAGAGGCCTGGCCGCCTGGCAGGCCATAACTCACCGACCCGATAAGGAAACATTAGGCCCGCATTTCAATGATCCCCCTTTCTTTGACCTCTCTCATTTTGAAACAAAAGCCCCACCCCCGCTCCTTCAAAGGTGAGATCTTACTCTTCCACTTTCTCTCCAACGGCCAGAGTTTTATGATGGGGATTACGCTTTACTGGACATGCATTCCTCTTCCGCGATGCTCCACTTGATTGCCCGGCACTCTTCTCTTTTTTTTATGCCATCCCTCTCCAGGAACGCCTGCTCCTCCGGGATGTTGAGGCTTTTCACTTTAATTTGAATAGACCCCTGTAATATTCGTCCGACGCGTACAACATGTCACCTAAGTGCCATTCATTAAATGATCAGAATTAATTAGATGTGTGTATTAGGCAAAGTCTTTTAGTTAACCTAAAATTAACTACTACCCCCTATATTTTTATTCCATTTTTTTATTAATGCATTTTAACTAATATGTATAACGTGAAGTCACAAATGAAAATAGTTAGCAACTTCCGGACGTTGGAATAGTGACAAGATGGAAACAAGCTTTGGAATATAGACTCTTTGGATATCAGTCTTAATGGATGGTTCCGTGATAAAATCTTTGAAGTGTGTGTTTCAGTTTTTAAAACCAAATTTGACAGGAAGGCCAACAATATCGATGACATCGAAGTATAAGCCACGATGTCATCAATATTTTATACGTAAGTGGCAAAAAGATAAATCTGAACCAATCGTTTCACTGAATAGAATCAAGCATCATAAATATTTTTTGCCACGATTAAAACAATCAATACACAATATTTTATTCTGAATAAAGTATATACAAAATCATATAAAAATAAAATAACCAAAGATTTATGCATTATATAGCATGAAATATTGCATGTGATAAACAAATATTTCCACCGAAAAGAATCAATTCTACGGTATATAGACAAGAATGGGAACTTAACAGCATATATTGACATCTGAACCATTGAGACAATAATTCCGGGTTATAAAATTGCTATTTTGCTATTGGCATCTGCGCATTTTTTCTCGTGAAATACAATCACGTTTTAGGTCATTTAAGGATAAAACAATAAATAATTGTAACAGAAATATATTTAAAGGAATTACGGAAGATATTGTATAAGTAACTAAGAATATCAAAACAACGAACAGCTTTCACTTCACAAATGTAAAAGCCCAATTTAATATAATACAATGTTATATTGAACTTTCAAATTACCTAAATGAACAAAACAACCAAATTCTTTTTTGTTTTCTTTGTCTTATTTCAAATATTGTTCTCAAATACCATGAAGAAGAATTTAGTGAAGTTCTAAAACAATTAATAAAATAAGCTATTTTTTATGAAATGAAAACTATATTTAAATTCCACTAATTTAGTATTAATTCTGAACAAACAGTATCTACTAAGATTTGTTCAGTAAATTAGATTTAAAACATTACAATATAGAAAGGAGATATACTGTAAGGCATTTTATCTCATAGCTTTTTAAAAGATTTAAATAAAGCATTTTATCTCATAGCTTTTAAAAAGAATTTACTTGAAGATCATTTTTTAAATTTCTTGTTACCTGAGAATTGATGTAAAAATTTATTTCTTGCTTGTGACAAGACGGAGATTAAAATTCACTTTTGAAAAACTTTTGTATTTATACTACAAATTGAAAAAGCGTATTTAAATTGCTATTCATAATATTTAACGAAATTTTGCGTCATTTTTAAAAACTATTACTTTACAAAAATCTTCAGGAGTTTTTAAAAATTGAGGCAATCTTTAAATTGTCCAGAAACTATAAGGTATTAGGTGTTTTTAGCTTTTTTATGTTACAGATTTTCTCATTGTAATTACCAAAAAATTCGTGTTTTCCTTTAACATTTTCGTAATATAATTTTGCAGATGAGAGATTTTATCTATTGTAATATTTTATTTAAAAAAATAATTTATATTCAAGTCATTATATAAATCTATATGCCGATTTGATATGCAATGACTTTCAATTTTCGTTGTGAATATTTGTTACATTGCAAGTATTTAAAATTTTATTCATAAATACTTTAATATAAGAAATACTTTAATTGAGAGTTCCTTTTTTATTTATAAAAATTATTATAATTTTATAACAAATAACCAGAAATATATCATGAGGTTTACTAATTAAACTTATGGTCTATTGTATTTAATGATGTTTATTTCGCTTATTCTGGCCATCAAGTATCACATGAATACATTTCCGAATCTAAAAAATATTATTTTGCCATCTATTGAGAATTCACTTCTTGTAATAACAAACTGTTAAGATGAAAGGCGCAAGTATTTTGTTTTTCTTATCTTCAGTGCTAAATAATTAGTTTTTGAAAATATTACCTTCGCTCAGTATGAAGGATGAAATATTATATATGTCTATTTCAAAAGGATATTTAAGTTCTTAACATAGCCTTCATACTTATTTTCAAAGAGTGAATTTTCCAAATATTTAAATTTATTATTTCCAAATATTTATTGTATTTTGAAAATTCTGTCTCGATTCATATAAACTACAAATCGTTAAGACTTTCGAAAAAATACCATAGTTAAAACATAAAATATTGATTAATAACGAAGTATAACAATTTTTTTTAACAACTCACTTTCCGAGATGAAACACAATCGCGATTATACATAAAATGTAAATGGTGTACTAAAAACGTAATCCATCATTACAATAAATATTATTAAAAACAAGCATTAAAAATTATATTTTAAATAGAGTATTAAACAGACAATTTTAGGTTTAAATTATTTTTTGTTTCTTAATCATGAGATGAATTGTTTTTCAAACAAATCAGATGGCTCCATTGGCGTGGAATTGAATGTGATTAACCGGTATTTAGGAAATAAAAATATTTCAAAAAATGCATTACCTTCGAGAGTGTTTAAATGTGCAACATTTCGAAACTAAAGCAATGAGAAAGTGGACGGAAAATCTATTATAATATTCGATCTATTAAATATGTTAAACAAAATAAAAGTGATTAAAAATTGTTTACGATGTTATGGGGGAGAGTGAGGCGAAGAAGTAGTAGCTTTACTATAATGAAATTGTCTCTTTACTATCTCTTTAATTACTTTCAAGCTATCAAAATAGGCGAAAAATAATAGTTAAAATAAGAGATGCCATTAAAAAAATAGTCCACTAGAGTTCTAATGGATTAATGCATAGAATGGCTGAACAACAAGATTACTCGGAATTTTCCTCTGGTCCATTGAATTTAAAAAATAAAGCTAAAATATTATGCATAATTGTAATTTAGTTTGCTACATTCGAAGTCAAAACTTGCAACACACGTGTATGTGAAATATTTTCGCTAGTTAAACACGTCCTTATGTACTGGGTAATCCTGCTGAATTCTTTATTCAAAATAAACCATTAGAAGACTTCATTGCTGTAAATTACATTAGTGAAAAAAAAATATCCTAGTATATGACAATATGAATGTTTTAAATTGTGAATTGTATTTTTATTCTGTAATTTGATTGGACAACTGTTGCAGCATTATACCTTGTTTCCCTAGTTATTTTCATATTTATATATAAATTAATAAAAACAATAATTTTTAAATTTATTTTAAAAATGTTAACTTTAATAATTAAAATTTTAATTAATTTTAATTTTTAAAATTAAATATTTTGAATGTTGAAACTATTAAAATAATAGTTTTTTATTTATGAAAAAAGCTTTAATAAAATATCACGGTTAACACAATGACGGCCCTTAACACAAATATTAATTTAAAAATAAATTATTACTAAACCTTTTGGTTCAAAAATTCACACTTTGACGAACTTTTTTGAGAATTTTTTTGATATTTTTGAACAAATTAGCAATCTCATTATAATCTAGTTGCTTAGTCCTCAATCAAAATAGGGAATATTTTAAACAAAAATAAATTTTAAAAAAGTTGGAAAGTCTGAAATAAGTCTTAAAAATAAATTTTACATTTTTTTTTTTTTTTTTTTTGATAGTAATAACATTATGATGCCAACATAATTTAAATAGTCCTAATTTAATCAAACATTTTTAATTCATGAAATAATACTTCTCATTTTCAGGCCACAAATTGTTTGTTTATACTTATAATATAAGCTCAATGTGCGTGCGTGTGTGTGTTGGCGCTCTACAGGCCAGACCGTTGGACCTACAGCTACCAAATTTGGTACATGTATACCTTGGAGGTCGGGAATGCACACCTCGGAGCCCTTTTTTCGAATTTTTAATTCGAATTTGAATTAATTAAAAATTAAAAGAAATTTCGACGTTTTCCCGCTATAACTTCCGAAAATACAATCGCATAAAGATGATTTTACATTAATTTAAAGCTAAAGAAATTAGCTTTCTAATGGTACCAATGTTTTAACATATAACTTAAGCTTTTATTTTTAACGAATTTTTAAAGAAATATGTTAACCATGTTTTTCAACAATATATTTCGAACAAAACAATAAAATTTAATCTGCATGAGCAAGTCAAAGGGGAAAAATTAGGTTTTATTAGCATGTTGCCATCATATAGAGAGAAGTTCAAATTATAAAAAAAATCAACTATTATTGCAAATTAAATCTTAAAAATGTAACTTTTAGCACGTGACTGGATAAAACAAAATAAATATAAAATGTCATAGTTTCAAATAAATTAATGCAAAGAGGTTTCTATAATCGTTTGCAATATCTAAATAATTAATTCAACAAATCTTCTTTATTTACGGTAAACCTGATTGAATTTAGTCAGGATATGCATTCAAATTCCGACCCAATGGCCAATATGTAAAATATTAGTAATAGGCATACATAGTGTTGGCTTGGACTAAATGAAGCAAATAATTACATTTTATGTAGCTTGAATCAAACAATGCATTGGAAAATAAAGAGTTTTAAATTTCTTCATACTTTGTCCTGAAAGTCATATTTTACAAAATATTTTAATTAATATTTTAAATAAAAGTTACTACATCAATCAATCTTCTAAATCACTCATTAAAACTGATTGATTTATAAAAATAAAAGTATATTATTATGAAAACTTGTTTCTTTAGATCTTTCAGTCCATCTTGATGAAGATATCAATTTTCGGCCAATCAATGCCCAGATTTAATCCAAGGCTGATAATCAAATGAATATGTGTTTACGTATATTAATGAATGAGCTCGTGTGTGTGTTAGGACACTACACACCAGACCATATAATCTAGAGCTACAGCCCTTGGTGTGTACAGATTTACTTTGGAGCATAAAAAAGCATACCTTGACTTGAGTTTTTTTTTTTTTTTTTTTTGAAACTTTAATTATTTAAAAATTAAGCTAACATTTGGGATTTTTCTGTGATAATTTTCGAAAATATTACAGCACACAACTGTTTTTTAAATCCTCTTAAAAATGATTTTTTTTTATTTATAACAGGGTTTTTACCTATAAATTAAGTTTTTATTTTTAACGAATTTTTTTAAAAATGCTGTAACTGTATTTTCTCCAAAAATTAATTTCTCATCAAATGAAAATGAAATTTAACTGCAAGAGCACGTTGAGAGTGCTTTGCCGTTACTTTGACAAAAACTCAAATGGAGTGATTAAATTAACTCTTTTTGCAAATTAACTCGAAGAAAGTGTGATGTTCAGAACATTTTGAAATGAAAGCGTAATGTTATGGAATAAATATTAGATGCGATATTTTTCACATAATTCCACAACAGCTGTTTGCAAATCAATGAGATATGTAGTAAAACGAACAAATGATCGTAAGGTTTCTATAATAATACGAGTTACGTGACTATCGGAGTTTGAAGTTTAAATATATTTGTCTGGTAAGTTATACAAAGAGCAAGGCACGTAAGAATTTGATTAAAAATTTGAAAATGCATTACTTATAGGGAGCCAACTGGTCGCCAAAGGCGGCTAGTAGAGAATAATAAAATATTTTCTGGTAAACAAATATATTTTCAACTGTAGCTACTTCTTTTAAATTAATTTTAATAAAATCTGCTTACAATTCGAAATAAAAAAGTTTCTTTTGTATTATCGAATCTGAAAAATAATTCTTAGTTATTAAAGTATACTTTATTCCTCTACAAGAATAATCACACGATCGTGTTGTATTCATTTCTAATGACTTAAAATATTTATTAACAGGCATAAAAAATAATAATAAATACTTTAACTTAAATCGCTGAATTACGCCCTTAGGATAAAAAAAACCTTGATGGTGAATAAAAGAAAAAAAAAATGTTTAAATGATACAACTCAAATTAATGCAAATGATTTAATGCAGTCCTTGATTTCAAATAAACAAAACGGTCAATGCGTGGGATAGCAGTTTTCGAGTTTAACTAGAATAAATTAAAATCTGACCCTTAGAGACCATTCTGTGTGACCTTCTATCTTTACTAATTACCAGGAAATGATAATTAATTATTTGAGTTTCAAAACAAATGAAGCAATTTCAAAGATTAAAAAAATGAAGTGAATTCAGTAACCAAACATTTTTCGAGAAGATTATAATTTTGATATTACTTCAACCGCTTGATAAAGGTAAGTCAATTAATAATTAACTTTTAAAATGTGGAAACTACATTTAATTTTTCCCTTCAGAACTCGGAAAACTTGGATGAATTTTTCAAAACAATATCAAAATACTATAAAACTTTTATATTCAGAACTAGCCGCCTAGCCGAACAAGCCAATTCGCCAATCTTAATGCTTTAAAAAAAAATTATGTAAATTCTCTTTTAATGGTTTCTTAATTAAAGTAATAAATAATAATAGTAAAAATATAAAAGTTTCTAATTTTTATTGTCATATAATTCCTTTATACTATTATAAAGGCCTTAAGCCATAAAGCACTATGCATCGCTTTAATTTTCTCCTGTAAAATTTTAGCTTTAATTTTAAAGTGGAAACGATTAATAACAGTTGCTAATTAAATTTAAAAATAAACCAAACTAACTAAATCCAATTAAATTTAAAAATCAATTTTGTGCTGTAATATTTTAGGAAGTTATGGCAAAAAATGAAAAAATTTCGCTTAGTTTTTAATTAAAATTCTAATTAAAAATTCAAAAAATGATCGATCCGAGGTGCACATGCTCGACTTCCAATGTATGAAAATGTTTAATTTGATAACTGTAGATCGAACAATCTGGCCCGTAGAGCGCCAACATACACACACACACATTGAGCTTTATTATAAGTATATGGATGTACTCTCTTTTCAGCATCGCGGAATCTGCTTGCATTCGAATACAAATTTCACATCAGAATCCCAAGTAAATCATCAAAACTACAAAGAGATCTATAATTCAACAAAAATATTCACATTCCTAAATATCCAACATACGGATACGAGTTTATTGCAACATAAATGAATACTGATCTTCTTTAAAATTCTATACAAAATTTCAAAAAAATTCAATCTAGTCACAATTGCTTTCAATGCACACAAAAAAAATGTGAAAATTTTTTCCGTAACTTTACTTTCACATAAAGTTGCGACTAATAAATTATGTTTGGTTTTATAAGTTATAAAACCAAATACACAATTTGTTACAAATATTTAAAAAAATTATATATGGACATACATATATATTTGCGAAAATGTATTAAGAAAGATGGCATTATAAGAAATACTTGACCATTCTTGATAAAACACAGAATGATTAATAGGCATTTGAATAAAGCTGCTTTGGATTTTTAAAAAAATTTGAAATGTAAGCAAATTCTTTTCCAAAAGGAACATCATTCTAATCCTTTAAAGGACCTCTTTTTTCTAATAATTATTTTTTAAAAACAATAACACGATGCTTTTTGAATCATTCAGATTATTCGATGAAGATAATTTAATTTTAATCAACTATTTTTTTAACAATTCATTAATTTGTTAAGTAATGTTTAGTACTATTCTTCTTAAATGTTTTTAATAAAAATCGGTCCATTTTTGCGGTACAATTCATATGTTATCTCACGCATTTCCTCTGTTAAAGAGGAAAATGTTCGAAATGGAAAGAATTAGGGATTTCCTATGGAAATAAGACATCCAAAATTGTCACCAAATATGAATTTGGATTTTACTTAATTGCAACACATATATGTACTTGTACGCTTAGAAATCCATAAACTAAAATATCGGATGAAAAACGATTGGCTTAATGAAGGATTACGAATAAGGGAAAAAAATCGCTTCTTTATGTTGCCGTCTTATCGTTCATCCTAGACTAACTTTTACTGATGAGATCACATTACGGTACGAAAGTTTTTATTCATTTGTACACGGTGCGTGGTTTCTGAAATAATTTAAAAACTAGCAGCTCAAAGTTGGTAGAATAAGACAGAATAGACAGCTAAAAAACTGATAAATTTGCTAGGAAGTATGCTTTTCACAGCTTTGAAAGTATTAATACTTTAGCTGGAATAGAAATTGTAATTGATCAAATTGTATTCATTATTTACATAATTTTGATCTAACTAAAGATTAAGTTGTCAGGCGATTGGCACAAATGAGTGAACTAATATTTATATTTTTTATACAAAAAATGCCAGAATTAATTAATCATAATATATAAGAAAAATTCAAATCTTGAAAATTTCAAATTAACATCCTTATAAAAAAATCTACTATGAAATCATTTAAAAACTTTACAAATTTATTATATCTCTCACTGAAATGAATTCAATATGAAGATATTAATTCTGTCATCTTACATAGAATGGGATGAAGGATATTTATTCCATTTTTTTAAGCAATTTTTATAGAATTAGAAAAATGCGTATAATAATTGATTACAGATATGTCAAAAATTATTTTCTCTTTTAAAGTAACACCTCCCAGCATATTAAATGAAATAGAGAGAGTAAGAATGAAAAAAGTATAAATCTTTTCACAGATCCTGACAATTGAATGAAACTTTTATCAATTTTAGGTAAGTGTTTACACCAAAAAGAAGCGTTAAAATCACTAAGTGTTACTTTGTTGTTAAAACATAAATAATCAATAGCATTTTTTTTTAAAGTTCAGTACTATTCGAAAGTCCTTATAAAAGGTTTTTTACAATTGAGTGTACTATTAAAGTTTAAAATTAGTTATTTACTATGCAAAATACGATGAAAATTCTATAAAGTTATTCGACTTTTACTTTTTCATTCCAATTTATAACGAAATTTACTTAATTATTCCAATTAATTATTTCTATGTATTTTCTCATTATCCCCAGAATTTTTTTAAACCAGAAATTTATCTTCCTTTAATGGACTTTTAAAATAAAATAAACTGTAATAAGCGTATGACACAGTGGCATTTTAAAATTCACTGTAAGAAAAGCAGTTTATAAAAACGTAAAAATAAATAAAATTATCTATCTATAATTACTATTAATTTTCAATAAACTAGTTGTGTATACTAGCATGCAATACGCACTTTGCCCCCATTAGATATAAAATGTTTTATGGAAAGTAAACATTAAAATTCTATTTAAAATAAAAATTGCTTTCGAAACTTCAAAGAGAAACCAGTACCTCCATCTAGTGTTACGATTTTATAACAAAGAATCAGCAGAATTCACAGCTTTTTTTTTTTTTTGACAAATATTTTAAATGCAAGTAAAGATAGACAGGAAATTCTTTCTTTTTTGAGCTCTTTAGTATTTATGTTCAATATACAAGTATTTTTTTTTTAAGTTAAGAATTAATTACAAGCTAACGTATAAAATTTCCATGGTTATTTTCGCACTGTTTTGAAAGAGAAATACAAACTTTTTTTTTTTTTTTTTTTTGAGAAATATCATTTTACGATAATTACACAACAAATCAATAGCAGTTTTTACATGAACTCTTATGAGTTTTCAATGTTTGTATAACTTATATAGTTAAAGTCGTAAAGGTGAGATCTTCAAGAACTTCACCAAAAAATAGAAAAATTGTACCAATTCATCAAAAAGAGACAATAAAATCGTTTCCCCCCCTTACGTTTGTATTAGATGATATTTTATGTCAATTACATACAGTCTGTACAAATGCAGCCTTTAAAAATCTAAAATTTTAAGCTCACAACAGATAATCAAAAATGAGTGCTATTAAACGCAAAATAATTATTGCAGGGATCAATTTGCTTAAGGATGAAATATCTGTTCGATACTTTCATGTTCTTATAAATCATGATTTAGAAAAACTTTAATAATTGCTATAAAATACTTTAGTTTACTAATACTTAATTTTACTTTAAAAACTTTAAAATAAAAATTATGCAAGAAACGACTTTAAAATTAATTCCAAATTTTCCAATAACTTTAAGCAATTGAAAATTAAACAATTCTTTATAATACCATGAAATAAAATATAAATTTCTTTTTTTTTTAACATTAAATTTCGAAATTCACTTTCCCATATGCCTAGTACACAAAACAGAATCTTCCTTAGTTTTCAATATTGAATTAAAATTACACATCATATGCTTGATAAAATAATGAAAATTGTTTGAACTTCAGGAAAATAATATAATTTGTTACTAGTAATTTTGGGGAAAAAATGCTTTTAGAAATTTGCCAAAATTTAGGAAAAATTCCCACTATTTTTAAATCGGTATCAATAGAAAGACAAATTTGAAACAGTGTAAAAAGTATTTTTGTACAATAATTTTTTTCGGAAGTTATCGCAGGAAATGCCAAAATTTGGTTTAATTTTTTATTAATTGAAATTTTGGGGAAAAAAACAGCTTTGAAGTTTTTATTTTTATTCTATAAGGTATATATGCGTCAGATTTAGTAGCTGTTGGCGAAATGGTTTGCCTCTAGAACACAACGAAGATTCAATCCGCTCTGGACACGGCATTTGGCTTAGGCGCTTTAGGCGGCCACTAATGGAAAGAAATAGTGGTTGTGTACTAGAAATGCCAGTTAAATTTCTTATCGATTACTTATTTTTTGATTGATTCTCTCAACAAAGCTTTTATAAACATCAAAAAGTTATGGAGATTAATATCATGATGTTTAAATAATCTTACACTTGTATTAACTACCTTTATTGCGCAAATGGATCTTCCAGTGGAATGAGGTCCATTACATTACATTCAAAGATAATAGAACAAATATATACTCCACGATAATTTTCGATAAAATTATTGAATACAGCTGAATTTCACCCATTTTAAAATTCAAAAACCATCTCTTTAATAATACCAATTTATTTGTTGGGTAATTTTTGTCTGGGTTTTGACAATTTAAAAAATATTTCTTTATCCAAATTTCTCCAATATTAGTGGAGAAATTTGGATAAAGAAAGATTAGTGGATTTCATTCACTAATGGAGGATTATAATCCTCCATTAGTGAATAAAATTCAAAGCCATATTCATTATTTCATCAAATATTTTATCGCGTTATTTTCTTCTTTTCTTGATGACAATGAAAATAGATGAAAAAAAACTGAAATATTAAAATTCTTAAGCTAATTAAGGAACATATAAATAGTGCAATAAACTACACAAAGTAATTTTAAAAAATGGCAAATAAATACTTGGCGTCACTAAATTATATCAAATAAATTATTTCGATTACCCAATTAAGATTTAATGGTCTTTAACAGATAACTAATACATTGTGAAGTAAAAAATCGAAATCGCAAGAATTCTACAATAATAGGTAATTATACATGGTATTGATAACAATTTCAACGATCTTTAAAATATAAATTTTCTATTAACGAGGTTTCGTGCTAACTTTCTCTCGCGCGATGACCAGTTAATCTTCGGCTAATTGTATTTTCGTTAGCAATGGTCTAGTGTGAATTCGTTAGCTATGGTTTAGAGTGATTTTCTGAATTAGTGAATGGCTAATTCAGAAAATTAGGAGACCACCCTGTAGAATAAAATTAATAACCGATCATCGAGTTCCTTATTATATTCAAACATAAATTATCTATGAAAAAAATTGTTAGCACGGCATTAAAAACCATTTTTTAGACACATAATCATAAATGCTAGCGCAATATTCAGTTCTAATAATTTCATCTATGAAAATGATGATCTGGGTCAGGAATTAATTATAATACCGATGACTCAAGCATTGTTGACAACTACTGGTCACCTTCTTTCATATCTAGAAATGTCAAAAATATCAGAAAGCCATTGTTTAAAGCTATTGTTGGAAAGCTATTGTTTTAAGCTAAAATCGGAAAGCTATTGTTAAGCGAATTTCACTTAAAGCAATGAGGTGCCAGATATTAATTTTATTGCTCTTACCTGATTCTGAATTGTTGGCTGCTTGACGAACAGATTTGGTGAGCATATGATGTAGAGGCTTGTTGGATTGTTGCAATGAGATCTGTTGAGGTAGTCGTGGTTGCTGTATGTGAGGATGATTATGGTTACCTAGAAATACAAAAGGGTGATCAAATAACCCATACTGGAAGAAAATATGTGATGACGAAACAGCAAGTTGTTATCGAAATGCATTATAAATGACATAAAAAAATAAAGTAAAACAATAGACAAAAATCAATGGATTCATCCTTTTCTCATATACTAAACTAATGACATGTTTTAAGTTTCGCTTCGTAGTAATAAACAAAGAATGCAATTTTGCGTTTTGGACCACCCCCCTTTCGAATACTTTAGCTTAAAGTTAGACCCAGTTTAGTTTGGTTATTTAACTTCCTGTTATAAAGCAACACTATGGCTATTTTGGGACGGACTACATTACATTCAACAGCCGTCAGATGACGAGGAGGATACCTGAGCTGCCCCCTCCCTCTCCACATCACGCCAGTGGGAGGAAAAATTAGGCATAGATCTACAATTTAGCTGTAAAGAATCAAGCACTAAAACTCATGCATCTAGTCTGTTGATGTTGCAGAAAACATTTTCAAATATGCGTGGAGAGACAATCAGATGTATAATTTAATTGGTCAAAAATCTGATGCATATAACAAAAAACATAACACAATTGATACAAAATCATTGAAGGATAAGCAGCTGGGTTTTCTGATGCTGTGTTCTTTTTACATTTCGAAACAGATTTCAGTCCCACTAATAAGACTACGTATCAAAATGGATAATTCCAATTCTTTATTTTCAATTTCATCACAGAAGCAATCTAATGAGCAATCTTAAAATTATGCGAGTAAAAAAAGAAAATAATAATATCCACTAAAGAAGTAAATTACTTTTTATTAAACGTTTTTTAATGAATAAACATCTGAAGCTTCTAAAAAATCAGACCCAAATTACGTTACGATTCTGATTCAGAAACAAAACTTATAGCTTCAATTATTTTCTATTTATAACAGTCCTTAAAATAATTTTCATTACTCATATTACATGTGAATAAGATGCTGCTAAATTGAGTATATAGCTATTTGCTGCTGTTCAATGAAAAAGCCTATGCATTTCCTGATATACCACCATGAGTTGTCTTCTAAGAAAGGCTAATCAAGTGTCTTGCATCATAAAAATTAATTCTTTTTTATTAACAATCTCAGAACCAGGTCAATCGCCCCTAAATGTCTTCTATCGGGCAAAGATTTTTATTAAGTGGTATGCTGTTGGCCACTGCACATAGATTGTAGAACAGCATTGAAAAGTTTGATTTAGTTTAAAATGAGGGTAAGCCTCAGCATACATACTGTAGTATAGCATATAGATACCAGATGGACTTGGGAAACTGTTTTACACTGGTTTAAATTTAAAATAGGGAATCTTTATTGTAATATTTATAAGGATGCATACGTGAAGTCCACCTGGAAATGTCAGTATGTATTTCTTAACTACTGTCACACAAGCCTTCAAGTATCTCAATTTACTTATACACTGAAGTGACAAAAGTCATGGGATAGCAATATGCAAATATACAGATGGCAGTAGTATCACAGCGAAAAAGTATAAATGCGCAGTTCGTTTTCCAGAGCTTTCATTTGTGTTCAAGTTATTCATGTGAACAGGTTTTTCGTGATTTATGGCGACGCAACGAGAATTAACAGACTTTGAACGTGGAATGTTAGTTGGAGCTAGACGCATGGGTCATTCCATTGCGGATATCGCTAGTGAATTCAACATTCCGAGATCCACAGTATCAAGAGTGTGCCGAGAGTATGAAATTTCAGGCATCCCACCCCATCATGGACAGCGCAGTGTGCGACCACCTGCACTTAACGACCGAGACCGCCGACGTCTGTGTAGAATGGTCAATGTTAATAGACACGCAACACTTCGTCAAATAACTGCAGGAATCAATGTGGGACGTACGAGGGACGTGTCCGATAGGACTGTGCGGTGAAATTTGTCTTCCTTGGGCTATGACAGCAGAAGACCGACTCGAGTGCCTTTACTGACAGCACGACATCGCCTGCAGCGACTCTCCTGGGCTCCTGAGCATATCGACTGGTCCCTAGATCAGTGGAAAACCGTGGCGTGGTCAGATGAGTCACGATCTCAGTTGTTACGAGCTGATGGTAGAGTTCGAGTGTGGCGCAGACCCCACGAAGCCATGGACCCAAACTGTCAGCAAGGCACTGTTCAAGCTGGTGGAGGCTGCATAATGGTGTGGGATGTTTTTACATGGTATGGACTCGGTCCTCTGGTGCAACTGAACCGATCATTGACTGGAAATGGTTATGTTCAGCTGCTTGCAGATCACTTGCAGCCATTCATGGACATCACGTACCCACACAACGATGGGATTTTTATGGATGACAATGCGCCATGTCACCAGGCCAGAACTGTTCGTGATTGGTTTGAAGAACATTCCGGACAATTCCAGCGCATGATCTGGCCACCTAGATCGCCCGATATGAATCCCATCGAGCATTTATGGGACATCATCGAAAGGTCCGTTCGTGCCCAAACTCCTGCACCATCAACACTTTCACAATTATGGACGTCTATACAGACAGCATGGCTGAATATTCCAGCAGAGGACTTCCAACGACTTGTGGACTCCATGACATGTCGAGTTGTTGCACTTCGCCGGGCAAAAGGAGAACCGACACGATATTAACAGTCATCCCATGACTTTTGTCACTTCAGTGTATATGGCATCTCGTTCAATAATAATTTTTTAACTTTATTTATTTAAGGTATTTCTTAAATATTCTTGTTAATTCCGAATCCAGGTTTCATGATTCCAATTAGACCGAATCCAAGTTTTTTATACTGATATTTAACTGCTCTGTGAAATGGGAGGTGCAAGTAAGAAAATTTGAAACATCTTTCGAGATTGTTTTGTAAGCCCCTGATGAAATTCAATAAAAGTATTCTTCGAATAATGTAGAACAGCAAAATGTATAATATGATAAAGCCAGCGCAGAAGCAGGTACTATAAAACAAGGCTCTCTCGGTGTTAGCATTATAGTTTATTTTGATCAAATTTTTTTTATCTACCCACCAATTAAATTTGATTGTTGAGTTAAAATTTCTTGAGCAAAATCGTGGATTATTATAGTTGAATAAAAGCATGCCAATTTATTATAAAAATCAAAAGAAAATAGTTACACATTTATAAAAATGCATAATTTTTGAAAATTGGATTTATACTGAATTTGGAGTATTATATTGAATTTTTCGCTTTATTTTTCTTTCTATCGATTTTTCGTGTTTTTATATGAATATAAAAGACTATATAATATGGCTTACTAAATATCATTGAAAGCTTATGTTTTGTGTTTGAAAATAACTATATACAGCCTTAAATTAATTATTGGTTTTAAATTAGTGCCTACATTCTAGAAAAGTACGCACCTACTAATTCTACCATTCTTAGCCTACTCCAACGGAGTACAAACCATTCTACTCTGAAATCTTTCATAAATCTATCAATTTTAGATTTGAAAAACTCAAAGCTTCACAAAACTCGATGGATCACTTCTGTGAAAGTTTTGGGTTGTTTGCCGTTTTCCTGACTTCTTCCAGAATTTGTTCATTGCTTAAGTATTTACCTTCTCACCGAGATCTCGCTGTCCTCCCAGACAGAACATTCTAATTATTGCAGCAAAATCAAAAGTGTTTAAATTTGATTTTTTAAAATTTTGTTTCTATTATCTCCAACTTATAACGATGAAAATTTCCTCAAATCGAAAACTCCAAATCGAATTACCTTTAAATGAATGCAGAGCTCTCATCACGATTCACACATGCTCTTAAATAGTTTATTACCATCTTTCAAACATTTCATTGAGTTTAACTAAATCCTTAAAGAAAGATCCCATTTCATTTCAGCATTTTGCGAAGATCTCATCGCAATCATTTACAAATTTGTTTTTACATATTTGTTGATTTAATCTCTTCAGATTCAGGCGAATCCTTTAAGTTTTCAGTAGGTAGACACGTTCCAATCCTGATTTTTATATCACTGATATTAAAGAAAATAATCCCTCACTCAACAACATTAAAAATGTCCAAAAATCTATGAAATAATTCTCATTGGAATTTAAGAAGATAGAATCCCGTCACCATAAGGCAAAAAGATGCACCAAAAATTTATACAAAAATAGCTTCAAAGCAATAAAAAGTAATTGAATAACATTAAAAACCCCTTTAAAAATGCACTCTAAAATCGGAATTTACACGAGAATATTAAAGCAGCAATAAATTTAAAACACCATTAACATTTAAAAAACAATTAAAAAGAATTTATATTCTGGAATCTTATAAGGGCACTCTAGGGAGGCAAGGAAAAAAAGTTAAATGTTTTTTAAACATAGTATAAAATTATAAATCAACTCAAAACAATCATAGCAATTCTTTTAATCTTGTTTAAAAAAAATCGACGAAGATCTTAAAAAGTGTTTCAGGCCACACAGGTAATTCTTTCAAGTTACAAGTTTGTCTATTTATCCCTCAGGTATACTTTGAGCCTAACATATAACTAAAAAATCAAGATCTATACCATTAAAAATTTAATTTCTCTTCGTGATTTTTTTTTTCAAAACAATCTACAGGAATGGATGCATAGCCAAGTTTTAAAATCCTTTTTAACTTTTAATTTCATTCTTGCCTTTTGGAATAACATTTTTAGTCGCTTAATAATTAGCAATATTTCATGTCAACTTTTATAATAATATTGTATGTACTTATGTAGCCCATTATAATGAAAACGTTGTAGGAAAATAGATTAAATATATTTCAAAAACTCTAAGAATTGGTGGAATGTTAAAACTTTTGCGTCGTAGTATGCGTTCCTCAAATGGAAAATTTAATCAAAGGCGATGTTTTACATTGCTACTTGGCTGTAGCTAATACATGAGTGAAGTATTATTGGTTCTATTTTTAACATCCTAAAATTTAGATATCAGGTTCCAAACTCTGATAAAAAGACGCAAGAATGAACAATTGCAAATTTACATCAAATTTGATTATCTGAAGTAACAGGTAGCATCCTTTACCGCAGAGTAGGCCAATTCCATTAATTGGTGGTTGAATAGTTTCGATAAACATTTCTAGACAAGACATATCGCAACATTATGGTATTTTCAAAATTCTTTTATATTGAGATGTGTCAATGAAGTATGAATCTATGTAATACACAAATGGCGTTTATACCAACGTGAATCATAGCTGGTAAGAAAAGATAAATAAAAATGTGAGAAAGAGCAATGTGTTTAAAATATATTCATGTTGTCTTAAGCTTCTGATTTATAGTTATGTAATTAATTCTTCCAAACTGAATTAAAAAGTAGTCAATAAAAAAAACTTGAAGTAAAACATTCCTTGACTACCTAAGCTACAATTTAATAAGTAGTGATATTTTTGAAAAATTGAAATAGTTGACAAGTTCAAAAGAATAAAGTATTAAAAAAATGTTTTAAATCTAATATTTATTAGTCTATTATTTTAAACATGTTTCATACATTCAGTATCTATAGTATTGATTCTAGTAGAAAATGTAATGAATAGTGTCGCTGATTCTTTTCCAGTTATAGAGATTTTTAATTATGTTAATGTTTAAAGTTTTCGAAATTGATCCACCATTGTAAATATAACATGAGTTTCCCATCTGAATATTGGATTTCTGTTGCGCAGAATTCAATTTAATAAATTATTTTACTTATAGCAAACGGAAGGGGGAGGAAGACACTTATTGAAACCGAAGCCTATTTTTATAAATTGGTCTAGTACACTATCATTATTGGTTATTCATTTTTTTTAAAATCAATATAGTGGTAAGAAAATATAAATCGGAATATCTACATAGGATGTTGTCAACATACTAAATGCAATACAAGCTGACGAGAAAAGTTGTAATCTAAGATCTGTCGCAAAGTCAGTTCTACACACGAAAATAAAATTCATAATTTGTATCCTTTAATTTATCTGAGAGTTGAATTTTAAAGGAAAAGATCCAAATGTTGACTTTCAACCTTTAAAGACAGCATAGTATGCCATATAACAGTAATTCCTTAACTCTATGTTAATCCCAACATCTAATACATATGCAATCAAATTAAATTCTTTTCAATCAAAAAACCAGCGAATTTTAGCAATTTCAGTTTCAATAGCAATCCTATAAAACGAAAACTGAATATTTCTCTATGGAAACTTTGCTTTTTCCTTTCAACCAAACTTGGCATCAATTAGACGAGCATTTAAACCATTGAAAAAGAAATCCGCAAAGACGACAAAATCATATTGTAATAAGCTTATGCTGTTTTAATCAATGATTGAGACACACAAGGGCAATAATCAAATTCTGAACAACAGAGACTAGATACGGAATATCGCACCGAAATTCTTAAATTCTGTCAGTTAAAAAATTAAGATCCTAAAACCTAACCGAAAGACCTAACAAAAAATTCAGCCTTCAAACAAAATGAAAAAAATTGTACCATCGCGCAAATGAGAATCACGCTTTACAAGAAATTTACTCGGGCCATTCATAAAAAGAAATTAAAATAATAAATTCCCATCATATGCTCTGTTTAACAGAGAAGATTCAAATTTAGTTTGCAATAACGAATATTTTAGAATTCTTCGTCTAACAGTTGTCAATTGATGAGGTCTGTCGGACAATAATATTATAGTCTTGCAACAATCCTCCAGAACAAATTCGTTCGGGAGGATTGTTGCAATTGCAGCTGCGTTTCATATTATCCTAGTTGTTTCATTGCAAACAATAAATAATGTAATAACATTCAAGCTGAACAACAAACGTTCTACTTCAATTCATAAATAAAGCGAACTCTTCCAAGGATAAATCATTATCTTCGACAACTTGGAAACCAAAAATATTATTTTATTTCACTTAGCAGCAGTATAAAACAAACAAGAAATACCTCTTGAATGCTTATATTTTTGCGCATATGGTTCAAATTAGATAATATTTTCCCCAATTTTAGAAAAATGTAATAAAAACTCATGAATCATAGCACATCTACAACTACTAAAAAAACTAAAGTCTCAGAATTTAAAGCTAGTTATTTTATTCCATTACTTGAACAAAACAAATATAATTAATTTGCCTCTGAGAAAACAACCAATCTGATGTATCTGTGTTCCAGTTTGTAGATACTTTAAAAAAATGTATATTCAAGATTGCCATGTAAAAACCAGTAATGAAGCGAGCGAGATGAAAGAGGCCTTACAAAATCCTAGTTCGTTTAAGTCAATTCCTAAAATCAATTCTGATAACGATGCAAAAAATAAAGCCAGATCTCGGATACCCTTAACATCTGCTAAAGCCACTAATGATGATAAAGGACGAAAAACCACATTATGCCCCAAAGGTCACTTATGGTAAGCCAATAATCTTAATTGGATTAAAGAATATTAAAAGAATACAAAGCTGTTTAACCAAGAAGACATCCTTATGCAACTAAACAATCTAAATGAATTCATTCTTAACATCGAGAAAAAAAAAACCAGGAAGAAATGACAATTGAACACCATAATCATAAACACAATTTTCAATCTCATTTAGATCTATGAGCTGTAACAGTAATGACATTTTATTCAATACTTTACTTGGGTAGTATGGTTTGCTCACTAACTTATTTTACAACTCTAATCAACACTACGTTTCAATAAACACTGAACTCAATTAAAGCCACCAAATCGTGACTTTTTATCGAAGGGATTAAGCATCAATAAGATTCTCATTATCAGCAATACCGAGGCTTCGCTAACGCGGCATATAATAGTAGAAATAAACTTTAACATCCTAATTGGTCTTATGACTAGCTTGTGATTCATATCTACAAGTTGTATCGAACCATCTATCTTAATTAGATCACTCCTTTTCTACTATAGTTAAAAAATAGAAAAAAAGAGTCATTTAATTAAATAAATGATCGAAATATCAAGTGGAATAGTGGCGAAGAACGTATTTAAGTCATGCATATACTTACCACTCTGCCTTCACATGGACTCGTCATGAAAGTCGTTTATCATTTACTTTAAATAGGAATTTTGCTAACAAATTATAATTACTAATTAAGATTCTTTGTTTGTAAACGTCATATGTAAGTCTTCTTTCACTTAAATTAATTATAGCTTATCTACGTATCCTATTTATACTACTCATAGTTTTTAACATGCATCAATTTTCACCACTATACGCTTCCCTTCGTCGTGCATCGTTTAACAATTTCCACATAATAGTATTGAAATGCAATAATGCTGTAAACCGCAGTTGTAAATGTACTTTATTAATGTTAATAATAATTTACTTAATGAACAAACTAATACAATTATGTTTAAAATACAAATTAAAGATTACTTTTTTTTTAATGCAAATAAGATGATATTTCAAGCTTTAAAAAAATCTAAACATTTTTTTCACTAATATCCTGTTTATAACAGTCCTGAATAAAGAAAAATCAATATATAGCTTATAACAATCAAAATATTTTTTAGATCAACAAATTAAAAACATACTAACGTAAACCAATATATCAGGAATCAATATATTTTTTATGTTAATTTTGTTCAAAAGCTACGTTATGTTTAATTATGCATATGAATATATAAGAGCATATTAATAGCTGACGCATGACAGTTTTTTTTAATCTACTACCGACATAGTTTTTGAAACGGAAGTCTTCAAGTTTTTGTCATATTTAATAACACGACATTTCATTTAAAAAACCCTTCATAAGCTTTTGGATTGCAATATGAAAAATAATGTCAATTAGAAACATTACAATAGAACATAGAATTAATTAATTATTAATTCAAACAGTGTGATAGAATAGGACGGATAAAAAAGAAAAAATTCAGGTACCCTCTTCTCAAAACTTTATTGATAGAAGAAATACAGAAAATATAGTGATTCTACAATTATTTTCTTCTAATTTAACCCAATTTCTTTCAAAGTTTTCTTCGATTGTTCTACACTATCTCAGCGGTACTACCATTAGCAGGAAAGGTACTAGAATCCCTTTTTCTTCTTCTTCCGATCTGTATCGTATTCAGTATTGCAGAATCTCTTGATAAAGCTCTTTGATAATTGTTGTTCGTTGGGATTCGTACTCATGATGAGCCACGCCCCAGAAGTCAAAGAAGATAATCTGCATTACTTAGCATTTTTTGAGGATTTTTCAGGCTTCTTTTAACGCCGAATATTGGATGTTTGCACTATGATGATTATAATTGGTTTCCAAGTAGTACCATAAACCCAGCAATCAACAGAGTTCACAGGATTAAGAAAGGGTGGACTACTATTAATAATAATTTCCAAGTTCCGAGCTATTTTAAGAGTTACTTCTGATGTTTAGTAGTTCTGGGTACGAGATTTCACTAAAGTCCAAAGCTTATGAAAATGAAATGAATGTTCCAGTCCTGGTGCAAATCTTACCCACAAGTTCTGTAGCCATGATTCAACGATTAAGCATAAAGATGTTTATTAGATCAGTGATAATCTTTGGATGCTGAATGCAATTAAAATTTCTATCGATAGACAATCATTTCTAAAGCAGATATACTTTCTTTATCTGCGTTTTACTAACTACTTCATTTTCAAAGGCCATCGAAACTTGCGGATCGGTTATACTTAAAATTGACAATCTTAAATGGAAATTTAATGTAATAGTACTGATCAAGTTTTTTCGAAAATTAATATTCGATGGTACTGATATTTACTAAATTATCAGTTATTTGCATGCGATCAACAGCTGCAGATATACAGAATTCAAGTATACGTATCAGGATCATTTTCCTACTTGCAACAAACCATGCTTTTCTAGGATCAGTGGTTTACGAACAAAAAATAAAAATTGGAATTCTGTTTTCGAATACACCTCACAAAACTTATATAAATTTCTAGAATTAAATCAGAGATTTACCATCACATAAATCTCACATAAAACAACTAATATCAACTACTAAGAAGTTATAATTTATAAAATACAGCATGGACTTCGATTTCGGGAATGTCAAACTTAATTTACATTTTGGATTCAAGGAACAGTACTCAAATTCTCTTTTAAAAGTTAGAATGAGCTACTGCTATTGCATTCTTACCTGATTCAGAGTTGTTAGCTTCTTGGCGAACAGATTTGGTGAGCATATGATGTTGAAGTTTGTTGGACTGTTGCAGTGAGATCTGCTGAGGTAGTCGTGGTTGATGTATATGAGGATGATGGTGATGATTACCTGTAAAATGAAGGATTTTAATTAGAGCAACGAATTAAGTAAACGAAAATTTTGTTTATTTTTTATATTAATTTTTTAAGAAAAAAAGATAAAACTACATTATTTCTAGAGAAATAACACTTAATTTAATAAGGAAAAAAAATTACAGGTTTCTTTTTTTAAAAAATATTCTCGTGACAATAAATATTTATTTGTACAAAGGCGTTGTATTTAATCAGACCTCAAATGTTTTAAAATTCAGTCAATGTGTAACAGAAAGGGACAAATCATATTATTATCATTTAATCTAAAGATTTTCAAATATTATCTTGCTATATATTACGCGAAAACAAAATCTTTGAACAATTTTCATCATATCATTCTCTCTCTCTTTTTTTAAGCAATATAAACCGTTTCCCCCCTGCTCCAAAGTTAATACAATTCACTTAAAAATTATTTAAAATTGAATTTTGTGCGGTCCCTTCTCCTGTGTATTAAATAGCTGTTTATTAAACAGGCTTATGCTATAATCAAACATAAACCTGTTAAACTGCTTTTTAATAAAGAATTGAACTCTTGATTTTAAAAAGTATATTCTTGTAAAATTTATTTTTTTATTTCAAAATACTTTACAAGACCTAAGCCAGGTCTATTCAGAATTTATTTTTCATATTCTTTTGTATTATTTCAAATAGAAGATTTTAGATTTTTTTGGCGCAAGAGAAATGATATTGACCTTGCTGCGCCAAACAATGAGTAAAATTATGCCCTTAGATGACTGTTCGAAAATGATATATGATTAGAAATTCTAAAATATAACCAAGACTTAAATAAATGTATAAAACTTTATAGACAGCAAAAATACAAAGAATTGGAGATTAGGTATCCTATCAAGCAAGAAAGATAGTGGATTGCGGGACTTATGGAAAAACTGTAAACGCTGGGCATTGAAATTTGGCCAATCTAGCAATACATGTTGGACAGACATTTGATATTCATATCTCGAACACAGAGGTTGTTCATTTAGGAAAAAGTGAATATGGGTGAATCAAGAGAGTCCAATACGTAAATGAGTTAAAATAAATCTGCTTTTCTATCAGTATAAAGCCAAGGTTGTATATGGGAGGTTGATAACATGAAATTTGTTGTTCCTCTCCAGATTCCATTGTCTCTGCTATTTAGAATAAAGAAATATTTTAATATGTGTTCCATTTTAAAGAAGCATTTAAAATAGAAGATATCTAAAGATAAAAAAGCATATCTTTTTATCCACGGGAATTTTCTTCTTCTAATTAGGCTAAATAGAGTTTTCATTTATAGATCGTTTAACATTTCTTTTTTATTAATGTTGTGACAGATATTTCTACAACTTTAACACCCATATTTGCTTCGTATTTTATGATCTCATGAAATGTATATTGCTACATCCTGTGAAATCTGTTACTGTTACATACCCACATGGAAAACAGAGCTATATCACTTCTATGCAATTGTGCACCCTGAAGATGTTCAACACTAACAATAGATTTTTAATAAGATTCTACCTGGAGGGGTCCACACAAACAAGAATGTGATCAGGTGAAGCCCATTTCCCAAAAGATTTGGGACAGACTTCAAAGCGCTCAGAACCCACAGAATATTTCATATAGTTCTAAGGTGCCCACTGAGAAAGCGAGCAAGAGTAGTCTGATCTTACTGCAATCGAGAATCAGAGATCCCCTGGACGACTGACTAATCCTATACCAGTAATGTACCGATTGGGCAAGACAAGTGGTTTTATTTTGGCTTTTAGCTTTCCATAAAATTTTCATATGGGTAAGAACTTCAGCAGGCACAGAGACATAACTAGCTCCCGCTTTAGCCAGAGTGTCCACAATCTCTCTACCTTCGATGTCAACATAGGAAGGTATCCATCGTAGGTGGATTTGATGAGACAAGGAAAAGCATTTTAAGTTTTTGAGTATATTCGCTCCCACACAATACCAGTTGGCCAAGTCCTCAATTGAACTATTACTATCTGACAGAATCTAGACTTTATTTTTATGAGTGAAAAAATTTGATATATATTATTTATTAAGATTTTCAAGTTCAAATGTATTTAATGACTATTAGGTAGTGTGCATTTTGTTTCTGAAGATTTTAACTTATAACGCCATCGCTGTTGAGTAGAAAACCATAATCTGTTCTCACGTGAAATATTTAAAAATAATAAAAGGTGCCAGGCTAGACAGATTTTATTTGGAATATTTCGATTATAAGAGTAAAAGGTGAACAAACGGAAGTTACAGAAGAAAATCCCATACAGATTAGAAAAACACTTGAGAAATAAAAATATATTTATTAGTTATAGTACACTTTAGATGTAAATATCTAGTAGCATTAAAAGTTAGTTTTCTTCAAGTGTTGTCTTTTCTTTATCCATAAACTTTAAGAACACTCAAGTCAAAGATAATCGCTAAAATCCATTTGAAACAAATAGTGGTCCACTAAGAGAGAAAAAAATTCTATGTCAAATAAATAAATGCTAAAAGAAAACATAGCCTCCAACTGAGAGCATTACGAATCAGCAGACTTCAACTCATCAGCCTTTGCTAGAATCAAGTATTTTAAAAAAAAATTGTTTCGATCCCATAAGCTAATTTTTCTTCTCTTGGCTCTGTCTCTTTTTTCACTCCATCGTGCAATTCACTCTCTCACTATTTTTGTTGCCTTATTCCTTTTCAATACATATTGTTCATGAACATTCAAATTAAAACTAATGATTAAATTCGATTTGACATTAATAGTAAGCTACTAACCAAAATAAATACGCAACTGAATGTAAAATTTAAAAAAATTGCTAGAAGAAAATAATAAAAATAATTTTCAACTATCCCGTGAAGTGAATATAATGAATACGCTTAATATAAAATAATCAAAAATGCATATCTTCACTCATTAATCTTTATTACAAGCCAGCATAAAAAAATCTTTCATTAAACGCGAAATGTGGTATAGATGCGTTGAATAATTATATATTCTGATTGTTTATACTTGATGATTTAACATAAATGCCCCTGCCATATTTTCTAATTTCCATTATACATAACAATACATGGATTTGCAAATTTATATTATCTATATCTATATTTATAATAAAGCTCAATGTGTGTGTGTGTGTGCGTGTGTGTGTGTGTTGGCGCTCTACAGGCCAGACCGTTGGACCTACAGCTACCAAATTTGGTACATGTATACCTTGGAGGTCCGGAATGTGCACCTCGGAGCCCTTTTTTCGAATTTTTAATTAGAATTTGACTTAATTAAAATTTAAGCGAAATTTCGACGTTTTTCCGCTATAACTTCAGAAAATATGATCGCATAAACATGATTTTTACATCAATTTAAAGATTAAAAAATTAGCTTTCTAACGGAATCAGGTTTTTTTATTTATTTATAACATAAGCTTCTATTTTTAACGAATTTTTAAAGAAATATTTTAACTATGTTTTTATCACGTGACTGGATAAAATAAAAGAATGCCGGAAGTTCAAATAAAAAAAACTATCATCGTAAATTAAGTCTAAAGAAATGCAACTTTCAGCACGTGACTGGATAAAATAAAAGAAACATAAAATGTGATATTTTCTAAAAAAAGTAAATGCAAAGCAAAGGTTTCTTTAATCGTTTGCTACATCTAAATCATTTATTTCATAAATCATCTTTATTTACAGTAAACCTGATTGAATTTAGACAGGATATGCATTGAAATCCCGACTTAATGGCATATTTATGTAATCGTTTGCAATATCTGTATCATTAATTTAATACTTTTTTCCCTTTCTCGCTTTCTTTAAAAAACACATTTAATATTCTGGCAACATCATCGAATTTTTTTTTTTAATATTTTGGAAGCATAACCGATGGTTAAAACTGACTGATTTATAAAATTAAAGAGTATTACTAGGAAAAGCTGTACTTTTAGAAATTTCCGTCCATCATCTTAAAGAAAATATTAATTTCAGGTCAATCATTGCTCGGAATTACTTCAAGGCTAATAAATATGTGATTTAATTGAAAATTTTAGAACGCTTTACACATGGCGAACCAGCTGGTCGCCAAAGGCGGCTAGTATATAATAATACATGGGTGTGATAATATAGAAGGGGGTGTGATAATATAAGAGAGTGAGCCTGTTTTCGCAACATATTTTTGCAAATTGTGGAATGAAACGGAACTAGATACTGCCGTAACCCCGACTCCAAATAACTAGAGGGAGTGGTCTCCCCAAAACTTCTCGTACACTCTCCAATAGATATGCTATTCTCGCACACTCCACGGAAAAATAAATGAGGATTTTGAGTAAAGCAGAAAACGTCTTAAATGACGATGGCGTATAATAGTTATGAAATAACCCTTGACTGGAATTTAACATTTTTACTGTATTTATTGTATGATCCTGTGCAAGTTTTTGACGATTAATTACTGCTATGATGTTAATAGCATCCATGAATCGTATTTGAGCTTCCAGTCGCGTTTTTCTCATTCGATTGAAACCAAAAATTGATACAGAACTACAGTTTTAGTCCTAAAATCGCACACCAAATTTTATATATTTAAGTCAGTATCCTTTTAAGTAATAATGTTAACGTACTTTTGAAGATATAGACTGACAGACGCTCAACCAAATGTTAGATTTCAATGAGAATGTGATATTTATCTACATTAGAAATGTTAAATCTGTGTGCTGAATTTTATTCATTTAGCTTTCTTCATTTTATGGTGATTGTGTTAATTTATATAAGAGCAGCTTAACACAAATGTTCAATAAATAAAAATTGCTCAAAATTTGATAGAAATATGCAAATCTGGTGAAATGTTCCATATTCCAAATTTCATCCATCTAGCTCAAAACGCTTTTGAGTTATTTTTATCACAGAGAGACAGATATATTCCACAAAAATTATTCATTGAGAGATCTAAAACATAGAGATTCGTCAAAATCTGGTCGATTTTTTCTATCTTTTGACGATCACATTATTTCCTCAATATTTTGTACAGTAAATTAATTAGAAAAAAAAAATGAATAAGAATAATCGTAAGTTAAGCGCAAAGAAAAAATTATACGACGTCTAGAATTATAAGACTGTTCTTTATCTAGATATATGAATAGCTTTCTAAGCACGTTATGTTTTTAGCCCAACACCCAGTCCCAATCATTATATTTTACTCTCTCTCTCTCTCTACATTTTTCTTTAATACTCATAAAACAAACTGTCAAAATGGCTAAACATGAATCATTGAAGTTTTGAAATGGTATACCTCATATAAACAATGAAAATTAAATTGAAAATATTTCTTGATGTTTGATACAGTATACCTTCAACTATTTAATTAAGAAAATCATTAAAATTCCAAAACTTCTTGTTACTAAATTGAACATTTTGTCACTTTACTAATTCATAGAAATTCACCTTTATTTTCGTAAACAAATATTTCAAAGGAAGGCAGAGAAAAAAAATCTAAAATTAAATCTGAAAATTTACAAAAGCTATAAGTGAAAAATTCATAAACATTTTAACAATATACCAAAAATCTGCAATAGTTCCTTAGCAAACAACTAAAACATTAATTCAACAATTCCTTTCAACAATGATGTACAACTTCCCCTGCCATTTCGATCACCATGTGCATGTGGGGAAATGGGGAGGGAAGATTTTTCCAGAGGGAGAAAATATAGTTCCAGCACTCATCAACAGAGGGAGCTCGGCAGAGAAGTGCCTTTTCGTTTTACTTTCCATCATAAAAGTGTGCATTTATATAAGAAAAGTATAAATATTCTTTGAAAAATCTTAATTTTAATTAAAATATAGAATTTTGCACCCCCTCTCTAAAATGAATGATGGATCAATCCTGCTTTTATGTCATATGCCGCTCATACTACTATCGTTTGCGTAATTCTTTTCTTGCAAAAAATATCGAAATGAATAATTACTAATGTCTAAGATTAACAATAAATCCTCTTTAGAATTAATTTCTTTTTAATGAAATATGGCACAACGAAATGAAAAGAGAAAAAATTAAGTCAAATAGAAGATTATTACAAATATATTTTCTCAGCATTTGCAAAAAAAAAAAAAAAAAAAAAAAATTACGATTTTATCTAGAAAGTTCAAAACAGAAGTATGAATTTGCAAGATAAATATATTTTTACTCTGCATTCTGAATAATCTATACTTCTGAATGAAACAATCTCCTTTCCTTCAACCCAATAATCTATACTTATAATAAAGCTCAATGTGTGTGTATGTGTTTGTTTGTGTTTGTTGGCGCTCTACAGGGTAGACCGTTATACCTGCAGCTACCCAATTTGACACATGTATAACTTGGGGAGCGGAAATGTGCAACTCGAGGCGATTTTTTCGAATTTTTAAATATAATTTAATTTAATGAAAAATTAAGCGGAATCTCGGCGTTTTCCCATTATAACTTTCAAAAATATTATAGCACAAAATTGATTTTTACATCAGCTTAAAAATAAAAATAAAAAAATATCTTTTTAATGGTACTAATATTTTAATCAACAATTTTAAATTCTGTTTTTAATGAATTTTTGTTGAATAATTCTTGAGATATATAAATTAGGAAAATTATTCTCTAGTATTTATAAAACTTAAACGCAGATGGACTGCTTTCAATACTGACATTAAGAAAAGATGAATAATTCAGTAAAAAATGTTAATTAAATAATGAAATTTTAATCTAATTTTTTTTCACTCTAATTTAATAATGAAATTTTGCGGGATCTGACAGATAATTAGAGAGACATATAGTACATTACGGGCTTAAGGCCTTTATAAATACATGAATGAATTATAAGACTATCGAAATTTGAACCTTAAAATTATTTTGAAGTTGCTATTAAAAGAAAAGTTACATAAAGTATTTAATTGACAATGAAGAGTGACAAAGTATTTAATAGGTCATTTCAAAGAGTATTAAGATTGGCGAACCGGTCGATCGCCAAACGTCGATAGTAAATAAATAAAATTGAGTTATTTACAGAAACAGCAAAAGTAACGGTATATTAGTGCATGATTACCAAAACAAATGAACACTGTAATGTGCACGTTATGTCTAAGATCAGAGAAATATTTCTTATGCCATCTTTTTTTTTTCCCATACCGTCTGATAACAATTTTTCTTCCTATTGAGCAGCGATAATTTTCCTCTTATTTTTTGAGAAGAGTATAACTGCACACAAAATAATCAAGTATTATTTATATTCAGCCAATTCTCAAAATTTTAGTAGATGTCCAATGCAAAATACCTTACTATACAACGACTTTTGCAAAGCATAAAGCAAATTCATCTCCAATTCCAATTTATGAATGATTATCGATAAATATGCAAATCCACAAAAAAAAAAAAAAAAAAAAAAAAAAAAACCATTAAATTTTTATACAAGAAAGACAAGGCTTGAGTGATAATGGTAATATGGTGGAATGATGATGATCTAAAATATTTAAATCTTCCCTTAATGTTTTTTAAACTTATTCCAGCATTAATTTATTTATCTATTTTTCAATCTAAGTAGGGCTTCTAGAGCGAAAGGTTTCCTCCATACACAACAGGAATTTGGTGGTTGAACTAATTCAATCGATCATTCATTCTGAAGACATACTGCAGACAACTAAAAATAATAACTGCAATGCTTTCCAGAGTGTTTACTTCTAATTCCTATGTAGTATCAAAGCAATCTTCAGCGTTGATGTGAAAATGTTGATCAAAATGACAAATGAGATTTTGTTTTATTTCACTGAGGAGAGCCTGTCTGTTTTGGAACTACGAATGTTCCGACATTCCCAGGAAAGTAACAGATGAAAAGGTTTTGGCAATTTACTTCCTTTACAACAAGTATCTTCAGACACAATGGTTTAGGGAAAAGTTTCGCATATCATCAAATCCAATTCTAAACTTTATGAGTTTTAAAAAAGAATTATATACCAAAATATTATTCTAATTACGTGCCATCAATCACATAAAATCCGAAAATGCTCTACAGTCACTATTTAGCGTGTCAATTATTAATATTCTTGTGACTGACAAGATTAACAGGTGTATTATTATTTAACCATTTATGAGAAATTACTAGATAGCTTCTTCATCCTGATATGCAGTCTTATACAAATTATTGTTTATCTTATTTAATAAGCATAGAAAACACAGATATCCGTTTTGGAAAATGATGAAATGCATGTACGTGTTTATAACTAGCTTTACCAATATAGCAATTATAGATTACTGAGAAACAATTCACACTCCTTAGATATCGTTATTTAAATAATCCTTTATTTAAATTATTATCAAATATGCAATTTCCATTTAAATAAATGCGGCGTATTTTTTTATTGGCTTGATATATTTCTAATCTGCTATTAAGATAGTATTTTCTGACAATACATTAAAAAATAAATAGAAAAATCAATTTTGAATGTCACGGCTTCGAAAAAATTTGATGCAAAGTATGCAATTCCAATTAAAATTTTAAATTCAAAAATTAAATGAAATAATAATATTTCAAATAGTGTTAGGGGTAATATAAATATAATTATGCAGAATTTAGCAATTTTAGCATCTGGAAAAGATGAGAAAAAGTTTTGTCCTAAGTAAAAAATGTTAAAATACCATCTAACAAGAATAAAAATATTCACTCACATAAATTCCATAATTATATAGCGACAATTACAACTATATAACAAAAAATATTCGATTTCAATTTAGAAAGCGAAAAAAAAAAACATGCGTGGACAAATTTTTTAAAAATTTCTTTTTAAAAAAATCTGTCCGCTCATATGAATGTTTCAAAAAAAATGTTTAATTACATCAAAATTTAGATATATTATTTATATTTTTTCCCGTATTCATTCATAAAAAATTTAATTTTATAAATTAGAGAAAATCAATTAGAGTAGTAAAATTCTATTTACAAAATTTTTTTCTCGTGCCAGCAACAAATCTACTATTGAAACAAAGACGAATTTATTCCAGTGTTGTCTTGCAAGTGAGATAATGTAAAATTAACTAAGAAGAAAAATCATAATTCTTTATTAGCAAAGAAAAATAGAACTAAATAATTCATTAAGGTAATTACAGTTTAAAACATTTAAAAATTAAATATCCTTTTCAAAAAAATGCGGGAAAAATATTTTCATATATTTATTTTTTATTATATAAATATTATATTTCATTTTTGAAAATTATCTTATTTAAATATTAGGGATTTAGCGACAAAAAAAAAAAAACAGTAACTATTAATAGTTTTTGAAGCGCATAAATAGTTCTCCCCTCACTTTATTGCAAATTTTATTCGCTTTTTTTTTGTTGTTGTTTTTGTAGAAAATATCGATTTATTTTGTTTATTTATAACTGAAAACAAACGCCATCTAACTACCTTTTCTTTTCAATAACGCATTTTTTTGCAACAAAAAAGTAGTGGAATATAAATTAGAAATTTATAATAAATAAGAAGGTAGACCGAAATGTCGAAGTCCCGTCACAGACAAGAAAGTTAATGACAAGAAGACTTCACAAAAGAAAAAAGGAGAGAAAAACAGAAAAAGCGAAGACAAAAGCCCCAATCGAACAATTCAATAGTTAAGAGAGAACAACCGCTCGGGATTAAATAAAATATCTTTCAGAGGCGACCGAAATGAAAAGAAGAGTCACAATTCCAAAATCCGATGTCGCCTTCGACGCTTACCAATTTCCCCGGGCCCTTACTTACACATCCATCTATTTGGCGGGCCCTGGAGGAGGGGGGGGGGGGGAGAATGGGAAGAAAAATAAAATCAATTTTACGCAAAGCAGAGCCCGTTTTCCATTTCAGCATAGCTACATACTCAGTGGGGGAGGGGGAAAAAAGAGAGAAATAAAAAAAATGAAATGAAAAAAAAAAGATTAGGGGAAAATATATAGGAGAGAAAGAATGGGAAGAAGAATTTTGTAGCGTCCAAATCAGACTGGGCAGACGATCTTTCAGCTCTCTCTGTCGGTCCACCCCCAAGCGACGGACAGACGGACCAAAGCGACAGAATGATGGGCGAGGTGACTGTAGAGCCAAAAAAAAAGGGGGGGGTGAGAGTAAGGGAATGAAAGAAAAAGCGAGAACCGAATTTCCATTTCTTACTTTTCAAACCACAAGACCTGACTTCCTCCTTCCGGGCTTTCGGCGTGGACGGTCCAGTTTACATGTAAATTCCGATAAAATTTCAGCATACCACAGAGGAACAGAACTTTTCTCCCTCCTTCCACTCTGTATTTCATGCTTTTTTTTTCCACGCCCTCCCGCCGACCGAAAGCAAGGAACTGCTGCAGAGTTTGATCATGGAACGCACTCCCCCCCCCTTCTTGCCTCCTTTCTCAATCCATGCAACTTGCATGAGATGCGGCCTTGGGGCCCTTTTCTGCATTTAATGAACGTTCGCCTTCTAACACCTATACTCACTTCCTAGCCAGAAGACAGTTTCCATCCAGAGAGGGTTGGGGCAGGGGAGGAGGAATATTCAAGCAATTTTCATCAAAGAAGGGATTGCCGATATATATCCAAGGGAAGCGATGGCCCCCGTGGGAACACAACCATAATACTATCAGTTAGAAACATATTCCTATTTATCAGAAGAAGAAGAAAGCCAAACAAACGCTTAACACTTCTTTTGCAGGTTCTCGTCCAAAAAAAAAGTTCTTCGAATTCTTCTTCCCACGTAAAATCTTCCAAAAGCCCAGGGAAATAATTCTGATTATTTTTTTAGTATTACTTTTTATTTTATTTTTTTTAGAAAAGTGTGTTTCTTCGCACTTCATGCCCTCCGAAAGAATAAGTCATGATCCGAAATCACGCATAGGGGGAGAAATGGTCTGCTCTCTCACACGTCGTTTACGCCGAAGCCAAAATCTTGCTAAAAACAAACACTTCGGAAAAATGATGAAGAATAACACTTCACTTTATGATTATTTTTGTTGTTGTTGCTGTGATGTCTGAGATATAATTTTGTTACTTGTGGTAGAATATTTCAAATGAAAATAATATAAAAATTTGAAAGGTAAAGAGTTTTTTAAAAAATATTACTAGTCAAAAATATTGATGTTACTAATAATTTGGATTATTATGGCTTTAAATTTAACAACTTCACATATACAATGACAAATGATAAGTTAAATCAATTCTGTTTGTTTGTTTTTCCTCAAAAAAATCCTTTTCACAGAGAATGTTTTTCGTATATTACAGAAAAACTTTGTTTATATACTTTTAATTTATATATTCGATATGCTCTCAAATTTAGTCTAACACTGTGAGTAAGATGCTCTTACGTTTATATAGCACAAAAATTTAGAAAATGAATTTTAGGAATAAGAATATATCCTCGTCGTCTGATCAGAATTCTAAATGAAAAATTCAAGATCACAAAACTGATTTTGTAGCTGAAAAGTGATATTAATTGATTTAAATTTAGTTCTTATTTATGCTTATACTTTGAACCTTGAAAAAAAACCCCAAGCATTAATAGCTTTTAATTACAAAAATTCATCATCCAATATAATCTTATTATATAAAAATGAATGTTCTTCTATATACCAGGTGATCCAAAGTCGGTCAAACCGTATCTTTTTATCTTTATTCGTTTTCTAATTATTCATTTTTAAAGTTCGTCCTGACTTTTGGATCACCCGGTATACGTACACGGGATCTTTAAGATAAAAACATAGTCACTATTAATTTTAAGTGATCCACATGTTAATTAAAAACAAAGTTAAATGTTTGGAGTTTTTCATACATATCTTCCAAAATTACTCTTAGAAGAATTATTTTAACACAATCTCAGAACTCAAAATACTCAACTTTTTAATTATATCAATTTCATTTTCGCACAACTTTTTTTGCTTAGTTTGCAGAATTTGTAAATAATTTTAATGAAATTTTAATAATCACATTAATTTTATTGTTCCAAAAAACTTTTCAATCGCATGCTTTTGCCATTGCTAAAATTATTATATAAATTATTTTATATTGCTTTATTTGTATATTAAGTCCAAAGTAAAATTTTCCTTAATGCTTTTATTTATAATATATATACTGTTTAATTTGTATACATAGTCTCTTGCAGAAGATTTTTCATTCTTATAAAATAACAAAGTGAAATATCAAATAAATCCTTCTATCATACTTTAGCAGCTAGGGAATACAATATTATTGCATGCAAAGTGATTGCCAAAGGTTGCTAGTTTTAACACATTAACTAATAACGAATAGATTAATAGCAGTATAAAACCTCTGAAGCTGACGGAAATTAGATCATAGGTATATGAAACCAATAACATTCAAATGCATATAAATTAAACCATTTTTATCATTTTAACTATTCACATTTCGGTATCTATTTCATCGTGGGGCCAGATTCAGAGTTATACAAGCAAACCTCCCACTTCGATTTGTCAACGCACGCAATCCAAGCTATATTAAGCTTTTCAGATACTCTATCACGAAAAAAAAATTCTATTAGGACCGGGAGACAGTAATTACTTACAGGTAAAAAACATGTCATCTCCGCCCCAAAGCCCATATTATAAGATGCAAATGATACGTATTTTCGACTACTTCCTGTAATTGTCAATAAGTTGAGCAAAAGAGGGGTGGGGACTGAATGAGTTAGAGTCGGGGGCTATAAAATATTCAAAAAGCAGTCGTTTAGGGCAGCCAAAAAAATGATATAACCTATTTTCTCGGCAGCCGAAGATATGATCATTAAGTCCAAATGACTTGGCGTAGCTATTTTGTTTATGCATGCGATACAGTATTCGAAGATGCATATTTTAAGGGATGTCATTTTAGGTCCGGAAGTAAGGAATTCGATCCAAAGGAGCCTTCGAGCAAATCATTCCTATGCGAGTATCGTACTTGGATACAGATGTTGTGGTTGGGGTCGTCGCAAAAAGTGTCTTGTCTCTAAGGCGGGAAAAAACAGACGTGGAATGTATTCTGCTTGATATCAGCGCGATTTCTGAGTCAAGAATTTTTCGAAAGATGGTGGATTTTTAATAATAAAAATTAAAATTCGCAGAAAAATTAAATTAATACCAAGTCCCATTCAGTTCAGTAAAATATTCCTTCTAATCAATAAAGCAAACACTCATTAATAAATAAGAATTTTTGGATTTCATGAGTGGGGCTTTTCATTAAATGGATTTAGTCGAGACGTATGAAAATAAAAGGTACTTCCTTGGCACTTGCTTTCAAAATTTAGAGCTACATTTGATAAAAAAAAAATTATTAAAATTAATTATTAAAAATGAGGAGCCATTAAGATTTTTCTTTACGATACAATTTTCATCTCTAAAATTCTTGAGTCTCTAACTTTTAACGTCAAACAGTAAAGGTTTCGAGGGAGTGTTTGACATAAAATAATATTTATGACAGTTATATTCTCATAATAAAATAATAAAAATCAAGGCAATGGGATTAACAGATCTTTTTGCTAAACATTGTCTTACGTTTATAATTACAAAAAAAAAATTATAAAAAATCATTTTAAAAAATTGAAGCACATTTATGAATTGAAAAAAAAACCTGACATACATAATTACATGAATTTCATTAATTAACTAACTAAGAATTAATTAATAACAAAGACATATTACAAGAAATCAAAACACGAACTGTAAACAGTTGTAGCTTTAAACGAAAACAGTTAAAAAGATACTTCAATAGCATTGAGATGATAAAAATAGTGAATTTCAAACTTTGATTATTTAGAAAAGAAATACAAATAAAAGCTAATTAGTAAATTATTGATTTGCTATTATTACGATAACAATTTCTTAATTATAGTAATTATCCTAGAAAATGGGAATATTTAAATGGGGGAATGACTGATAGTACGGCTTGTTTGTAAAATATCACTCGAATGTGTATAAAAATTTTGTGGATGGAATGATTTTTATTATTAAATTTCAATTAATCAGAAATATTACAATTTTTTTGGTACAGAAAAATAATATTTTGATAAATCTCATGCATGATGGGAAATAATTATTATTTTCACTAAAGAGCGAATATTTTGTACACTCAACTCACGCGAAAAGTGCAAATAGCGTTGATTGTCAGACTTAAAATCTGATTTTTTTTAAGAAACCGTATTATTATAGAATAAATTCTTACATTAAGCAACCTTTTTAACTAAATTTTTTCGCTTATCCGATTTTTTTCGAAATGTCAGACATGCAATCAATGGACGACGCCATTTGGATAGTGCAGATTACCTCAAATCATATTGCGGTATCTAAGAAGCCATTAGAAAAAGTTTTTCTTGCTATTTTCTCCACACTTCCGAAGTTACTGGGAACAATATCGGAGCCTAAATTACAACGCCTGGGGCAAATATCCAGTTTTTGTCACTAATTTATTTGTCGACATAGTTGCGGGATTTTGTGGTAAATTAATAATCGGATTTGATAATCGGGACTAAAATTTGTTATTTTGTAATATTCACAACCATCTACTGACATTATTTCATTGAATTATTATAAAAGCGCAAAAGGAAATAATCAGCATGCCTTCTTGAATATAGCCGATCACCCCACCACCACTGAACGTAGCAGTATCGACAGATAATCAGCATGCCCACATATTTTACATAAGAAGCTAATAATTAACCCATGACTCAGTAAAGGCTTGCACAAGGAAGTATATTTTAATAGAAATACCAGCATTTAGTTATTGAGTAAATATTTGGAAAACTCCCTTTAATTAGTACTAGCTCAAGGGACAGATCTAAATGATATACTAGCGAATCTAAATTCAAAATGTGATAAACTAGTTATTTTATTTGCACAATATAAGGGTATATGCTAGCTTTCTAATAATTTTAGTATATTATAATATATACAATGACAAGAAACTTTTTAAAAATTGAAGCCTTTAAATAACTAAACAGTATTTAGATTACACTCAACCTTATGGTATAATTATAGTAATTTTAAAGCAATAATATTTTTTGGATAATAATTTGTATATAAATATGTATATAAATCTATTTCATCTATCCTATTCTTGTTGTATATAAATCTATTTCAACTCTTTAGAACTTTTATTAAAAAATAATAAGAAAATGTAATTTTCATTATTTGATATACAATGAATAAGAGATCGGTCGACAAATATCAATACAATAACATAGTATTTATTGAAAACATATTTTTCTTTCCTTTTCTATAAAATATGCATTTCATCTTCGAGATATTCTTTATCCCAGTCTTCACAATGAACTTTTAATTCACTCATTCAAGTCAAAGTCTCGAGTCTTTTGATTAGTTCAATTGCTAAGTAAATAAATGAATGAATGAAACCGCTAATCATTTCAATTTCAAAAAATACAACGATCGATGCGATAGATGTTCAGAGAATTATTAATTTTTCAACGTCAAAAGAATATTTTAAAATACTGAAATGAAATGTGCCAAAAGGATACAGTCATTCGAGAAATATTAAAGAGATTTCATTATAATATCAAATCAATGATAACAAAATTATTTTATGCGCAATAACTTTACATTTAATTATATTATAAGTTCAGCCACACAAAAAAATATACTCTTAATGATGAAATTCTGATTTATTATATTGGAATAATTGTACATGAATTTACGAAATAAATTAGCAATTCCGATCATATAAAACAACATAATCCAAAGAAATGTATCACAAAAATACAAGCAAAAACGAATGCCGTAACTATTGAGGTGAATTTGATCTCAAAGGTAAAACAATTCCACCCATCAAATCTGAAAGTTTATTGCTAACATCAAATAATAAAGATAGACAATGCAAATTAGCATGTAATGTATTCTAATCATGGAAAAATATCTTAACTGGCACATTAGCAACAATAAAACGGAATGAGAAAAAAAAACAATAAGGACATAAAAATAAATCTTCTCACTAAAAAACATGGGAATTACAAATTAACCCAACACGATCTCCACATTCACCAGTTGCAACACAATGACGTTGCACACCTGCCCAGTGAAAGATGAGAACAACGTACATAACATTTTACAGAGGTAAAAGAAGGCCGGTCGAATCAAGAAAAATCTTTTATTTATGAACAACGGATGAGTTCATCCAGTTAGCACATTATTCAAATAAATAAAAAAAATAAGAAAAAAAAGAGGGGGAAAGCATCTCAAGCTTATTATGCTGAAAAGCCCTCCGGTTCAGTAAAGAGTTAAAATTATACACGCGAGAGATGTAGAAAACAGAAAAATGGATTGCTAAGCATATTTTAATTTCAGAAGAAACTGAATTTAAACTTCGAACCCCCAACGGGAAAATTATACATACAACGCCTCGCAGTTTAGGGACAGGAGGGAGAAATAGAAGAAGGAAAAGGAGAAAAAAAAAAAAAAGCAAAATCTAACTCGAATTCAGACAAATATACAATTCGGACTCACGGGAAATAAACATTATTCTTAAACGAATTCTCCCGAACTTTTATGTTCGGTTGCTTTTAGCGAAATGGCTGTTCCTTACAAAATCCTACATTAGAAGTAAATGATTGTTTTATACATTAGCCTTGACTACTTAGTACGAAATAGATTGCTTAAAGCCAAAATGTTTTGCTTCTCGAATAAGGCAAGGTACATGGAAATAAATTCCACTGAAAAAAAAAGACTCAAAATGATGCAATGCAATTCAAGAAACTGAATAAAATATAGAACAAAGCAGGGGGGAGCGGCATCCACATCATAAATGAAAAACCAATGAGAAACATCTCAATGTTGAGTTCTACTATCTTGTATATATATCTATCTATGTATATTTACAAATTCATAAGATGTCTGTCTGTCACTCCATAATTTTAAATTTCTAGCTTGTTTCAGAATTTATCATGCTTTTAAAGAATAAATTATACTAGGAAAATATGACCTTTTCATGAAAATGTATACATATTCAGAAATTGATAGTTAGTAAGTGGAGAGCAGACATTTAATTGATTTATCTAATTTTTACAGTAAAATTGTCAGAGCTTATATTAAAAGAATATATTTGATCATCCAAAGAGCTGCTTTACTATTTGAAATATTATATCATATGCATTCAATTTTGAAAATCCAGTGAGAAAATAAAACTGTCAAAATTTAGTAAATAGATTTTTGCTCACACATTTCCTGAATCATGAATTTCTTTTTAAAAAATTGTGAGCTCGTTTAATCAATTATTAAGCGAATTTCTAACTTAATTTTTCAATTTAATGAGAATCTAGGATGAGATAAAAAATTAACTACTATACAATGATCACTACATCTAGTAGTAAAGTTAAGAAATATCAGATATACCACTAAAGCTTTATTTCGTAAAGTATGATGAGACAAGTTTTTTGTATCATAACATCACATACCTAATTTAAAGTTTGCTTTTTATAATTTAAAACAAATCCGTTCAATTCACGGTATTTTTTTTAAAATTTTAAATAAAAAAAATTACACAAGCTAAGTTTGGCAGCTAGTACTTAATATTATGAAACCTTCATTACTATTTAGAATTATTAATTAATTTTTAATATTAATGAACATGATTAAATTACATTTTAAAGTGAATTGAAAACAAAGAAAAAAAATTCGGAAAAAAGCATACTTTCTCAAAAAAAAAAAAAAAAAAGAATGTAAGGAAATTAATT
>JAPMOQ010057797.1:859754-900893 GCA_026543055.1 Argiope trifasciata
GATTAATTTTATGATTAATCTAAGTAATTCTTGTTGAATAATTCTTGAAATATTACATAAAATATTGTAATTATTCAGTAGGATACATAATGATTCTCTTTTACTCGTATTAAAAAAATGATCCGTTTCGGTAAAAAAAAAAAAAAAAAAAAAAATGCTTTTAGATCAATTAGCAGTTTCATCATTTCCACTTTAATTTGAAGTTGAAATTTTGCGAGAGCTAACAGATAATTAGAGATAGACCGATATATAGTGCATTACGGGCTTAAGGCCTTTATAGCTGCATGAGGGAATATGACTGTCCAAATTTTTTGATAGTCATATAATTCAAAACTTTAAAATTATTTTGATGAAGTAGCTATTAAAAAACAAGTTACATAAAGTATTTAATTGACAATGACAAGTCATATAAAGTATTTCATTGACAATGACGTTCCATAAAATATTTAACATAATTTTTCTAATGATAAATGCAAAAACAACTTGTCAGAGATAATCATTTAGGAAAAGTTCATTGAATTTATGTTTAAGTTAAGACTTAAAGATATCTGAAGTTATTTCTTAACTATATTGATATTCATTACTATGAATAACTGAAATAAATTTTCATTAAAAGAATTATATTAAGGATAAATGGCAAGGAGTCAGGTGCATGATTTCTGTACATGAGCTCCAGCTGGCATGAAAATCGTATTTCACTATGGCATTAATTTGAGAATAAACTTGTAAACTCAGCAAAAAAAAAAAAAAAATCGATCTATTATCCGCTATGGGTACATCTCTTAATATTTTTTATATTTATTTGTTGGCATGAATAGATTATAAAACAAATATGCAAAGGAATTGCTTGAATTAAGATACAAGGTTCAAAAAAGGTACTTTCTTTAAAATGTAACATAAAGTAACTATAACAATTCTTAATTTTTCTTTTAATTTAGTGATCTATTTATGTTCGTAAGCTTCCTTGTATTAATATTATCGTAAGTGATAGCTTCAATCATTGGAAATAGTAATTGTTCAGGAAAAAGCCACCAATTCCAAAAGAGACATGCCATGTACGAAATTAAAAATAGTGTTCTACAATGTATTAACTAAATGGCATGGCATTAATGATAAATAATCTGCTCGATTATCCAAACGTCAACGTAATTTGAAACCTATCTATAATTTGAAACGTTCGCCTATCCTTCAAGTTGTCCCGCAGAAAGAAATAGCACGACTTAAGATCAGGTGAATATGATGACTAATAAATAGCCTTACCGATGGCGATCAAATTTTTCAATAAAAAATATAATAATTAAAAATGTCCTAAAAAATAAACTGAAAATACAACTATTGCGATGATATTTTGTAGAATCAACGTGAAGCAGTATACACAAGATATGTACACGAAATTTTTTTTAAAGAAAAGTTATATGCAAAGCAGAGCTGCGAAGATTCAACAACAAAATCAATGATAAAAATGGCAATCCTCTGCAAATGCACGTAGCAACAATATATCATAAATTTAATGACCACTTAGATAAAATTTTTGAGACTTTAACAAGGAATGGTTTAATTATTACAGGACTGATGGAAAAGGAATATTATTTCGAGCGGAAATGAAGAATTATATTGAATTATCAACATTCGCAAACATAATGTAATTAGTTCAGTTTTATTATAGGCCCTTTTCGAAACAATTTTGTGATGGCTTTCGCATTTTGCACATCATTACCAATGAGTTGATGTTTCAATTTGAAGTAAAAAAGGTAATAATGGTATAAATGTAATAAAGGAATCCTTCAGAAGCTAATCTTTTAATCAAATATAAATTTCATTATAAACAATTCACATAAAAGTCCGCACATTTTATTCAAATCCGGGATTTTTTTTACCCTGATGGGCGAAAGTATTCATCTTGGAATAATCACTCCAGAAATCCAGGATATTTTGTGATATTACACAATCATCTAAAAATATTAGTTATCTAGTAAGAAAATTATTTTCAAGAAAACTGCTCATAAAAAAAAACAGTTCACAAAACATTTAGTAATATTTGAATCAGTACAGAAAATATTGCTGGATCAAAATAAAGATCTGCAATTGTTAATTTGTTCAGAAAATAATGTTAACAACAAAAAGCAATTGCGATAGAATTTGAAAACTGGACAGGTTTTAATAGAGATTCACAATTAAAAAAGAATTATGATGATTTAATATTAAATTTTGTATTTATCAAAATCCGGATAAACACATCGGAACACTTTTCAAACTTGATGTAATAAAATATCGTATTGAATATTTTCTAATTCAACACTCCATGCATTCAATTTTTTACACCATATCAGCTCAGATATTCGGCTCATCATAGAGAAACATAGTATAAATATATAAAATAAATTAATACGCAGGTTACATATTATTTTGGACCTGAACATCGAATAGCTCAAGAAAACCTCACAATTCGTTCACCGCACAAAGCTAAATGACACTAAATCCCTCTTAAACTTGGTAGTTTTGTAACTCAGATTTGGCACTCGGCTAACGTCCCTTCACAACCAAGGTTGATCTTAGCTGTTTTTTTTTTTTTTTTTTTTGTGTTTTTTTTACCTCATCATTTTCATTCAGTTCCATTTAGTTTTAAGAATTTTAATTTTTCTTTCACATTTTGCGATGAAAAAATATTATTTAATATATATCGTTTCATTTTATTAGGAGTCATTCATTAATTTAAAAAATACCACGACTTGTTAGTTTTCTAAAATACAATAAGATTGCAATTAAAAATTTAAAATTTCAAGATATTTAGAGGCAAAGTTTCTTTTTTAATTGTATTTCAATGATAATCTTTAAAAAAATGCTTTTGAAAAACACTGTTCGATTCTGGGTTGATGATCCGCTACAAAAGACTATTAATATTACATATATTTTAATCTTTATTTTTTTATAACATTATTACAAAATATTGAAAATTTCCATCTAAAATTCATTCAAAAATCATTCTGAGTAGATACAAACAATAATTTGAAATTCTCAATAATTATCTTCAAAGAGCAAAAAAATAACATTTGTTTTAGTAATTTTAGCTAATAAATGATGGTATAAAAAGAGAGGCGTTTCAGAAAATACATTCAAGTTTTATATCAAATTATGGCACCATTTTCTTTAAATAATAACACATTTAAAACATCACTGATGAAAACTGATGACACTGTTTATATGTAATTTTCAAAATAACAATTCAGATCATTACAAAATATACACTCAAAAGTTTATAAAGAAGAAATTTTATAATTCAGAAATTGCCGACTTCGTTCATATTTTTTATTTTCTAAAACTTTGAATTTAAGCTTAATATGAAGGTAAAAAAAGACTGATATTTGTTAGGCTAAAGCTTGTGTCAAAAAAGCGTACGTTATCTTGAAAAGTTAGATTACAGTAACATTATCAACATATTTCGCAAATTACCGACACGTGTAAAGCTAAAAAGGAAACAAGCATGAAAAACACGAAAAAGGAACTGTCACTACCAAGTAATGACAATTTCGTTCTATTTGGATTTATTCAAGATAACCTTGTTCAAGTTAAGATTATCATCCAAAATTACTTCAAGATATAGAACACACTTTTTCCTCCGGTGGAGAAAAAAAAAAATATCTGCAAGTTCAAGAGAGTAATTAGCAACTCAAAATTCGTATTTGTTTACAATGCAGAAAGTTTTTCCCCCTTTAACACAATGTCATACACAAGGCTAAAGCATGACTTTCCGGTAAAAAGAAAGAAAAAAAAGCATATAAAGCCTTTCAAATTCAATTCTAAGCTAAGCAAGCATCCATAATTAATACGATGGTTTTTTTTTTTTTCTTTAAAAACTTCCTCTTCACAAACTTACGAGATTCGTAAAAACCCAATTTCCTCAAATACACACCGATTTAGTCACAAAACACGAACTTGAAAGATGTCAAAAACCTCATTGCCTGAGTTCATGTAGTACAAAAAAAGAGAGAGAGAAAGAAAATCTTATCTCACTTTCTTTCCTGAAAAAAGGAAAGAAAAAACAAAATGCTCTTTCCACAACACTCGGTTGTTTACAATAATTGCTTTCAGTGCGATATGGAAATCCTTGAGCATGGCAATCTAAACAGGGCTGTTATCAAACGATGATTATGAGCAAGCAAGCATCATGATAGATACAGGCGAAGGTCTTTTCGTAATGCATGCCACATTTGTTATCAAATTAGATTCAACTTACTGAGTGCATCTTCCTCTAGAGCTCGCATGTAAGGTCGGACATCAACCTAAGCTCGGCATTCAAGGACACAGGAAAAAGGAAAGGACAAAATACGAAGTGTGGCATTTGGGGAAAAAAGAAGAAAAGAAAAAAAAAAGGTATTCCCGTGTATCATGATGAATGAGTTTCAACAACCGTTTAGGAAATATTTTATTTTCACATTCATAGATCAATTAAGCAAAAAGATTAGAAATTAGTGCATTTCTTGTTTTCTTTTAGAATTATGGTCTTTAAATTTGTTACATATATAAATTTATTTTCCGTTAAAATGTTTTACGATAAAATTACAGAGAGAACGAAATAGAAAATTGATTTACTAGTAAGACTGCATACATAGTTTTAGCTTTACTTTACAGGCTTTTCATTAAATTTTGTTCTTACGTTTATTTTTTTTTCTAGACAACTCGATTTCCAGGAAGCATTTCAAATCTAAGTTAATTATTAAAATACATAAATTATTTTTACACATATAGCAGGATTTTTTTTAATATTAAATTCAAACCAGTTTTTATGTCACTAACTCATTTTCAACATGTTATCAAAATAAATCTGCAATTATATAAAAATTGCAATACTTTAATAGATAAAAATTACCTGGTTAAGTCAGTTTTGTGTGTATTTTAGGCTCTTATATGGAAAAAAAAAGTAATAAATAGTATAGAATGTATCACCTAAAAAAAGATATATCACTAACTGTCACCTAATTTAAAGATGAAATAAAGTTTAAGATGAAATTTTGAAGAAGTTTTTTCCAATGAAACTTGAATAAACAATGAAATATTTTCGAAATCTTTTTATCTAATAAAAATTATAAATAGACAATAATATTAATAATTTAATTATCTTCAACTTGTCATTTACATATAATACATGTCTAATTATAATTGTTCTCACAGTGTGCAGTGTTGATCTCTTGGAATTTTCGACTGACACTGAGGCGACGCAAGATATTATGTAATATTCATGATTAATAAATATTATTTATAATTTTTCATAGTTTTAAGGCTTATTTAATTTCACTTCTCTCTATATATTTTTTGGTACAATAGCAGATAATTTAATTCAGTTGTCACGTGAAAATTAACTAAAAGAAAATTTAACGTCGTAAATTAATAGTTTCGAGTGCCAATAAAAAATGAATATCCACTTCTAAGTGATTAATTTTAGAGTTAATCACGTCTATTTGCATCTCCTTATTTGTGCGGAGAGGGATTTCCATTAATGTTTTTTAAAAAGAATAGCTTTTGAAACCTGTTCAATTCCATGATTTCAAAAAAAAAAAAAATGTATAGCAATCGATTCAATCACCCATGCCACTGGTTATTATAATTACATAAAAATTTATCAAACAATTTCCCTTAAATTAGCTAATTAATATGTACTGATTATTTTACAAAATTTATTTAGAAAATTACAAGAAGCCGCTTAGTAAATTTATGGATTCTAAAAGTGCAATGATAATCGAAAAGATTTGAAAATCATGATCCATCAGAAAATTTCTGCAGCAAATTAGTAATAAACTGAAGTAAAAAATCCCGTCCAGTTTATTATTCACATGATCAAAGCGTTTAAAGATAACTTGAGTTTAAAGCTCAACCTTTTGAATGTTCATTGCATTTTTTAAGAAAATTTAAACCATTAAAAAAGAAAAAGAAAAATCTCACCCGCTTCATTATTGCATAGAACTATAAATTTTCCTTAATGGCATTTAAGTAAGCATACTGCTCACAAATTTGCTTACATAAATGTCATGTTGCAATAAAAACAATTTTAAGAAGCTTATATACACATGCTGAGCATCAATTTTATGAAAAGTAAATAGAAACCAATAAAATATGACACAAAAAATTGAAATATTAAAAAATAATCTTTTACCAACTTTTTAAATATTGTGTCGAAAATATAATTTTAATTTGTATTATTTTGTAATATTGAGATAAAAATCTTTTTGTCAGTATGAAATTCATTCATTTTTTAAACAATTCTTTCGTGACTTTTTGAAAGAAAGAAATTCGCAAAGTAAGAAAATTAGTTACTGAAAGATTCACCAATGAAGATATTTAAAATTGGGAATAGTGTAATCAAATTTTCTTAACACAAGATGGCGCCACAAACTATATAATAACGGAAATGTTGTGATTTCGTATAACAGTATTCAGCGTCAAAATTTAAATGTAGTAGCATATCTTTTTATTAAAATTTTGGAATTTTTTATTTCATAGGTTCTTTACACTTACGAATGGTTTTCAAAAGCTAAACAAATTCATCAACCGAATGAAAAAAAATTAAAAACAAAACTTCTGAGCATTCATTCTTAGACATCTTGAATGCTGGTGTTTTTTATTTTTATGTCATGCTATGATTAAAGCAATTGATATAGAAGATATTTCTGATATATTTTGATTAAATATTATTCTCAAGATTTAATAAAAAAACCCTCTTACATTTACTCCGAAATAGTAATGGATAATAATACAATACTAGCGAATAAAGGCAACTTAGATAAAAGAAATAATAATTATGCTTCATATTTTCTTAGCTAAATACTATTATAACAGTATTGTCTTTAAATGCAGAAAAAGAAACTTTTAATAGTTTTTTAATATTAAAAAAATTAACTCCCAATAAAGTAATTAAAGTTATCTGTTAAGAAAATTAGGCAAAACTAATCATCAAAGATTATAAAGAAAGTATGATAATTTCACTCTTTCAAAATAATAAATAAAATATTTTAATCGTCAATTATATTAGACACATTTTGAAAACCAGTTTATTTTATTTGTGGTGTATAAATTTAAAATTTGGCGCTAAAAATGTACGAAATATTTAGTTAAAAACTTTTCGGATTTAAAGGAATATTAGTCATTTATAAAAAAATTATTACTGCGAAACTTTAAAAAATGTTATAATATAAAAATCTGCATAAAAAATTCGCCATTTCAAACACATATCATTCACAGTACTTCATTTTTAAATGATATATTTCAGCTATCAATGACTTATACATTTATGTTTTTAAAAGAGAAACTATAAATGAATCATGTTACAGAAGTACATTAAATACCTCAGAAATCCATATTCAAGATTGCTATGTATAAATTTATAAACAAAGTGCTTAAACAACAGAATTAATTTATTTTCTGCTAAATTGATCTCGTTGAATTCAAACTATTTTAGTACGGTTGTACTTATTGCATTTATTTATATGATGTGAAAGTGCTATCTTGCACAAGAGGGCGCCACACACATGAGCCGACTTTACAGTGACTTCGGAATTACAAAAAGAACATCATTTCACAGAGGTTGGATTTAAAAAATAAAAAAGGAAAGAACAGTAAAATATTTGGATTCTAGAGTTACATCACTTAATTTATCACATCTCACAATGAATTAAAAATTCTGATCTTATAAACTCAACTTTTCAGGAAAAACTCGCCACTTTTTCTTTTTTTTTAGTCATAAATAAGCGCCAACATGCTTTTCAAAGATATTTAAAATACATCTAAAAAATTCGATCGTAAGTTTTGATTTTTAATGGAATCAAAACATGACACACTTTTAGATGCAAACGTATTAAATCTAAATGGGCATTCATAACCTTTGACCTCAGGATGTATAAAAATGTCACATTCCCCCCTCCTCCTTTCTTTCTATTCTTCTATTATTATTATCAGTCATTTTAGGATTAACATCAGATTTAATAATTGAGTTGAAGATAATATATTTGATATATGATACGGACACGTAAACTGAATCCAATCGCTTGCACTATAAAACATTAAAAAATTAATTTAGTTCAGCAGCTATTTATTACACAGGATGAAAAATTTTAACACACTAAAATTTAATGAAATCAATAAATTTTTGTATATTTTTCTTCCAATTAATTTATTAGATTAGAATTCCTATTTTAAAATAATTTATTAGTAATAAACAAATGTTTATATGTTCTTTTAATAGGAAACTGTTTTCTTTTACATTTATGAAATGATAAAAAAGTATTTGATTGTGAGAGTTAATTAAATATGAAAAACATGGAATTTGATGGAAACATGCAGTACAAAATATTAATACTTTTTAAACAACTTGACCTTACTAAATTTAAAATTTTTGAAAATTATTTTCGAAATTCAAAACAGTTAGGTACTTATAAATTTCTGTAAAATACAAATTTAAAGGAAATTTTTAAAATTTAGCTAGTTAAAAACATTTTTATCAATATAGATAATGAAAAAAATCTCACTATAAGCTAAGTTAATAATCTAGTATTTTTCTCTCTCTCTCTCCCTCTTCATTCAGGTTTATCGGACAGATGACGCGGTATAAAAAAAATGTAATAATAAAAAACAGAAAAAAAAAAAAAAAAAGTTTCGACTCTACCACGATACAGAAAGAAAAAAGAGGAAGAAAAAGATTATTATGTGGTTTTTGAGATAATGAGAATGCGATGACGCAGCAGAAATAATTTGGCTATCGATCTTCGGAACCAATGCTGGAATGGGAACATTCTCAGAGAAAGAAAATAAAAAAAAAAGTTATGTTGGACAAAAAAATAACACGAAAATTTCGGTTATCATAGACAATATCTTAATCGATTTCACATTTCAGAAGGAAAGAAGCGATAAAAATGTATTCAAAAATAGAAATTTGAGTGCATTTTAATAATTTGAGTTTCATAGAATATGGTGACAAATAAGATTTCTGAATTTTTCTTTAAAATATGGTATCATCTGCACTAAAATTAATGAAGTTTTCTAACATAAAGATATATTTTATGGCCCATTCCAATGACAAATGAAATATTCCATAGAACGGATATTCTATTTGATCAGACTCATGCAATTATTACTTTTTTTCTTTATTATAATAATTCAGTATTCACTCCTTAATTACATAGATCTGTAAAAACGCATAATATAAACCATCGAGCTTTAATGTATATTAAATCTTCGAATTAGTCTATATTGAAACATAAGATGAGTAGGAGATGCCCATTAAAAATAAGTCTTAAATCATAAAGTGCGTAATGAATATAAATAAGAACATTATTTATTTATAATAAAGAATTGTTCCTGAAATTATTTTGCATAATGTTAAACATGTTATATTTATTGCACATACAGAATCAGTAACAAGGAAAAAGAACTCATTACAGCTTTGTTTTAAAATAGAAAAGAATAATAATAACTGTAAGTTTATAAGATGACTGAAGTGCAGGAAGAAGTGGTCAATCTATAAAATTCGAAATTCGTTGATTCCAAGTCTGTTAATCTAGGGGTTTACTAGACATTAATAAGTTTTTTTTTAAAAAATTCTACGAAATTGTTTAGAGAATAACTGTCCAATTTAATAACACCATTCTTCGAATAACAAATTTTTAAAAAATTAATATTTTGTAAAACTTTTTCTATTTCTAAATTTATAATCAGAGTTTAATTAACAGCTTTATTCTTCCTCCTAGCTGCTTTAATGCTTATAGATCGATTAAAATTTCAAATTGCATTCAATATTTGTAAAATACCCCTATTTATATTTAATCGAAATAAATATACATTGACATTTTTTCTTTCATTTTTAACCTCAAAACGATAAGCACACCCAGTTTTTGAAATGGCATTAAATTTCATTAAAATATAAAGTCGATTTTAAAGACAAATATTTAAAAATCCCACTATTTGTCAGAAAGAACAGAAGAACAATATTTGTCTTAAGGTATTTAATTTTTAAAGGAAAATCGGCTAAAACTCATATAAGTTTAGTTATTGGAAAAAGTCATTTTCTTCTTGCAAATTAAAAATGATTACATAAAACTGAAGGAAATATATAATAAATAAATGAAAATTCTATAGTTGGAGAAAATTATTATATATTATATATATATACATACACATCGAATGATGTAATTATGTTTTATGTAATCCTATTTATTTAAACTAGAGAAAACTTAAGTTGATAGCAGATAGAAACTATAATTGACCTCTATCACCAATAAATATCGTTTCCTTTAAACGGAAATCCGTCAAATTAAAATGAATGAAAAAAACTAGTAATAATTACGTCAGTGCTATATACAATAATTATGACAATTGTTAATAGCTAAAATTAATGCTTTTCCTAATACATTAATCAGCGATTTTCAAATGCATTTAGAATCATACATAATGTATACCATATACATATGAATCATAATGATCAAGTTTATAATACGCAACGAATTGTACAAATTTATCAGTTCCTTCTATGCTCGTAATTAGAGTTGTCGTTGATTGTGGCCTCTTTAATTGTATTGCATACTCAAGAAAATCACAAAAACAAATCCTGAAATCATATACAGCAATTGCAACTACATAATTAAATTATCTTTTTCCGACAAAGAACAAGTTGTATTTTTATTTCTTACCAGTAAATATATTCAACACACACTTATATGAACATATATCCATGTATTTCATTCATAAAAAAATTAATTAATAATAACAAAGTATTCTTTATAGTTTTAATAAACGACAGAAAATTTTTATTACAATTATTTATTTTAAGTAGCATTATATATATATATATATATATATATATATATACAGTTTGGAAACAAAATACTTTTAAATGAAATATTACACTATACTAAAAACTCTTCATACATACAACTTCATTTTTATGATAAATGAAAATATTAAATATGAAAATTTAAATAAAACGAAAGCAAGAACAATTTTTAACAATTTAAACAATTTTAAATATGATGTACTTTTACCAAACGATTTTTAAAAACAGCAGAATGCAATTTTATTCCCCAAATTATTAATAATTATAAGTATAGATTATTACAGAATCATAAAGAATTTAATTAAATTTTGCAAGTGACATCATGAAGAGAAAAAAAAAGTAGTTATAATATTTTCCTTTAATCGGAATGGCAGCATGACATATTAAATTATTTTATTCCAAATACGGAAACAACGTTTAACAAATAAAAATGGCTAATAATTATCATGGAACTCTCATTAAATATGTTCAATAATATGATTTCATTTTTATTTACAAAGAGCAAATTAAGTACAAATATGAATTACGTTGAAAAAATATTGAGATTATGCATATATAAGAATACACAAGAATTTTAATTCTTATTTTTTTAACTAGATAGTTTATTATGATATGTTGAATACTGATTCGTTTCTGAAAAAAGAAATCTAATTAATCTATCTTTTGTTCTAGCAGTAAAATAAATCTCATATTCGGTTAATAAATGAGTAAGAACTTAGATTCCCAAATTCGTTTTCATTTCAGTTTTTATTTATCTTTAATTAATTATTTTTATATTCAAAAAGAATAATCAGTACAAATATGGACACTGCACAATATATTCTAATTAAAAAATAATGAATGATCAATGACTTCATAACAAATCACCTGATGAAACAAAAATATTCTTAAAACATTCTTAAGAATTATTAGTATATAAGTTTTAAATTATTCAAATAATCTTTACGCTATTTAAGACGTGACGTTATTAATGAATATATGATGACATTACCTCCATTACTTCACCCTCATTAGATTTTAGCTTGTTCCATTTGAAAAATAATCATATATTTTAAAAAATCATGCTTTTTTTTATAAGAACATTACATTGAGTTATCACATGCAGAGAAATCGAAACAATAAACGTTGCCACAAAACATTTATTTATTTTAAAATTTATGAATAAGTTTGATTCTTTATTTAGATGGAACGACATATCATTTTTAAAAGCAAGTATTGATAAAATATCGATAAAAAATTACATTAAATATAATTATAATAAGACTTTGAAGATAAAATGCAGATATAATACAGATTTTTTTTTTAAAGCTTAGTTTCAGGAAACATAAACTTGTGCCAAAATCAATTATCGAGAAGTAAAATAAGTATGATTAATTGAACAATAAAAGGAATAAATTCATATGAAAAGTAGTATAATTAATAATTGCAAAAAATAGGTAATTTAATTTTCATTTCCATTTTTTATTAGTCTTAGGTTTTCTTTTAACCGGCGGCAACTGAAACTCTTCCCCGGATATAAATAGCAAACGATATTTTCGAATCAGTAATTTTTATTATCATAATTAAGATACATGAGAAGAATTTTTTGAAAACTGTTCAAAAGTAGTTCTATTTTTTGAATCTTTTTATAAAAAAAGATCGAAAAACATCTATAAAACTAAAATATGTCAATTAAATAAGAAAAAAAATTTCGTACTAAAGGTTTTTTTTTAATATTTATGTTAGTTTTCATATTTCATAATTAAAGGTGTGTTTTTTTTTTCATACTAAAAATATGGTATAAAGCAAAAAATTGTTACTTCTTCCAGTTCAGTGATTTATGAAATCATTTATTAAAAATACTGCAGATATTTAAAGAAATATATTATCTAGTTCCTGAATTAAAAATATACAGCATCTTCATCCATCCTTTAAATATTAGGGTTCAAATGATAAATAATCTGAATTTTTGTTTTAAAAAAAATTTACATTGTATAGCATTAGAACCACTTTAAAATATTTCTAAATGAATAAATTACTTATTCCTAGTTTTATATTGCGAAATTATTGTAACAAATCTGAATTTAAAAAATAGTATTAGATTTTAATTAGAAAATACTTCAAAACTTCAAAATTAAAACAGCATTTAAAAATGTAAAACAGCATTAAAACGTATGCATATGCAAATATAAAAATTGATGCAAGTTTTCAAAAAACAAATTTTAAAAAGCAAACAAAATTCAAGAGGTTTTATAAATAAATTTATTTAAACAATAAGAATATGAAGTTTAAAAGACTTTATATATAATTTCTCAAAAAGTAACTTCACAGTGATTACACCTTAAAAAGTGAAACTAGTACCAATTGCAAAATATTTAATGAATAAATATAGCTTAGCAGCACGTTTATGGTTGACAACTTAATTTCAAAATTGTTTTAGAAAAACTATAAATATGTATTTGTTGCTGAAGGCAATTAGAGAATTTACTAAAATTGTTCAAGAGTTGTATTTTCTTTCAAGAAAAATAATATAAGTTTATTTTTAAGAACTTGATTACATTTCGAAAGAGAAACGACGGAAGCAATTTTTATTTTTTTGGTTTCTTTATTTAAAAAAAAAAGACAGAAACGCGTTAAAACTTTTAAAAGCAAGATTTCTAAAATAAAACTAAACAAAAAAATATTTTCTTCAACTTTTAGCACAAAGCTGTTTTAATCGCTGAAATCCCAATAAGAGAGCCCAAGCAACAACAAAAAACAAACTGAATCGAGTTCAAAAGTATCTGAATAACAATTCGTAATTTATAGATCGATCTTAAGTTGATTACTTTTTTTTTTTTTTTTTTTGAATTATACGAAAGCTTAGTTGCAATATGTCAGAATGTGGTACAATTCTTTCGAAATTAACATTAATTTCAGGTATTTGAAATAATAATAATTTTTTTAATTCAAAGGTTTCTGTGAAAAAAATACACATGAACATAAGGAAAGTAAATAAATAAATAGTTTAAAAGATATTTTGATTTGAGCACAAAAAGAAGTAATTTTTTTATTTAAATTTTCTACTTTTTAGTCTTTAATTATAAATTTTGAAATTTCGTCCAGCTTTTTTACAAATTTATTAATTGGTATCACTTGTACGGATTCAAAAAGTACATATATTAATCATTAACTCATACTTAAATGCTCACATATTAAAATACCACATCGTTATCGAATTGTCAAATTTTTACATGAATATCAAATTTTAAACTTTAACACATCAGGAAATGAATAAAAAAACTGCATAATTTAAAACATGAAATAAATCAAATGAAATAAAAATGAAGAACATTTAAATTCGAAACGCTCCTCATGTGTGTTCGGAATACAACAATTTAAATCATGTATCAACAACAAACAAAAATCATGTGTGTTTTGGAAAACAGCAAAACCATTGTGTATCCGAATGTAATCTTCATTATTCAAAATTATTCGTAACAGATATATTTCTGAACTATTTGATATGCCTCTGAATGGATGCCAGGAAGAAATGGATGAGGGTGGAAAAAGGTCAGAGAGATGATGGCCATTTCTAAGACATAAATAAATAAAATCCGACAATTCGATTACCTTGTCACAAAAACCCATTCTAAAAAAGAAAAGAAAATCAAAAGAATTATATATATATATATAAGGGGAAGTAGGGAGCATGAGAAAACTTCAACACCCACGATTCAAAATACGATATGTATTTATAGAATAAAACAGAAGCAATGTTCAGACCATGAGTCGAATGGTATTTGATAAAGCAACAGAACAATCCCCTCAACACCCAAGAAACATTATTTACCAACTTTTCTCAGGTAAGATCTGCCTGCCATAAACATGTTGGGGATTCGGACGATTCCAGTTGATCCCTCACTTCCTTTTATTTCCCGCATTCCTCTTTTGAGGGGGGCCCTCCATCTTATTTGATCCCAGAGAACGGCCGATGATTGTTTCGCCTTGCATACACACCATTAGCACTTCGGACATACAATATCTGTGAAGGGAGGAGTCGATAAAAAATAAGGGGAGGGGAAGGTGGAGGGGCTCTTGCTGTGCAGCAGATACATCTATATGAAAGCAGCGCCTGATAGAGAGAAGAAAAGAAAAACAACAGCAACAACAACAGCGGTGGCATCCATTTTGACTGAAATATTACCCGCTGGAAGGTGTTGCCAGTAAATGGCCAGTGCCGGTAATTTGTCTTCAGATTTCGCTGCTTCTTTAGCATTCCGCGAAGGTTTGGTGAAAGCACTTTACGACCGAACAGTTTCTCCAAACTCAATCATCCACAGTCTGCGAGTTCACACCGGGAGTGAGAAATGCCGTTCTTCAAGGGAAGGTCTGCATATTTAAAGCAACAAGCGGATGGTGGTAATAAAAAGCAAGTTTTTACACACTACGCTCTGAATGAAGTGAAATAAGTCAAAGATAAACTCAAACGGTAACAAAGGTCAAATTAAAAAAAAAGGCTTAAGTGGGCAGCAAATAAGTTAAATTTAATTAAATTTTTCTTTATTTATAGCAAGAATAGACATTAAGTCAATCACGATCGGTCGGTTGATCACCAAGACATTTTCATGTAATCGCCTTAAAAGAACTAAGAAGCACTTATAAAAGAAACTATATGTGACATTCGTTTATTACCCATTAGACAATGTTAATATGGAAGGAATAACTAAAAATATAAATTATATATCTCTTTACTCTTCAGAAAAACAAGTTTCCCGCCCCTCTTCAAAATGACAATTTTAACCCTTTATTTACCGAATTATGTTACCATCAATTTTTCAACTTCCTTTTTGCACCAGTAGTGTAGTTATTAATAAGTAGTAGTTATTAATTAAATATTTTTAATTTCTACTGTTATCTTATATTAACTTCATGTTATTTGGGTTACATTCTCCTTGTTCTTTAGAATACCATCAGCTAAAGCAGTCATACAGTAAGCATATAAGCTATATTTATATGGTACTTTCAAGTACTGTCAATAAATAAAGGGTTAAAAGCATGTAGTTCAGAACCCAAGAATAACTTTCGGAATTTAATGGATGAAGTAAAATAACCTAATTTTAAAAAAGTCGCACATCATTTAACATTGTTCTTTGGGTCTACCTAGTTGCGTGAATCTGCATTTTCAATGATGAATATAATTAAGACAAATTATTCTTTCCATCTCACAGACAACCACTTAGAATTCAAAGCAAAATTAGTAGTTAATGGCTTTATACCGAAATATTCAAAATTAGCTGAGAAGGATGATAGCCTAATTCTCAAATTAACTGTAACTACAAGAACTAATTTTACCTAAAAATGATGTATTTTTAATGCATTTTAAATTGACATTAAATGAATTATTATATTTGTGGCTATTATTATTATGTTTGCAGTTATGTACTTAAGTACACATTCCATATTTATTATCAAGTTGTAATAAATATTGTAGACCATTTTTTTAGTTCACATCTACGCCACAGGTCGGACGACAACAACTTGAAAAAAAATTAAAAATAGCCCATAACCTGAAATCCCTGGTTTTTAGTATCAGAAAAGAAAAGGGGCAATGTTAAATTTTCTTCTCGATATTTAGTATTCATTCTTTGCTACCACCATTCCTACTTCGGGATATATCTTATCAACATAATAATAATCCCATATTCCACTTTTCAAGTAATTTCAAATCTTACGCACGTATTTGTAAAATTTAGTTGTGCCAAATCCACTTGATTTTTCTTTCAAATCTGAAAAGCCTAACAATCGGAGGATTTCAAACTGAAAAGCCTTCGATTATATCTGTTTGTATATGATTGATACTTTTTCTATATCAATCAAAGTAATCGAAATAAATAAATAATAATAAAAAGAATTGTCGCATGCTGTTGTTGTAAATTGTTTTGGAGAAAAAATGACGGCTGTTAGCTATGATTTGTTATTAATAACTAAGCTTAAACAGGAACTTTAAAAATTAAGTCATGAAATTTTATTAAAAGTTTTACATACTGTTTCGATTTCTGTGTCGCAAATGTGATTGCAAATTTGGTTCTCTTTTTATAAATATCACCGGACAAATATTTACGCTGCTTATTCAGAAGTTCAAAACGTTCTTCTCTCTTTCCATTTTATTGGCTTTATTCCTTTTCTCTCTTTCCTGCTTATTTACGGGAATAAAATGAAAGAGAAAAAAAATCTTCATCTTCAGGATTTTTTTACTTTAAAAAAAATTTGCCAATTTTTATTAACAATTATTTGCTTACAAAACCATTAAAAGCTCTTTCAATTGGATGTGGAATTGAAAGAGCTTTTAATGGTACAGAATCGATTAGCGTTTGTTGGAATTCAGAACCAATATTACTGTTTTTTTTTAATTCGTTTAATTACACTAATGTTCTGTACGAAAGGTTGCATTTGATTTCAAATTTGATAAACTGTTACAGTTACACATTAAACGGTACATCAGAGTACCAAATAGTATTTATCTAGCTCTCTTCGTTTGGTAGTTATCTTATCAGATTATATTCGGACAGCTAGACAGCTTCCTTCAGAATGATTTTGCTCAAAATTGAATGAATTCTTTCAAAGATATCTACAAATTTATAACAGAAACCATTTATCAAATCTTGTCCATCTAGCTTAAAACCTTTTCGAGTTACCGCGTTTATAGACAAATAAACATACAGTTCACTTCCAAGTATCTGGCCTAATGCTGATGGTAGGGATAACGAAAAGCCCAGGAAAAATGGAATTCAGTGAATTCATATCTTTGCCCACTAATACCAGAAAATCAATACCCAATACTCACTGTTATAATATCCAATAGTCACTGCTATACCCTATACTCACATCTATAACACGCATTATACCAAATTATATCAAAACTCACTGTTATATGTTATTATTTCTTATTGAGTACAAAGCCTTCCATTTATCTCAAGCCACGTAGAATGTGAACGCAGCAGTGGTACAATGATTCATAGAAGCAAGCAGTTGCCGGTAACGTGTAGAATTAAAATAGAAGGCTCTGTATTGGTAGTTTATGCACTGCATTGCACGATTCAAGAATTTATTAGAGGAAAAAGTAAATGAAAGGATATGAATTGTACACACTTTAACAAATTCTGCAATCTACACAGTGGTATAGTTAAAAAAGCAATAAGCACCACCTTCTTGAAAATTGAAGAATACATTATGAACTGACTGTGTAGTTATAATCGGGAACAGCGGCAACAGTGGAGGTCCATCACACACGTAGGAAACAATGAACAAGTCCGCTTCCAATGCCTTTGCAGTGTTGCCAATGCAAAGACTCGCCTTCTTAATTTAATTACTACAAAAGAAAACTAGGCCGAATAGTACGGTAGCTGGAAATTCACGAGCCAGATACTCTGGAGTATATTGTAATCCTAAAAATTAGTTTTTCGAACTAAGGGAGGTCCGAAATTTTTTTTACGTTTTCAAAACTTTCTTTTTGGGAACTACGTATGCGAAAAAGTAATAAAATAATAATAAATAATATGCCAGTTTTCCTCTAGTATTAAAAAAATACCGTTAAGGAACCTAACAATAGTATTTGCAAAACATTACGTGCACTTAACTTCCCTTTAGTGGATACTCAAATACACATATACTTCAATTATTTTTATATCAATAACAATTACTAGAGGAATTAACAAGGTTAATAAAACGGTGGATTTCCCCATGTGTCTTGAAGAGCACTGATCCGGTCATAATTTTAACATTATTGTATGTATGCATACGAATCCAGGAAGTACTCGCGTTGCGGCTTCACCGACAGGTATCACGCAAAGATATAAAACGTAAAGCAAGTAGTTTTGCAAACAAAGGCTCCTTTTATACTTGCAAATGAAGGATGCTCGCTCAAAAAAGAGAAAAAAATGCAACAGGAGAACGACTCTTCGAGTGAAGGTGTTAAATATAATTTTTCGTCACTCTTTTACGAATGGAAGTAATGTGCTATAGTCACAACTCACCTATGCACGCCATGCTAAAAGGTGCCACTAAGAAAAGGAAATGCTTTCAAATTTCACACCTCTTCCATTCTTTCAAAAAGGGAATCTTTCTTTCAAAGTTAGAGTGATTTATATACGTTATATTAATGCGATTAATCGATTAATAATAATAATTGGCAAAATGATTAATCACTTTATCAATTTGTGCTTAACTGATTATAGTAATTTTAAAGATTATTATAAAATAACCGATTAATTTGATTGATTGATTATTATTCACCCATGCACATTATATAAAAGGAACCAATAAAAAGGAAATCTTTTCAAATCACGCACCTCTTCCATTCTTTAAAAAAAAATAGTATATTTATTTGTATGATTTATATATATATATATATATATATATATATATTACGGTTAAAGCGACTAGTCGGTTAATAATAATAATAATAATACGAGGTAGAAATCATTAATCAATTGATAACAATAGTTTTACCGATTATCATATAATGACCAATTATTTGGTTACTATTCACCTTCGCACATTATATAAAAGGAACTTCTAGAAAGGAAATCCTTTCAAATTTCGCACTTCCTCCTTTCTTTTTAAAAAGACACATATTTCAAACTTCATATATGTTGTTAATGCGATTAATCGATTTATCACATTGCGATAAATCATTATAATTTTATTAATTATCATATAATAACCTCTGAATGTGCTTAAATAGTTATTAATAACAGGTAAAAGTAATTAATTTATCACATTCTCTCCCTCTCTGTATATGTGTGGGTGAGAGAGAGAGATAAACATTTTCCAGATAAAGGAGAAGCAAGACTTACTTTTTTTAATGATTATTAATCGTTGGATCCACCCCGTTCTAAAAATAAAAATATATGTTCTTGATTACAGATTTTCAACTAGATTAGTCAAACGATGTTTTGTTCAACCAAGTCTGATTCTCATCATCTTATATGAAATAACTAACGGATGCATTAGGAAACATGTACATTTAAAAGAAGGTACATAGCTATAGCGGACCAGTCTGACAATAAGATGCCAAAATTGCCAAAATCCTTCTACGACATAGTATTTTGAAATCCTCCCCCTCCCCCCATCAAAACTGTTTCGACACAATTTTAATTTGATACAATTTTTCTGTGCAAGAAACCCGATTGAAATAAGCTGTGATGGAAAGAGAATATATTTAAGCTACTAACTAAATGAAACTAAAAATTAATTATAAATAAATAAATGGAGTATGAAGAATGTCAGCAACAATAATAAAAGACATAAACAAATGTTCGAATTAGCCAAGTTCCACTGCATTTTATCAACTAAGTAAAAAAATAATAATTTTTGATATTTCAGGTATCCGACTACATTAAAAACACTGGGTATCGACCACATTGTTGAATGGGATTTTTTTTTTTATTATTATTGTTATTTCTTGTAGTTCAGACTTTCCCCTACAGACTATCCAATACAGTTTATCCTGTTTAGAAAAAGCAAGGTTTTACCTATCATGAAGGGTCACGTATTTTTCAACGAAAATTTGTTTTTAACTACAATTTTCTCAAAACTTTAATTTTCATAAAAATTCTCCACTTCTAACATCATACCTCATAAACTAATAGAGATATTTACATAAAAAATTCAACGGGTGTATTAAATAATATGGATAAAGAAATGAACCCAAAGTTTTATTGTTGGTGCAATACTTTTTCATTTACAGATGTTTTTAGAAAAATTTAGTAGTGAATTTATGGAAAAAAATATATATATACGTAGCTTTTTACCATAACCTCTTTGCATCTCAAACTTTTTTTTTAAGATTTTGGTTCATTTCATTCACCTTTATATTCTATAATTTGTGTGCAAAGAAAAATAGGATTGTTGCATTACAATGTTGTGTAGAGTGTTAACAGTCATTAAAATCTACTCCTAATTTTCCTATTTCTCAACATATATTATATTTTCAAATAATTTTGTTGTATTTATAATATTTTGTATTATAATTGACAATACATCTAAAAACCATAGTTTTAAACAGTTTTTAAAAAAATCAAATTTTTCAATTAATTTCCCTTGAACGTAGTCGGATACCTTAGCTTCTATCATTCAATAAGCAAAGAAGTAAAATATAATTTAGGAAAGAAGATTAAAGAACAAAAGTTTTTTGTGGAGTGGGAACGGAGGTATTCCACTCCATACAGCCAACAAGGGACGGCAGAGAAAGAAATTCGACTCCCTTTGTTTCGGATGGGCGACTGTCGGAGTGGCGAATAATTAACGAAGGATCTGCGTGCGGTGCGCCAATTTCGCGTCAATTATCCACACACTCCGGCGTGTCCGCTCGCCATTATTTATTTAACTTTCGCCATTAGATCACGCCGCTGAACAGGTCGTCGATGACCCGCTATCATTCAACCGAATGGTCAGCTCGATGGCCCCTCAGATGACCAATAATAGATTTCACTTCACTATCACAGCGATATATTTATAAAGTCATATTATTCTTTATATAGTTTTAATAACGGTCTTTTCAAACTTCAGTTAAAAGTTTTGGCCTAGAAGCAATGTAAGTTTGATAGAATGCAAAGTTATTTTCAAATCAAAATAACTTAAATACAATTCAATACAATCCAGATTCTGCATGTATTAATTTACTAGCCGTCTTCGGCAACCATCTAGTTCGCTAGGGATATTGGTTGTGCTAAATTTCAATTAAATCTTACTTCACGTCCATTATTCAATTAACTAACGTTTTTTAAACATCAAATTGTCAGACATAAGAGCCGTATAATTTATATGGTATCCAATACGTGGTCTATTCCTTGTGTACATTAGCCTCTCCAATGAAGGCTGGTATCATAATACTATTCACTAATAACAACGCAATTAAAATGTACATAAAAATAACTAAAGTACAGTTCAATACAATCCAGATAAAAAAAAATTAATTTCTAGCCGTCTTTGGCAACCAAATGATTTGCTGGGGATGTTGGTTGTATTTCATTTCAATTAAATCTCTTAAACTTAACTTCATGTCCATGATTGCGTCAATAAACTATTTTTAAGCATCAAATTGTTAGACAATACAGTTGTATAATATATATGGTAATATAGTAATCCTTCATATGTTCTGTTTATTGTGTACATGAACCTCTCAAATGGATATCATTATCATAACATCTTAAAGCTATTAACAACGTAAGTATTAAAGCCTCTCGTGTAAACAAATCCTAGTGTGCTCTGGTTTGATTTTACCAAGTATTATTTTGCGTTAACAAATATTTCTACTTCATTTTCAAAACAATTTTCATAATATTTGAGATTTGATTGATTTCCGAAACATTTGAAATAAGGTCTTCAAATGAAAATGTACGTTGAAAATCGATCACATCTGAAGAGGAAACAGAAAAGAAGACGGCTCTTGAAATCAAAATAAAATTATCATTGTACTTGACAAAAGGTATCAATTGATAAAAATCAACTAGGGCAATTTAGAAATTACATAGCAGCTTTTGTCACACAAACAAGCATTTTAAATTGAAGTTCTTTGCGTAATGAATCATGATTTTTTATTTTATAAAATGATTTTACTAAAAAAATGACAACTTTTTAAATGATTCCAATTAAGGCCGATATTAGTTTATTCTATCAAGAAATTAAACTTGATGAAAAATATATTCTTGTAAAAAGATGCAAAGTTCAATTCATCTTATTATATATTTAAAAAAATTCTGAATTTGCTGTATCATCTTTAAAGAGGTGAAAATGATTAATATACTTAAAACTGTATATCGAATGCTATTTGTAAATTTAATTTAAATATTAATTAATTAATTTTCTAATTTTCATCTTAATTTAACCCCTATTAACTTCATTCTAAAATATTCTCTTATTTCCTGATCTAATTCTAACCTTTTTTTTTTTAAAAAAAATAATTATACAAGCGCTTTTTAAAACTGGTGAATTCAGCATTTTATCACCATCCACGGATAAAAATTCTGAAGTTTGAAGGGATAAAAATTATGATTAAAGGAATTTTTTTTTAAATACCTAAATTTTCCTTTCCTAAGTCTACACGTGTCAAAGAAATCCATTGAAGGGGGAAATTTTGATCCCTTCTGCACGTATGTTATGATATAAGTTGGCGTATCTCTAACCGCATTTTATTTGTATACATTATACCTCCAGAATGAAATAAATCGAAACTTGAAATACCAAAAATTATAATAATATTATATATTTCAAATAAAGCATATATGTTATAAATTAAAATAATAAATATAATTTTTTATATATAATAGAGTTCATTTTCTTTTTCATTACTTCATTTTTTTTTTCAATGCATCTTCAAGGATTTCCCTTTCGCAAAACTTTTATGGTCTACTGATTTCAGGCCGAAATTAATTCTTAATAAGAGCTTTACAAATATTTTTCACTGCAAGGTATGCGTCAATCATTCGTTGTGTTTTGATAACCTCGCTTTCAAGTAATAAAAATTCAAATGTAGCCCAAAGATTTGACAGGAAAGAAGAAAAACTTTATGAAGCATATTACTTTTAATAGTTGCAATAATGCTCGTATTACACTCGTACAGGGAATAAATATCTGTGCAATGTTAAAATCTATATGCTTGCCTTATATTGTACCTCCCAAACATTATTTTAATATAATGGTGACCAGAGCAAATACCGAAACAATGCCCCCCCCCCTTTTTTTTAAATCCTCCTAATAACTCCCTCCTTAAAAAAATGGTATGTCATAAGAGAGAGAATAATTATATTTCTAAATTAATGCAGAGATGTATTCGTTCAGTATGTTTTAATTATCTAAAACGCAATTTGAATGTAAAAGATAATATAGATATTATAAAGGGAATCATTTACAGAAATAAAGTTTAAAACGTGAAAACGCATTTGAAATGTTTTTAGAATGCAGCGATTGATAAAATCGAAATATACATAACGTGCGATTACTTTAGAGAGCCTCCAAGAACAAAAAGGGAACTTATTACATTTCTAAAAAGATAAATAGAACTTTTTATATTTTTAGTACAAAATTTCGCACTAATTCATACTTTTGAACTCCATGGTACTGGTGCCCAGGGCACTTGTCCTGCATGTTGTACTCAAGTTACACAACTGAATCCCTCACCTTCTTTTAATTAATAACCAGCGGGTGACCGAGCTCCGCTCGGAGAAAACAGGTATCGAAGCTAACTCGAAGATTTAAATTTTCAATTGTGACTTATCAAAACAATACATGCCATGAGAAAATTTGTGAAACCATTGGTGAAAAGATAACCGGTTAAACCTCGGCTTTTCATCGTCCACCAGCGATGTCATGTCTTGATGCTCCATTGGAAATCCCCATCTGCACTGGTCTCTTCCATGTTTGCTGACCATGCACGGAGCGCTTGGGTTCATATCACCCCAAGGGTTATGGATCATCCATTTCGAGATCAGTTCCGGATCATCTTCTGGAAACTTTATTAGTTCGCCATATTGGCTATAGATGGCAGCACGTTACCGCTTGAAACCTATTAGCCATTATGGCGAACTAATAAAGTTTGAAAATATCCTATCTGTAACTCCGAACTGCTCGACCGTAGCGCTTCAAAACCGAGGCCAATCGATTCCTCGTGGCCAAAAACCCCAGACCCCCAAGTTTACCGGAGTTTATTAATTCTGGGGCGATTTTCGACTTGGCAACCATTCCTCGTATTATAGTATAAGATATACCGCCTACAGTCATGAACTTTTTTTTACTGCCTTTTCCTTGAGAATATTCAGTTCATGTTAGGCATTTTGTTACTTCTATTTCATAATGTTTTGGTTAGCTCAGGTTCATATCAATAATCAATCATTTACTGAACTTATTTCAGTCATCTTACGCAAAGAAATCATCTTGCACAAAGTTCAATTTTCAAAATTGTTTACAAAAGAATTCCTAAATCTAACAATAATTTTATACAAATTACCAACTGAAATAAACAAGCAATTCTAGATTATCGCATTTGGCTAAATAATGCAGATGGCTAAATTTGCAGATGGTATAGCCTAAAGCTGTCAATTACTAGAAAGAAAGGGATTTGAACAAAATTATTGTTTAGTATATATGGCACTTTCTCACTCAGCATATTATTTATAAAATGCTTCATTTTCATAGCTTATCATCTATTTCATCAAATATCTGGCACTAAGTGTAAATATTTTGCCCGTTAAATAACATGAAAATTACAAATTTTTATTCACAATAATAAGAAATAAATAGGCCTTACATATAAAATTAATATTCATATAATTATTCAGAATTCAGCCAATACTTTACTTACAGAACAAGATAGAGAAGTTTTAGAGTTATAATGAAAATTGGAATATTTTAAAATACGGAAATATCATGAAACTCGTTTTATTGGTAGTGCATTTATCATACTATATTTAAATTGTGCTCAATATCAGTAAAGAAAGTGCTTATATTGAGCAACCGCAAAAAGATATTAAAAATAATGAGCAATGATTGTAAAAGTTTTCAAAATTTGAAGGATATTTCAAGTTTTAGTTCGAAATATCGTAATAAGACAACACCTCATTAAATCGCCCGTCTTTAATATATTTTTAATCTTTATTCTTGATTAAAAAATAGCGGTAATGTTCAAATAAAAAAATGCATTTAATATTCACGGAACACACAAGCGTATGAATCCCATAAATAAAACAATGAAAAGTACAGTGGTAAAATACATTAAAAAATTTTCAACAATTTATCATAAATATAGAAAAAAAAATTACGGAAATAAAATGCGTGGCATTGAAAAACTGACCCCCCGCCCTTTTTTTACTTTCTCGTGTAAGAAGCACTAAAATCGACAAGAAGTTCGAATAAGAAATTTTGACAAATCTCTACGTTTTAGAGCCTCTTTCGAGTTCGAAAAGCAAATTTCCAGCAATATGTCTGTATATCTATCTGTGCACACGATAATTCAAAAATTCAAACGCGCTTTGGGTAGAAGGAATTTGATGTACGGACTTACAGGCATATTTGTAGATTTTTATCTAATAACAAAATTTATTCAAACAAAGTCTGTCTAGTTGATTGTTAGAGTACAAGTGAATTTAAAATTCCAAAGACAAAGAACTAAGCAGATAAAATTTGTTACATAGGTTTTTGCATTTAATTTATATGTTTTCAAATTTTGAACCAAATATATTCCGATTGTCTCTATATTTGTACTTCCAGATACATGTAAAGGCAATTAGTTGAATAAATGAAATTCAGTATGTAATCCTGTGACTATAGCTATAGTTATAAATCAAATTTTGTTTTCAATCGGACAGCAGAAAGGTATTCAAAATACGAATTCACCTGATAGATTTTTAAAAAGAATGCTAAATTCCTGCCAAAGGTCTATATTTTGTAACTACTGATCATCAATACTATGCTAGACATTCATTGCCTTACCCAATGTCCACAATTTTATTCTGGGAAAGGGTGATAAGATTCTGAGAAATCACATCGCTGGTTTAAATTTTAAAATAGATTTATGCACTCAAAAAAATTTATATAAGCATAATTTTTTTAAATAAATTTATATACGCTTTTATCGTGGGTTCACAGCATAGAAATTCTGAATATAAATATTTATTCAAATATTAAACTGCATGACTTTTGAGCAACTTCAACTTTTCAAGATGGTTTTAAATGAATACCATTATGCATAAAAAAATTTAGCAAAACGGTAGGGGCCCTTTTAAACCCATTTAGACCCAACATGTTAATAAGAAAATCACAATTTTGAAATTACTTTTTTTTATTTTTATATTTCAAAGGTTTATTATAATCTTAAAACGAGCATTTCAAACAGCACAGAATATTTCTCCACTATATAGACATATTACATGAATATTAAAATAAAGTTGGGCATAATAAAATGACTTACCATGGCATTTGCTGTAATCCATAAAATGGAAATAAAAAATTCTTCAACAAGAGAAAACAAATAGAATACACGAGAAGTGGAAATTTAAAATACCGATATAATCAATTATCTAATAAAATTTTAATTAATAACGTATTCATTAATTTCATCAGCTAAAGACAACAGAGGACAAAAGAGCAAGGTAAAAGATAGGGAAAAAAAAAGATATATACAAAACGGGAACAAATGTGTATAAATATATTCCCGCGTTCCAAATTCGTAACATTTCTTTTAGTTTTCTGGAAGTTTAAAAATAGAAACACCCCGTGAGATGGGGTTGGTGCTTATGCCAGGGGAGGGGTAAAAAAACTGTCGAGAGAGAGTAAAAAAAAAAAAAAGCAAGGTTTTTCTTTTATTTTCAGACGAAAAAAAAATCGGCAAGAACACAACAAGATATTGGAGTGAAGCAAAACTACAATAACACGTCACAGTTAAAGAGACAGTGAAAATACAATGAAAGGTCTCATTCAAACCCCGCAAGAGTCGCATTTTGGGCTTGAATTGAAAAAGTGTTTCCTTTCACTCCATTTCACGGTAATGAAGGTATTTTTCTCTAAATGCTTTTTTATTTTTATTTTTTCGTATATCAAGTATACAAAAAGAAAGTATTGTAACTGACAAAAAAAAAAAAAGTCGACCTCGAGATTTTGATGAATCTCCACATTTTAGAAATGCATGAATTCGAAAAAAAAAAAAAAAAAAAAAAAAAAACATCATTTGAATCATGTCCATCAGTCTGACTGCGAATGTAATAAAATAAGCATAAGTTTTCAGTTCCTCTTTGATAGTTACCTAAATAAACTAATTTCATTTTCCATTTGAATTTCAATCAGCTTATTGATTGCTCTGAACTTTTTTTAAATCCTATATTAAAACCCCCTTACCAAATTTTAATCAATAAAATGACTTACCATAATATTTGCTGTAACATTTACCATAACATCAGCTCACTGCTCTAAACTTTTTTTAAAATCCAATATTAAAACCCCCTTACCAAATTTTAATCAATCAATAAAATGACTTACCATAACATCAGCTCATTGCTCTGAAATTTTTCCAAATCCAATATTAAAACCCCCTTACCAAATTTTAATTAATCAATAAAATGACTTATATAACATTTGCTGTAATCCATAAAAAGGAAATAAAAAATTCTTCTACCACACAAACCAAATAGAATGTAACAATTTGACTTTTATCCAATGTCGAACAATTTGGGTAATAGTCACAGCGATGGATAGAACAGGAGCGCCTTTTGATGTCTCTACCACTTGATGCATTGTTTAAATTACTCGTAGGTTAAAGCTGCAGGGGCATGAAGCAGCGTTGTGTGTGAATATAGCAATTGAAAATGCACTAAGTTAAACAAAAGAAATTTGATACGAGGAACGCATATCGAATCTGTAGATGTCTTTGAACTTTTGGAAAAAAAAAAAGTCAATCAGCAAATATGTCTGTATGTCGAAGATAATAAGATAATTAAGAAATGTAAACAATTAGATTGGTGAAACTTACCTCATTGTTAGTTTAATCAGAATTAAATTAAGTAAGTACAATCAGAATGAAGTTAATTAAGATTAGTTTTATCGGAATCAAAAATCTGTATATCATATTGCACTACGATGGCCGACAATCCCCCTAATAGTTGACTGTCTGTATATTCGAGTATGAGTGAAAACATAAGTTTGTCGATATCAAATTTTTTATTCAAATGAGCGAGGAAAAATCATTCACATATAGCAGTTCATAATACATATAAAATTTTCTTTATTGAATTACAAAGCACAAAACATGCCATATTGTGTCATTATACACGAATAATACGAATTCATATAATAAACACTAAATCCATTTAAGAGTTGACTATCTGTCAGTTTGTACATTCGAGTGTAAGTGAAAACTTAGTTATATGAAATTTGAAATATGGAACAGACCAAAGGTTTTATCAAAATAATTTTTTTATCCAAATTGAGCGAATAGAAATTTTATATTTACAGTAATCCAAAAAAGATGTAAAGTTTTTTATTGTACTCCGAAGCGCAAAACATACTTATTGTGTTATTATGACGGTGGGGGGGGAACGATGAAATTCTCGTTTATGTTCATATTTATAAACACATAGTTGCATCATAGGGCTTCTCTTAACGTTTAAGAAATGCACACATTTATAAGGCTCTATTGCTTAAGTATACATGAAACTGGAGGGGAGGTGGGGGAATATTTACCTTGTTTATAAAGAGAAATGGGAAATATAAACATATCACATCTCAAAGTGCGTCTCTCTCGTCTTTAAAAGCGAGAAAAAAAAATATCAAACACCATGATTAGTGAATGTCCAGAGTTGAAGCGGACGGGCCCGAAAAAGAAAAAAGAAGAAAAAAAAACCTGCTCAAAGCCAACTAGCTGATAAATCTGGTGTTATACATAAATAAAATACATTTAAATGTAATATTTTGAATTTAAAAGCCAATTTTGTTTAAAGAATCCAATAATTTAGTATAATTTACTCAATCCTTTTATTTGACTATCTTTTGTGCCTTTTATTATCATTCGAGAACTTGATGTTTTATTTGGTTTGTGGTTTTTGAAGCCTCAAAAGGCTTAGGCAACAAATTATTGAAGCCTCAAAATGCGTAGGCATCAAATTAGCAATTTATCGCTTTTGGTATAGGATTGCCAATTTAGGTATGGGGTTTTGTGTGAAATTTTTGTTTCAATCGGTTGAGAAGTATGTATCTAAAACATTAATTCGATTTTGGGATATTAATACCGTATTCCAAGGGTTAATAGGCAAATAATTAGCCAAGGATCGCACAGACTCAGTAAAAATCTTAAATTCACGCCAAATTATTTATATTTCGTAACTTTAGTACGTCATTGCTATGACAAGATTTTCTGACATGACAAGTTTATTAAAGAGAATGTGAGAAAATTTTGGAGAGATTATTCCTGCTGGTCTATTATTACATTTCAATAATGATATAATTAGCATTTCGTTTTAATAATATTACCATCAAAATTTCCTACCTGTAAAAAGACTTTTATGGTTCTAAATAATTTATTTTTTAAAATGTGTTTCATGGGACATCTGTTTCAGTTCAAGAATTTGCGGATTGCTATAAAAGACTCAAATTACATTCGCTGGGAACAGCACACTCTATTAAAAGTACACCAAAGTCCGTAGAACCTGGTTTTCTCCGAATCGATTTATGCAACACTTTCTGCCCAGTATCTATCACGCGATCCTCGCTCTGCATTGCCTACCAAGCAATCTCAATAAAACATTCAGAGTTCAACTAACGTTTCCGATTACATTTCCTCTCCTTTCGCTAAATTTAATTCAGGGCATTTCACGCTTTTGTGGCTCATGCAGCTTCAGCCTTTGAGAGAGAAAAAATGAAAAGGCAAAGAAAGGATAATACAAGAGGACAGCTGTAATTGAAACAAAGGAACATAGTCACGCCAACTGCTACGAATTTGTAAAGAAACTAGAATTCTTCTAGGACATTATTTTAAAGAAATACAAACTAATCAGCCACTTTCGGCGACTGACTATTTCGTCAGTCATATTAATAATATCAATTTATTTTAAAATTGATAAATTTGCATGATAAGAATGGAATATTCTTACCAATTGGTTTTGCTAACAAAGTAAAGAAGTAAATCGACGAAGACATTCCAATTGTTAAAGATAGAATACTCTATCACATTTTGAGATTTCTTCCGAAAATAAAGGAAGGCATCAGCAGGCTACATTTAATGACGTATCTAGGATTCATGAGCATTCATATAAAATAAAAATTGTCGAAAATAATAAAGTGGTTGTGGCTGGGAACTCCATTTTCTCCCCTCATAAGAAAACGCAATGAAATAGTATTTTTGAGATTTCTCATTGAAATGGGGGTAAGTAAAAGAGGAGGACAAACGTCCTCTGATAGAAATTATACGTCATACACTTTCATATAAAATTGAAGAAATCGGTCCAGTGATTACGAATGAGGAACTGATTCTCATATTTAGTTAAATATTTTAAATATAAAGATGTAATTGGTTTATTTATATGACTAAAAAAACATCGATTTTTAAAAAAAATGCGCGATGGCATTTTGAATGAACTGAAAATTAATTCAAAGTAAAATAATTTTAATTAAACGAATTCATTTAGATTAAAAATTCATAAATTAATTACTACAAAATATCTAAAACTATTCTTCACGGAACAGGAATATTTCATGTTTATTTTCGAATCAACACAATGAAGAGATTTACAATACTCCGGCATGACGGAAAGCGAAATAAGAGTTGGTCAGTTAAAATAAAATAGTCTCGCTTTTCTTATCTCCAAAAAATTAAAATCTTCAAAATTTTTGACTCGGGACTACAATGAATATTTACATTTTGAACCCAAAAAGAGTTTAATTTTTCATGACAGTACATACGAAAGTAATAACTCAAAGTGCAAGGTTTATCAAAGAAAATTTGGTATTTATTTACAACAAAATATAAATACATATCAAATACTTGATGAAATATATCAATGGGGAGTTTGTCTACCCATCAAAATGCACAAGAATATGGCAATTCAAAAATCGACGGGTTATTTCGACGAAATTTAACACATAATTTAATCGCGAATTGTTATAAATCTGAATCAAATTTTATAACAAATTCATCGATTGGTCGGCTGTTGTTTGGTTTATTGAAGTGTATAAATCTGAACTTACTAATTCAAAAATATAAGTATTTAAAAAAATGAAAAACACTTTAAAGTATTTTTAAAATATTTTAAACATATTAAAATTCGAGTAAAAAATTGTATGGAAATAAAATTATCACCACTGAAAATTTTAATATTATTTTTAACGTTTAATCGGTGCAAAAATGATTTTTTTGAGTAATAATGTTTCAAGTTGTTCTGTAAAAATAAATAATTTTTTTATTTTTTTAAAAAATCGAAAAAAAAAATTGAAATTTTTTTGGATTACTCAAGAAATGACCACAAGTGAAATTTTTTAGCTTAAGTTCAAATGCTAGCTTTGTAGGAAGTTAGGATGGTATTTTTTCCCCCCAATATGCATAAGACTAATTATACACAGCATGCCAATGTACAACATGCCAGTATACAACAGCAAAATAAAATGAACCATTTCAGCAAGCATATAGCCAATCTATTTATACAGTTGCATCGATCTCAGCAAGTTTATATATATATTAAACAGAATATATATATTAACCAGTTTATATATATTAAACAGAAAAACATACCATAAGAAATTATTTTATTCCAAAACATAACAACAATTAAGCGTTTTACAAAGGGATTGTTAAATTGTCTTTTACAACTTAAATGTAAAAATACTGGTTTATTTTTCAAAAAATACTGTACCTAGCTGCAGTAAAAATATTGAAACGTTTTTGGAGAAAAAATGGCTAAAATCTATGTTTTTACAGTAAGAATTGCCGCACGTGTATAAGCGGCATAAATGCAGAGGTTGAACTGTTTCGATCATAAAATTTGATTGCAAAAACAAAGAGGAAAAAAAATGTCTGTTAGTCACGTATTTTGTCTATATATAGCTTGGTCTTTGAAGATTTTTCCTTTTACAACGGTATTAAATGATGTTGGAATATAACAGCATCGAATATATAGAATTCATAGGAAAAATAATGTTTTTAATTATCAAGCTAGTCGCCTTTGACGATTAGCTAATTTCCAAAAAATAATGATTATGTTAAATTTGAAATTGTTAATTTTCGTTACATTTAATCTTTTATACATAGGATGATGCTTACAATTCTTTCATTTAAGATTTCTCTTTCAGAAGTTAGAGCAGAAAAACGACACGGTCTTTAATACGCTAATATTTTAGTGAATTAAAATTTTTTTAAATTGCTCTGAGGTGATCATTTCATCTCTCCAAAAGTATCATCTGCACCATGTCTGGGAGTTTAAGTAAAACGATCAAACTTGTTCAGCGCCAGATGCACGTATTAATAATTAAAATAGCTAATAAAGCTACAAAGGGCGAAATAAAAATAAAGAACTTCTACAAATAATAGTGATGAATGAATATATGTGTTTTCACTCTCAAGCAACACTATTTCACCCAAAATTGATAGGATCATGGATTAAAAAAATGTGACGTTCGAATTTTTTTTATTTTGCAATTTTATTTCTTTTATTAATTAAAATTTAATTTAAGAATCTTAGTCAATTAACATTTAAGCGGAATTTTATCATTTTTCCAAGATAACTTCCAAAAATATTATCGTACAAGAATGCATTTTACATCGTTTAAAAAACATTTTTTTTAATAACAATTTTGAATTTTGAATTTTTCCCGAATTTCGACATTTTTTTGGTCTAATTTTCAACAACAGATTACATGGTTATCCTGAAATTAAAGGTATTTCTATTTCTTCATCAAATATTGCTAAATTAATTTCTAACCGCGTAATTTTCTTTCATTATTGCAAACTAGAAAAGAAATCTGTCTAATCTCTATGTACTTATAAAATGAATTAAAAATTTAAATTATAGTACTGTGAAAATTAGAAGATAAATAAAATGGGCATTTACGTTTTTGTTAGTTCCACGATGTCATGAGATTGGTTTCCGTTAGAAAAGTTCATGTACACAATAAACAGAATTTAAATAAGATAATTACAACATCATAGCTTTAATATCAAATAATTTTGAGAAATAGTGAACTAGAAGTTATATCTAAATGATTTTATTTTAAGTCAAATATAACCGATAAGACATACTTTATGTTTTTATCATTTGTATTCTTGCAGCCAGTAGTTATTTTAAGAAACATGTAGAAATGCAGTGCAACTTTATAGTATTATTCATTAAAAAATTTTTACATTGCAATCCAATTTATAAAAATGAATGAGTGTTTTTTCATATTTTATGAGCTGCCTTAATGTTCATCCGATTGCGAAAAAATCTAACCAATTTTTGCTTGCACTTGCCTCGAAGATTATAGGCATAGTGCAATATATATATTAATTATCGTAAAATGCTTGAATAATAATAAAATCAAAAGAATAGAATAAACATGATTTATACATCTTCTTTATATATAATTAAATTTTAATGAATGTGTCATTCAATTTCAATGTAAATATGATTTTTTCTATTATTTTTAATTAAACACGATAACTGTTCCAAACTTCAAACAATATTTACAAATTAATCCTTTTTCGACTGCTAAGCTCATGATACCAGCAAGAATTTTATAAAGAAATGATATAAATAAAATAATTTTAATTCCAACAAAGGGTAGTTGAAATAGGGAAAAGGGGAGGAGAATTCAAAATGGAACAAAGGAATAAAAACTGTTACTCCTTATGGCAATATGGTACGTTAATTTAAATTAAAATAAAAACAGGACAAATCTAAATATCACAGAAGATAATAGACTACTTAATATAAAAATGAAAATGAAAAAAAAACATTCTCCAAAAAAATTTCTTTTAAAAGCAAATCTGCCTAATTATTTTCTTTTTATTTGATCCCAGATTATTTTTTTAAAGTCGATTCGGAACAAAGAGTCAAAATCCAGGAATGTGCTGGTTTATCAGGAGCATCTTATCATTATGTAATAGCCCACGTAGTCGCATACCAATTCCTAAATTCTCAATGTCAAGGTCAGAAGCGATTATTCTTTAACAGAACCCGGGAAGATGATATTATGTAATATGTTATCTTTATCAAAAAACATCGACTTCCTTAAGGCAATATTTTGCACAGCGGTCGAACTTGACTGCTGTTTTCATGGCTAAACACTGCTGGCCGGAAATAAATCAACTATTTTTCTAGACACAAGCATTATTACGAAACTGGAAACGGGATTCATTGTAACAAGGTTGTCAGCCCTTTCTGCTTCAGGTCTTTCTTCGTATGAAATTTTAAAGTTAAGGACTTTTTTTTTTTAACTTAAAAGATGTTTTCATAAAATATATTACACTGTTTGAGATTACCGTTTTTATTCCTAAGCACAAAATATTTCTTTAGAATCAGAAAATTTAAAATTTTTAATAAAAACATGCCTTATACTGAAAACTATTCATGGAAAAAACAAAATTATATCTTGATAATCAACAACGGTAAAAACAGTCACTGAAGATGAAACTTAAGTTGGAATAGTAAAAATTATTTTAATTACATTTAAACAATGAAATAATGGTGCAAAATATAAAAATACTGGTATAATGGTGTGAAATATTTTTCAAAAGACAATTGGAAAAAAATTGTATGGTAAAAAGAATGAGCATCATTGGAAAATATATTATATACATAATGTAAAAACACATATATTTTTAAAAGCAGAATTGTGGCCGAAGAGAGGAGACATTTTTTTGTTTTTTTTTAAACTTCGCTTTATTCCACCCCAGGAGGCATAGTTTATATACAAACATTAAGTGAGGCGATACAAGTGTGTCTTGATACATCAAAACACAAGAGCGAAAAGAGAAATATGTGTAAAGAGAGACAGTAATATTTTTCCCGGTCATTATATGCCATGAGATTCTGATAGGGATTTTTTTTTACACGCGTCGATTTAAAAAAGGGAATTATAGATATTTTTTTAAAGAATTTGTTTGACTTGGCAGTTTTATATCCCTTCACTCGGTGAATATGAAAGTGCTGATTTAAGCAATTTTACAGAACTTGTGGCACATTAATTAAATAAAAAAGGTAAAAATGGGCCAAGAAATAAGAGAACATTGCAGAATTATGTTAATATGGAATAAATTAAGATAAAAGTTAATTAAGTTTGAATTAAATTTTAAAATATCCTTATACCCCCCCACTCTCACACACACATATTTTAAAAACATATACATTATATTTATCAGCAAAAAGCTGATATATATATATATATATATATATATATATATATATATATATATATATATATATATAGAGAGAGAGAGAGAGAGAGAGAGAGAGAGAGAGAGAGAGATGTGTGTGTGAATTTTAAGATGACGTAAAAATCAGCTTTTCGCTGTAATATTTTCGGTAGTTATGGTGAAAAACATCAGAATTTCGACTTTTAATTCATTTAAATATGTTTAAAAAGTCGCCTAAGAGCATATTTCCACCCTCAGTAAATTTGAGCTAAATTTAATAACTATAAATCAAAACGTCTGACTATAAAGCATCAACGTACACAACCATCTTTATTATTAATATAGATTGAGACACAGATTAAAAAATGCAATACTTTTTTACGGCAATCTCATTAGAATATAGTTATTCAACATGAAAAACAGAAGTCAATATTTCAAAATGAATATATAAATAAAATCTGAACAATAAAAATTTCAATGATCATAATCTCGTCTGTCCTGCTGTCCCTAGCGTGCGGGGACACAATTACTTATTTATGCAGAGTGCCTTATCTACGTATGCACGAGCATCGATGCCGAAACACAGGAAAATGAAAATGAAGAAATCTGGGGAGAACCAATCAGAGAGATGAGGAAAGAGATTGGACAAGACACTTAACTCCTAAAAATTATGTCCCAGGTACACAATGCAGCGAGCATTACGTTCTCAGGTATTTTTTACGGTTGGAATTTATGGCTCGTAAATCACGGCATTGACACCTTTATCCTGTCTTATAATCTATTCCCAATATGCAGGCCCAGTATGCGAAAATTTATTTATGCTCGGAGATAATAAAATATTCTCGAGAATTCCGGTTTATTGCTCGTATATAACTAAGATTTTCGAATGCCGTCCATTGTTTTTGATAATGCCACGTCGATACGCACTTTTAATTCGAGGGGGAAACAAATCATGCGACTGGAGAGCGTGTACATAAAGGAACCCCATTTACATCTACCCACATATTCTAAACAGTTACCTCTGAATTTAACTGGCACATTAAATTTTTTCAACATCCAAATCGTGTGCAAACTTTCGTGAGCACAACAATATGAAGGTGACTTTTTCAATGGTTTGACTTTGAAAGGGGCCGTAAATCTATCACATTAAATGTCTCAATATTTATGAGCCAAATTCTTTTTTCAGTTTTTAATGAAAACACCATATGCGACGGATGTTTGTTTCGGACCCGAATTCGAGACAAACTATTCAACCATAGTAAAAGAATTTTTAAAAAAAAAAATGTTAAAAATGCATGCTATTACCATGGTAATAAAACAAAATAACCCTTTTTCAAACAAAAATCTAGACATCAAAAAAAATCAGAAAGATGTAATATAAATATAACATAAAGTGCAAAGGTGTAATATGAATATTTTTTAGAAAACGTAATTTCAGTCCATAATGATATGCATTTTGATCTAAATTTCTTATCGTATTGCTTGCTGAACCATACACTCTTTATGATTTTTGCTTTGATTTCATGAAACTTGATAAAAAAGAAAATAAAAATTTCTAAAATATTTTACTATATTCATAAAAGTGAGTTTCAGATTTATTTATTTTTAATTTTTGATTTTATTTACTTTCTGTTATGCGAAGCATTTAAATAGACAGTTTTGATAAGAAAGAGAAAGTATTAATTGAGGTCGCGATTTTGATAAACCTCCGTTTCAGACTTCCTTAAGTAAGAAAAAAATATTGTTGGAGCTATGTCTGTCTGTATGCGGACAAGATAAATCCTAAATATTTTGAGTTAGGCCCACAAGATTTGGTCGAAATCTTGAGTTCCAATATCAAATTTGTAGATTTCTATTAAATTTCTAACGAAATCTCTTCAGTGGAGGTTGGTCTGTTCATCTTTTCGAAAATAAACAAACAATATAACTAAAAAACGAACAGGGCTAAATGAATAAAATTTGATGCACACAATTCTAAAATAAAGATATGAATCAAATTTGGAATTAAATCCGTAAAACAGTCAACCGTCTGCATTTCCACAAATATGTAAACCCGATCGTTAAAAAATGCCATATCGCGACTATTGTTTGCCATTGGCATGCAGTTAATAATACACAACTTCGTTTTATTAGGGAGTAGAAAAGAAAGTTTGAAGGAGACCATTTTGGCTGGTTATTCTGTTATGTATTTAAGAATTTCACCACCTGTTTGTTCTCTTTGATGTTCTGTTGATACAATCAAATTTCAAAATGGATTAACCTTGCGATAATTGCCTCTTAAAGAATTTTATTGAAATTAAAATGTCAAATAAAATAATCTTTTAAAAACGCATTTTTTGGATTCAGTTTCCTGTATTTTATAAATACTTGATTGAAAATCATTTTTAAAATAGATAATTAATTGATTTTTCTCTTAAATTGCTGGAAACATATAATGTACTCAATATCTTTTTAAAAAGGAAAAAAAAAAAAGTATAGAAAAATTAAAATACATAAGTACAAGTAAAATGTAATAAAATAACTAAAAAACACTTGCATTGATGGGCAAAATATTAGAGTTCCTTTGATTTTAATCAATTTTTTTTTAGTTCTTTAATTCGTGATTTTTGAAATCTACTTTAATACAAATTCCATGTACTAACACAAAATCAAAATCAAATTACACTAGAAAATAATCCTGTCATAATAAGCGAATAACAATTTAGTACAAAATCTTGAGAAAATCTCACTAATAATCTTAACAGATCTTCTGATACAAAACTTCATTAGCATTTTAATTTAAAGAAAATAAATAATATATCAAGTTCTGTTCAGCATCTAGATTGCAAACGTAACTTTGAATCTTTTTTTAAATTTATTAATCAACGGATGTCATCAGTTGGATTGATTGACTTAGCGCTTACATTTCCTAGACAGCAACATGATTTATAGCAAGAATAATTTTAATTGATTAACCTTGATGAAATGAAAAATAATTTTTTTTTAATATTCAATTATTTTTATCGACAAAAAAAATTTGTGCTTGTAAGGGTTAAAAAAGTTTCTACGTACTATATTTTTTACAGTATCACATTAGAAAATTTATGCATTAATAAAATCACAAACTTCATAATGTGATTTCATTGGCTAAAAAATTCTCATTTTAAAGTTTAGTAAATATGATCAACTAGAATCACCAATATTCTTTGAATGCTTAATTATGCAGTAACTCGCTAAATCTTGCATTGACCCTGAACAGAGGAGGGAAAAAAAAGTTGATTCAGCGTTATACGAAAGGCGGCAGTCAGAACAATAAGGTTCGATCGCTGATGCGTTTTTCTAGTCGCCAGCTCACTAACCTGTATCATGTCCTTGAATGTACAGAAATGGTGCAAGAAAGAAAAACGAATACAAGTAAATGAATTGAAAGCAATGTGCGATGCTCACTCATTACAGAAAGATTTATATATTTAAAATCTGATCCTATTTAGGAGAAACTTTTAAGCGGATGTTTCATTTCCAAAATTATACAGAAAAAATATATGAATATTATTCCATAGTCAAATGACGAATGCCATACTTGAAAGGATACTTAATTTTCCAAATTCCTATAAAACATCAATATCACGATACAAGTTGAGATAATGGAGAAAGATACGAGGTTTATGCCAAATTATATTGCCTTGGAAGTATTTAAAAGTATATATATTTGAACAAAATTTAATGAAATCTCTAATGAAATTCAATGTAACACTATAAGAAAAAGCGTCTTGTTTTCAAGTTCCTTCGTTTTTCCTTCATAGACTTCAGCCGTATACTAATAATCAATATATGTACTATAGTATTCATGAGGTAATGTAGTCGTTTGTATGATCCTACGAAAAGTCAATGGTTGTGTTGAAAAAGAAATATGACAGCCAACATATGTACCCTTCACACACCGTACATAGAAGTTACTGCATTCCTAGACTTAATATTAGTTCCTATTTCATAAATCATACGAAATTCATGAACAATGCAGGTTTTAATTACTATAAAGGTAATGTAATTACTTTATTTTCCTAATTATCCCATAATGAAAACTGTGAAGAGTAATTGCAAAGAATATCTGGTTCCGACGAATAAAAAGGAATTTTTTTAAATCCGAAAGTCGGTAAATGAAAAGTCTTGATCGTAACTGTTATATCCTACAGACTCAAAAATATACAACTTCATAATTTACTTTGATAAAGAGAATAAATACTGTCAGAAATGGCAAAGTTTCGCTTAATTCTTTGTTTCGTTTTTTAACACAGACGCAAGTAATAAGTAAAAGTAATAGAAAAGATAACGAAAAGGCGGAAATGTATTGTTCGACACCCCCTAGAGTTCCTAGAATGCGAATCTTTTCTAGGAGTTAAGATTCAATGTTGTGAAGTTTCATCTCTATTTACAGTAGTCAACATCTCCAATTACTCTTTAATCTCAATTATTTTATTTCATGACTCTATATTATTAAGATAGTTTAATTTATTTTATCAGTAGAAAAATATACAGAGCTCAACGTGTACTTCTAATTACCATTCATCTTCGAAATATGCTAATATTCAGTATTGCTATGTTTCATCCTTGCTTACTGTAATAACATTCCCAAATACTCTTCGCTCCCAATTACTTTTTCTTACTCTATATCATTAAGATAGCGCATGTTATTAATAGGAAAACATACAGAGCTCAACATGTATTGCTTAGTGCAAATTGCAAATTCATCTTCCCAATGTTTAATAAACAATCCCAATCATCACTAGTAAAAGAGGTCAACAAGGTCTTTATGGTGATAAAGAAAATGATATAGTAACTTTTCTCTTTTAAAAATTATCCATAAAATACACTGTCATTTAAATCCTGTCATTTAAATGTTCAGTACCATGGCGTTGTACGTAACTCAATAATTAATTACGTGATGCTCTGTTGAGAAGACTTCAATTCTAATGATGATAAAGCTGAATAAGTGTGTGTTGACATTCTACTAGCCACAACATTTGCTCTAGAGCTACCAGAAACGGCACATAAATACTTTGGAGGGGGGGGGGAGGATGAGCACTTCGCAGTGATTTTTTTTTTAAATTTAATAACTTAAAAATTAGACGAAATTTTGTTATTTTGTCATGAAATCTTTTGACAATATTACTGTACAAAAATGATTTTTAAGGATTTCAAAATTTAAAAAAAAAAATCGATTCAATGATATCAATTGATATTCATGCGATTTATTTCTGAATTTCAACACTTTTTCAACGTTTTCTTTTTTGCATAATTCCCAACAACAGATTACATTGTTACTTTGAAATTCAAATTTTTTTTCACAGTTTCATCAAATATTGAATCAAGTGATTTTCTTCCCTAATTGTAGGCTATGAAAAAGGATATTGTTTAATATCTATGTTAGCTTACAACGCAAATAAAAAGTGATGCTAATACTAAAAAAATTGGAATATGTGTGTATATATATATATATATATATATATATATATATATA
>JAPMOQ010057797.1:901293-912797 GCA_026543055.1 Argiope trifasciata
TTTGATAAACCTCCGTTTCAGACTTCCTTAAGTAAGAAAAAAATATTTTTGGAGCTATGTCTGTCTGTATGTGGACAAGATAAATCCTAAATATTTTGAGTTAGGCCCACAAGATTTGGTCGAAATCTTGAGTTCCAATATCAAATTTATAGATTTCTATTAAATTTCTAACGAAATCTCTTGAGTGGAGGTTTGTCTGTTCATCTTTTCGAATATAAACAAACAATATAACTAAAAATGAACAGGGCTAGATGAATAAAATTTGATGCACACAATTCTAAAATAAAGATATGAATCAAATTTGGAATTAAATCCGTAAAACAATCAACCGTCTGCATTTCCACAAATATGTAAACCCGATCGTTAAAAAATGCCATATCGCGACTATTGTTTGCCATTGGCATGCAGTTAATAATACACAACTTCGTTTTATTAGGGAGTAGAAAAGAAAGTTTGAAGGAGACCATTTTGGCTGGTTATTCTGTTATGTATTTAAGAATTTCACCACCTGTTTGTTCTCTTTGATATTCTGTTTATACAATCAAATTTCAAAATGGATTAACCTTGCGATAATTGCCTCTTAAAGAATTTTATTTAAATTAAAATGTCAAATAAAATAATTTTTTAAAAACGCATTTTTTGGATTCAGTTTTCTGTATTTTATAAATACTTGATTGAAAATCATTTTTAAAATAGATAATTAATTGATTTTTCATTTAAATTGCAGGAAACATATAATGTACTCAATATCTTTTTAAAAAGGAAAAAAAAAGTATAGAAAAATTAAAATACATAAGCACAAGTAAAATGTAATAAAATAACTAAAAAACACTTGCATTGATGGGCAAAATATTAGAGTTCCTTTGATTTTAATCAATTATTTTTTTTTAGTTCTTTAATTCGTGATTTTTGAAATCTACTTTAATACAAATTCCGTGTACTAACACTCCACTAACACGAAATCAAAATCAAATTACACTAGAAAATAATCCTGTAATAATTAGCGAATAGCAATTTAGTACAAAATCTTGAGAAAATTTCACTAATAATCTTAATAGATCTTCTGATACAAAACTTCATTAGCATTTTAATTTAAAGAAAATAAATAATATATCAAGTTCTGTTCAGCATCTAGATTGCAAACGTAACTTTGAATCTTTTTTTAAATTTATTAATCAACGGATGTCATCAGTTGGATTGATTGACTTAGCGCTTACATTTCCTAGACAGCAACATGATTTATAGCAAGAATAATTTTAATTGATTAACCTTGATGAAATGAAAAATAATTTTTTTTTAATATTCAATTATTTTTATCGACAAAAAAAATTTGTGCTTGTAAGGGTTAAAAAAGTTTCTACGTACTATATTTTTTACAGTATCACATTAGAAAATTTATGCATTAATAAAATCACAAACTTCATAATGTGATTTCATTGGCTAAAAAATTCTCATTTTAAAGTTTAGATAATATGATCAACTAGAATCACCAATATTCTTTGAATGCTTAATTATGCAGTAACTCGCTAAATCTTGCATTGACCCTGAACAGAGGAGGGAAAAAAAAGTTGATTCAGCGTTATACGAAAGGCGGCAGTCAGAACAATAAGGTTCGATCGGTGATGCGTTTTTCTAGTCGCCAGCTCACTAACCTGTATCATGTCCTTGAATGTACAGAAATGGTGCAAGAAAGAAAAACGAATACAAGTAAATGAATTGAAAGCAATGTGCGATGCTCACCCATTACAGAAAGATTTATATATTTAAAATCTGATCCTATTTAGGATAAACTTTTAAGCGGATGTTTTATTTCCAAAATTATACAGAAAAAATATATGAATATTATTCCATAGTCAAATGACGAATGCCATACGTGAAAGGATACTTAATTTTCCAAATTCCTATAAAACATCAATATCACGATACAAGTTGAGATAATGGAGAAAGATACGAGGTTTATGCCAAATTATATTGCCTTGGAAATATTTACAAGTATATATATTTGAACAAAATTTTATGAAATCTCTAATGAAATTCAATGTAACACTATAAGAAAAAGCGTCTTGTTTTCAAGTTCCTTCGTTTTTCCTTCATAGACTTCAGCCGTATACTAATAATCAATATATGTACTATAGTATTCATGAGGTAATGTAGTCGTTTGTATGATCCTACGAAAAGTCAATGGTTGTGTTGAAAAAGAAATATGACAACCAACATATGTACCCTTCACACACCGTACATAGAAGTTACTGCATTCCTAGACTTAATATTAGTTCCTATTTCATAAATCATACGAAATTCATGAACAATGCAGGTTTTAATTACTATAAAGGTAATGTAATTACTTTATTTTCCTAATTATCCCATAATGAAAACTGTGAAGAGTAATTGCAAAGAATATCTGGTTCCGACGAATAAAAAGGAATTTTTTAAAATCCGAAAGTCGGTAAATGAAAAGTCTTGATCGTAACTGTTATATCCTACAGACTCAAAAATATACAACTTCATAATTTACTTTGATAAAGAGAATAAATACTGTCAGAAATGGCAAAGTTTCGCTTCCTTCTTTGTTTCGTTTTTTAACACAGACGCAAGTAATAAGTAAAAGTAATAGAAAAGATAACGAAAAGGCGGAAATGTATTGTTCGACACCCTCTAGAGTTCCTAGAATGCGAATCTTTTCTAGGAGCTAAGATTCAATGTTGTGAAGTTTCATCTCTATTTACAGTAGTCAACATCTCCAATTACTCTCTAATCTCAATTATTTTATTTCATGACTCTATATTATTAAGATAGTTTAATTTATTTTATCAGTAGAAAAATATACAAAGCTCAACGTGTACTTCTAATTACCATTCATCTTCGAAATATGCTAATATTCAGTATTGCTATGTTTCATCCTTGCTTACTGTAATAACATTCCCAAATACTCTTCGCTCCCAATTACTTTTTCTTACTCTATATCATTAAGATAGCGCATGTTATTAATAGGAAAACATACAGAGCTCAACATGTATTGCTTAGTGCAAATTGCAAATTCATCTTCCCAATGTTTAATAAACAATCCCAATCATCACTAGTAAAAGAGGTCAACAAGGTCTTTATGGTAATAAAGAAAATGATATAGTAACTTTTCTCTTTTAAAAATTATCCATAAAATACACTGTCATTTAAATGTTCAGTACCATGGCGTTGTACGTAACTCAATAATTAATTACTTGATGCTCTGTTGAGAAGACTTCAATTCTAATGATGATAAAGCTGAATAAGTGTGTGTTGACATTCTACTAGCCACAACATTTGCTCTAGAGCTACCAGAAACGGCACATAAATACTTTGGAGGGGGGGGGGAGGATGAGCACTTCGCAGTGATTTTTTTTTTAAATTTAATAACTTAAAAATTAGACGAAATTTTGTTATTTTGTCATGAAATCTTTTGACAATATTACTGTACAAAAATGATTTTTAAGGATTTCAAAATTTAAAAAAAAAATCGATTCAATGATATCAATTGATATTCATGCGATTTATTTCTGAATTTCAACACTTTTTCAACGTTTTCTTTTTTGCATAATTCCCAACAGCAGATTACATTGTTACTTTGAAATTCAAATTTTTTTTCACAGTTTCATAAAATATTGAATCAAGTGATTTTCTTCCCTAATTGTAGGCTATGAAAAAGGATATTGTTTAATATCTATGTTAGCTTACAACGCAAATAAAAAGTGATGCTAATACTAAAAAAATTGGAATATGTGTGTATATATATATATATATATATATATATATATATATATCGCAAATTTACGTTTTTAATAACGATATGATGCTATGAGATTGCCACCCTTTGTAAGATTCAATTACACAATAAACACAGTAAGACGACAGCATTAGCTTTAATGCCAATTCGACAAAATCATGGATATGAAGTTAAAACGATTTTTCTGGATTTTAATATAGCCAATATTGATAACGAACTAGCTGGCCGCCTGAGGCGAATTAGTCATCTAATGTAAGTACATGTACTTTAGTTTATTCTATTACATGGAGGTGAAATGGACACGCCTTCATTAAAGCTAAAGAGAAAGACTAATTCAATGGAAATTTTTATTATTCGGATTACTACACATAATTGCAACACACTTTTTAAAAAATATTGAAATAAAAAAACACACATTAGGACTTAGAAAAATCGACATGCTAACGAACGACGCACTAAAATGCTATCTAACAATCAGACTTTCCACGAAAAACCGCTGATTATTCGGCATTTTCCCTGAAGACGAACTTAAAATGCTAACAAAAAAAGCAAGCAGACTCGAAAACAAATGAAAGGTCAAATAAAATACATTGTTCTACGCACCTCCGTAACTCAGACGGAGCATAGACGATGGCAAAGACAGACAGACAGCAAAAATAAGAAGGAAAAAAAAAGTGCTTTTCACATCGAGCATGGAAATGAATGCATTTGCATAAAAATGGCTCTCATTGGACACGCGTCGTCACCGGCCGCTTACTTTATATGCACGCATTTCGCTCTTTTTTCCAGGAAGAAAGAAAACGGAAAGCGAATCGGGCGATAATGAATTGAAATGGTTCTTCAGCAGACTATTTTGCGAGTTCTCGCCTTCCTGCGTTTATTGTTATCTTGACTATACTGTATCAGTCTTGTATAACAGCTTCACACGCCGGCAGCGGTGCGAGCGACACTGGGATGAGGGATGTTCACCTTCTCTCTGGTGTAAATTAACGCGATAAAAGTCAGGTTAGCCGGAAAACTAAAATTGTAATAGTGAATCGTAACAGTGACCATGCATGCAATTCTGTTTAGTAGTCTATTCTACAGCGGCAATGTCAATTATTTAAAGAGTTTTCATTCTAATGCAGTGATAGTTAACAAAACCAACCCGATTCATTCAAAACTTTTTCGCATATTCTCTAATAAAGGTGTTATCCTGCTGCCTATCACATATAACTGCGGAAAAGTGCTAAGATTTTTATTTTCACACATGCGATTAGTAGTAAACTGGAGATTGCATATTATCTGCAAGCCCGTAGAGAAGAATTTTTAAGTAAGATCGATCTTTTAAGTGAATCTAGCGTGTATACAGAATCTATCCAGTATTACATGCTTTAAATTAATCGCTGACATGTGTTTAATACGCAAGCACTACAGGATTAAATAGATATACTTAGAGATTGAATATACGTCTTGTCTTCCCCTCCTTCCAACCAAATGAAATCCAAATTGGACATAAAACTACAGCTGAAGGGTTTGCTGTAAAAAAGGGGTATAGCTTCATCTTGGAGAAATTTAAAGTTACATGCATTATGTTAGAGTTACATGTGGTAAAAAAATCATTGTTCATTTGGTGCCAAAAAGCTCCAATCTTAGTTCTCGCGTTATTGAAGAGATGGATTTGTCTATCACATTGGAATTTAGAATTTACATACATTTTTTATGGCTTTCTGAAAATTTGAGTAATTGGAGCTACATCCCTTTTGCAGCAAACTCTTCCATTGTAGTTGTAAGTTCGCATACCAAATTTCATTTACCATTGCGTTTGCATATTTGCAGTAGTAGAGACGGTCAATCCCCCTAGGGTAATATGGTTCCAAATTGGGCACTGATCTGCATATTAAATGCTAAATTTGTGTATCAACTTTTATTTATCTACTTAAAATTTCGTAATTATCATATTCACTTTATTCGAACTGTCCCATAGACAGACTCTTTTTCAATGGATTTCGGTTAAAAATTTGTTAGAACCCACAAATTAGGATTCAATTGATTTGTTTAATTTGAAATTTGTTAAACACCATCTACCAAATTTCATCCGTCTATATTAAAACGCTTTAGAGCCATGGTGTTCACACAATAAAAAAAATTAAAAACAAACTTTTTTTTTTTTTAATTTTAACAAAATTTTCTGGTTTATGAAGGTTTGAATTGCGGAGATTCGTCAAAAATTTCAAGATGGAATTTTTTGTCTATTATAAGATTTTCTTTTTTCATTCATATACCAGAAAGCAATAATTTATAAATAATTTTCAAATGCCAGAGAATAAAAGCACAATTTTCGATAGACCTCAATGTCAAAGCCTTATGACTTTTTTAAAAAAATTAGTTGATACGTCGATTTACAAATTTGCATGTATATACTTTCTAAAGGACATCCAAGTTAAAATATTTCAAATTACAAATTAACTTAATCCAATTATTAAATAGCTGTTTATATGCAAAATATTTAAAAATAGAAATCGTTAAAATCTTCGATAAAGTGATTTGAAAACCTATGCGAGTTCCCAATAATTTTGATTTTACCGATCAAAAATATTTTACTTCTCTCGGAACGACTCAAGAGAGAAATTTTCAAAACTTCTGGTTCAGCTAGTCCCAAATAGATTGTATTAAGTAAACAATGCAAATTGCAAATGCATTGGTGATCAACAATCTTTTATTTCTAAAATTTTGATCTGATAAAATTTTATCGAAGCATAATAACATCATCGACTTTTATAAATGATAACCTTCAATTTCAAGTGAAATGGTATTACATTCATAATAATTTAAATATCAATAAAATAATTTTTAACAATTGAACTATTATTGGTGGCTAAAAAAATCTGAAAATTCAAAGAATCCCTGATTCTTCAAGATCTTTCAATCGATTAATAAAAAAATAAAAATAAAAAAATCTATGAGCTGGTTTGGCGATATCATTGCAATAAAAAAAATGTAAACACATAATTCCGAAGAATTCATAAATTAGATTAATGCTGATAAAGCAAAACATACGACTGATTCTTGAAAGAAAGAAAAGTACTCAGAACAAAATAAACATAAAGTAACTCAAGACAGCTTCTGATTCTTAGAAACTTTATTATAAGTATCTAACGAATTTAATTTAATTAACACACCTTTCACAGCAGCTTCCACTTACAGAATATGACAACGTTCTATAACATGATCGACTCAAAATGTGTTAATATTTAAATGGAAACTAAGCACAAGACAAGATATAATAAAAATGACATAATACTTTGTAAAAATAAAGTTTCCTTCTATTATTTATATATTCATATCAAAAGCAGTCACAAAAATAAGATATGTATGGTTAAAAGAATTTAAAGCAACCTGAAATGCCTAAATCCGTCAAAATCTCTCATTTGAATTTTTTGATGATTGCAATACTTCTTCTTTACTTCGTAAATGAGAAAGTTAAAGGAAACCACGAAATATTTGAAATGTTTATGTATTTAAAGTAATTTTTGTACCAAATCTGTTTATAAAGTCTCATTTTAAAATACACTAATGCAATATTGAGGTCCCGAAATTTTGAAATGTGGTGAGATGATGAGAGTGACTTGAGCTGGCACTTTCTCTCCAGATCTTTGCGCCAAATTAGAAGAAGGGCATTTGATCTTTAAAGACAAATTTTAAATACAATAACTCACATAGATGGCGAATCTTCGGCGGAATTAAGAGTCGAAGCGGGTTAATGTAGAGACACATTTTTGAAAGCAGCCTTCTTCAGTGACCAGTAATTCGTCCACGATAATCAGAAGTGTTTTAGTAATATCAATAAATTGTAATATCAATTTAGTAATATCAATTCTGAACTGCCTTTCATCACATCAAATGAAAGTATTATTTTAAATAATATTTCAACGGTAAAGGCAGAGCATTCTAATTAATTAGCTGTTCTTCCAAAAAAGCAAAATTATTTCCTAAAATCGGCCCAATTTCTAATACTGTAAAAGTTTTATTTTGTAATACATTTCAAAAACGACGATAGAAAAGAGGCAGACGACAATTGGTGACCTATTGTAACATTATGAGCTTTCAAACGAAATGAAATTGGTAATGATTTTGTCCTCATAAAGAAAACGTAAAGTGATGCCATATCTTTGCGATTTCTGTCAAAAATAGGGAAGGAAAAGGAAACTACTGTACCTCCACCATTGGGACATATCTAGGGTACATAAGCTTTCAAACGAAATAAAAACTGCCAAAATAATACCTATAATTTGGGATGGGAGATCGGTTCTTTAAACTTCCTAATTATCTTAAATATATAAACATCGATGAATAATTTAATTTTAAATTAAAAATTCAAAAAAAAAAACATTAGTCCTATGCATGCAGTAAAAGGCCAGAGTGATATAAATTTAACTTTCACTGGTACTTGCCTAATAACCTCAACGAGAACATTCTATTTTCACATTCCAAAAAACAGGATTCAATTTTTATGACTTTTTGCTCACTAAAGCAATGACAAATTTAACTTTCTGTATTGCTTAATAAATGATTTACAAGGCATCAGACTTCAGAGTATAATTTGGAAATCTCATTCTGTTAAATTGCAATCAATAGCAACTTTTAACCCAACATTAAAAGCTACTCGAGAAAGCATTACTTAAATTTTGGCAGACAACAGATGAAAAGCTTTACCAGACAACTTAATACTGCCATATATATATTAACAGAGCAAAAAAAGAGACGCATGGAATTAATTACGAATTTCTTCCTCTCAAATTATGTCTCGTTGACCATTTTTGCGTCGTAACGGTATCCGACGCGCAGGAGGAAGCAAAGGCTTCCTAATCATCTGACCGCATCCGTTCTTCACCCTCTACCTGCAGGTCACCAAAGGTAATGATGTGTAATCACACGAACTTCAAAATGATGGATCGCTTTCTGGCGCAACGCAAAATTCTGTTGCGGTCTTACGAGACAAGCTATACATTGTAGCAGACTTTTTTGCAAAATGTACTTCTAGGAAGTCGCCGCTGTAAGGCAGACAAAAAGACTGGCTTAGCTTTACTTGGAAACTCATTTGCATGCAAATAGAAAACTGTCGGCGAATACGAGGCAGTAACTACTTCATCAGCATTTGCATGTGTCTACATGAGCTTGGGATGTAAAGAGATAGTTTAATGTGGTCTCTTATGCCATATATTATAAGGTTCCGTTTTCCAAAATTAACCAGCTGGGATGATAACTCTGCGATTTTCACGTATATTTGCGATATATGGCATATTTTTACCAGATGGATTGTTTGTGTGATTTTCTAGAATGTTTACAAGATGTAGCACATTTTAACCAGCAGGGGTGTTTGTCTCTTGATTTTCACGTATACTTACAATATACGGCACATTTTAACTAGCAGTTATGTTGGATTTTCTCACATATGGCCCATTTTCTAGCAGCATTTTAAAGAGAATCTAATTAGCAATTAAACATTTTCGAGCAGTTGTACGAAAAAATCATTATGACATAAAGATGGCATAATAAATTTCATACTTCGATTTTTTTTTCTTCCGTTTTTGATTTATTGTTTTCAGGGATTTAATATTTGGAGAGCAGAAGATAAAATAAGCAGAATTACCAATATTTTCTTTTTTTAAACTTCGTTAACAAAGAAGCAAAACATAATCAAAGCCGACAGCAGCAATCATTATAATATGGATGATACAACAAAGCTTCTTAAAATTCTTCCCACATAAAATCGCTTCCCAGACTCCATACCTGACCATAACTTATCGCGAGTGCCTCAAAAGAATGTTAAAGAAATAAAATGACCATTTATTTCTATATAATAAATATGAAATCAATTTAAAATAATTATTCCATGAATTTTTAAGACATTGCTTTAACCGTATATGAGAAAGAAAAAAATATATGAAAATGCTTGAAGTGTTTAAACATTTCAAAAAATTTTTGAATCAAATTTATTTATAATCTCCTTCTAAGGCACACTAAGGATATTTTGAGGCCCCAAATTTTGGTCAAATGGCAAATTTAAATAGGCACTTCTTCTCCAAACTTTTCACTCTATTTAATCAAAATTTTTAAATCTTTTTTTTTTCTTCTTCAATCTGAAGTTATCAGGACCTATGCAAATTTTCGCAACTCATTAATAATATATGTACTCTATCACGTCCAATGCCTTTGAAAACACATTGTATTCAGTAAAATGCCAGAAAAATCAGAGTTCATCTTTCCATTCAGTTATTGCTACATGAATTTAAGAGCATATTACAAGAAATTTTCAACATTTTATAACTTTGACGACAAGTTGGATCACTCAGAATAATGGTTTCTAAAAGCGTCAGTTAAATAATTTGTTTAACTATATACTTCTTAATGCATACAGTCGACCACCCCACCACCACTGAACATAGTAGTATCGACAGGATTTGGTGTGGTCGACTGCTAAATAAGTATTGTCCAACCTTACGTGGACCGAACAGTCAAACTAACATTCCTTTCGAGGTAATAAATACCTGTCTTCCTCCCCATCTGCACTCGCTCAAATAATTGGAATGAAACTGTCAATCTTTAACATCATATCCTTCAGGTTTTTGAGATTAACTCGTATCATCAGTACTGTACTTAAATCATTATTGACAGTCTTCAGGTCCTGTTCAACTATATACTGAAGACATTTAAAAAAAATATATGGAAACAAAAAACTTTATATATTTCTGTTCCCTGTGCTGTGCATTTCCTAATTTTCTACCTATATCTTTATATATCCAATTACATCACAGGAAAAAGTGGCAGTATTTAAAAATGATTACAGTTTAAAAAATTTTTTTACCTTTGTTTGATTCAGAAGTTAAAATTTAATCAAAAGTACAAAAAAAAATCATTCTCTCAATATGGAAAAACAAGCAGAATATTCGTATCTTGATCGCCAACAATAGAAAAAACAGCAAGATGAAATGTTAGCGGCAAAAAATGAAGACGATAGGAATTTTGGTTCAACAATAAAATAAACTGATGTACAAAGAAGTTAAGATATATTCACTTTTAAAATTGATTTAAAATTTAAAAAACTTTTATACCATTGAAAACATAATTTTTTGAATTGCTATTATATTTCAGAAAATTATTACGAAGAAACGTCAGCATTTCGGTTACTTCATTAAACGAAATTCTAAAATATAAAAAAATGCCCTGATTTGCACATTTCCACCCTCCAAAGTATATATGTGTCAAGTTTGATAGTTCTAGGACAGATGGTCTGTTTCTAGAGTGTCAACACTCACATTCAATTTTATTAGCAGTAGAGATCGAAGATAAACAATTACTAATATTCAAGTGTACTTAAATTATACCAAAATGCCTATTATATACATTATAATCCTATACCAGCAATATAAAAAAAACACAAAAAAAAATTAACATGCTCTCTCACCCCCAAAAAATATATGATCATAAAAGATAATAAGATAATTGCTTCTTAAATTATTTCTAACCCTTTTTTAATTATTTATAATCATAAATAATCCTTCTATCATTAATAAAAATCGTTACAGCAAAGAATGGCGTAGATTAAAGTATTATACATTTACAGCATATAATATAGAATGTTTTATTCCATAGTAGAGCATGGTCTACTCTCATGTGCACATAACAGCATGTTAAGGTATACATCACATTTATATTATATATATATATATATATATATATATATATATATATATATATATAT
>JAPMOQ010057797.1:918225-938396 GCA_026543055.1 Argiope trifasciata
AACTTAGTGATAAGCTGTTATTCAAGGAAACTAATCTGTCAAATTGTGGTGGCTGTAAAGCTAACGGTTTGTCTTATAGAGTATTTTGAATAGGTTCTTTCTTTTTTTTTCCCCATCGCATTTGTTGCATTTAGCAATTTACAAATATCATTATACACATTATTATGTTAAAAATTACAAAACTGATTAAAATTTTTATTTGATGAAAACTTTATTATGAAAAGTTATATTTTATTGATAACGGTCACTAAAAAGAATATCAAAATTACTACTTTTTAGCTATATTGTAAATTAATTATTCACTTCAGCAGAATAATCAGTATAACATTATGAAAAAAAAAAAAAAAAAAAAAAACATTTCAAAAACTTTTGAGCAATGAATTTAAAACTGCTCTTATTTTACTGATTAATAATTGTGGGGGGAAAATGCACAAAAGGTTCTAAATTTACATCTTTCCCTTAAATATGAGAATATTGACTAAAACCTTTAATTCCGTTTATTTTTAACGTACTCTCTCTCCTTCTTTTCTTTGATTCTCTCTCTCTTTCACAGACATTTTATGGAATATATTATCATTTTTCAAAATTTGTCATCAGACTTCCTGAATTAGTTACAGAAAAATATTGTGGTGATTCGTAATGCAGGCATAGAATAATATTATTAAAAAAGAAATACTAATTTTATAATATTTTCATAAGGTATCGGACACAATTAGATCAAGCAAAATTACAACTTACCAATACTTCACTCTCAGCAAAGGACCCTGCAAAAAGGGGTAGGGTGGGTGGGAAAATTATATCAAAATGACACCACAGTCAAACTGCGACCACCAGGAGATCCACCAAAACCAACAAAAAAGGCCACTCGCGTCAATTCTGCCACCGCTTGAATATTTTCTTAACGTCCGAAAGGACCGACATCAATTCACGTGTGCAAATGTGATTATGGCAAAGAACGAATCGCGTTTTCCGCAATTATTTACATGAAAGATGAGCCAAAGGAAATAAATTACGCCGGAGAGAAATAATAGAAGTCGTAAAATCACCCAACAAAACCAGGCACGGATGGAATACCATAAAAAAAAAAAACGGGGAGGAATAGCACAGGAGGCGGATACGAGCGCCGAGCGCAGGTGAGAGCGAATGTCCGTGCTTTCCCCACCCCTTTTTTCCAGCGAAACGCGTGTATAAAATTATATTAAACGAACCGGTCACTCTCAAGAAGTTAGGCATTCATAACAAACACTCCGATGCACAGCTCTGAATTTTTATTTGTGGAAAAAACGGGTGACTATGGAAGCTGCCATTGGATACGCTTCGTTAATGGCTGGAAGAGGGAGGATCGGGGAAACAGGTATTCAGTTCGGATGCGTGAGCTCGATTCTTTAACGAACTTGTTAAAGAAATGGTTAGCATGCAACGATCACGCACCGCTTGTTAAGAGTACAGTAAAAATGATAATAATAATTTGACTTCTTAACAAAAATTTAAATAAAAAATATAATGCTTAATGATTTAAAGGAAGCAAATAGCAGTATAGTTAGATATAGTAATAATATATAGCATAAATATGGTATTATATATTATATTAAATAAAGTAATTATTATAAACAATCGTAATATATTGTATAGTAATACTATTATTACTATACAATTAATAATATTAGTAGTAACATATCACTAACTATAGTATCATTATTATGTACTAATATTACTAATATATTAAAATAATACTTATGCAATTAGTAAAATATAATTATTAATATAATATTATTAAAACAGTATCACATAGTATAAAGTATGTTAATAATATATAATAATAACAAACAACAGTATGATTAAATGATAATTTGAAACAAAATTTTTAATTCTTCAACAAGACATATCACTAACTATATGTTATACTTATGTTCACTAACTATAAATTAGCTATATCGCATTGAATAAAGAAAATAACAAAACGAATATTTAATTATTTAGATAAAACAAATAATAATATAAATAACAGAATCATAAAATTATGGTTTGAATTTTTTTTCTTCAGCAAGTATCGAATAAAGAATAATTATAGAACCTACCATTTAAGGATTTAGAGAAACCAAATAATAGTATACTTAAGCCCAAAATAGTAAAAGTATTTTATTATTAATTTAAATACCTAATTTTTAATTAATTACAAAGAATTTTTTTTTTCATTTCGAAAATTGAGATTTCGTTTAAACCAAACAGATTCTTCAACCCGTTAATCGCACATCATACTAATAGTATTAATTTAGTCATGCGATTCGTCTTTGATGAGATACTGTTTTAAATTAACCCTTTCAAGGGCACTATGCCAAAAATGATTTTTTTTTTCGAAACAATTATTTAAATCTGATTATATCCTATTACTGACATGTAATTTGCAGTTAAAAAAAATTAAGGTCCTTAGGGGGCTGGGGGGTAGGTGACATACTGGGTATGTCACCGCGCATCTAGAACATGTTTTGGAGCGAATTCACAAATATGCACCTATACAATATTACGATTCAAAACACATTTTAAAACATTTTAAATATAAAATAAATTGAGGTTATACATACATATAATAATTCTTTCTGATTTTGCCCAAGATCCATGTTTTTTAAATTATTTTTACTATTGAAATATGGATTTTTCTTTTATATATATACATAAAAGTAAATATATATGAATGAGAAATTATGACAGGATATATATAATTTTATTGAAATTAATATTTGTAGAATATATAGAGAAAAATAGAATAAATATTATTATAAAGATATACAGAAAAAAATGCAAAGTAATATACATTAAAAATATACAGAAAAAAATGCAAAGTAATATACATTAAAAAATATACACAATTTTTTACGGAACCAATTTTTTTATAAATTTACTCTATTAGCATGTATATATATTGAAATATAGAGATGCATTGAATTATAAAGAAATATATATACAATAAATAATAATAGATGTAATAAATATATTTATTTCTTCTTTTTTATATCAGAAATTGCTTAATATTATAATATTATTAGCACACAATATATATTTTATATAGATATAGATAAATATATACAATGAATCTTAATGTATATAATATAATATTTAGTAATAATGTATATAATTATATCTTTGATCTTTGCGCAAATAAACAAATACGGTCTTGCCCATGCAATACCCTAGACGCGCGGTGACATACCCAGTATGTCACCTAATTCAACTCGTAATTAGAAGGTATTTTTATGAAATGAAAGCAGTTTTAGGGATTCATGACGCTTTTTAACATGAATGACGCAAAAAAATGAGCTTTTTGAATTCGAAAATAAAGTTTATCGGAATAAAATGTAGATAAATTACATCATATGAAAACATGCTTCCATCTTGAATTTTTTGTGGGGAAACAGAATACTTTCTAAGACTTGTGCTGCCGTCTATTGGCAAGATAAAGACTTAAAAACGTTAGGAAATTTTATGTAGTTATTTCAACGCGATTTTCTAGTTTTAAAAAAATTGTAAAAAGGTGACATATGGAGTATGTCACCGCCCCTGAAAGGGTTAAACTTTCAGAGCAAACAAAGAACATTCAGAAAGATTAGTAGTACTTACAAGTGGAAATCGGTCCACTTAGCAAAATTGGGGTACTAGAGAAAGTGTTATTTCCTTACAGCAGGAAGCAGTAGGTTGTAAGCGACTGTTTATGACAAATCTAGAGGTCAAAAGCTTCCATACAGAATAGTGTGAAGTGGTTCCCGAACAGTGGCGCATTTTTCTCACAGGGAATGTGCAATGAAATATTGAGATTCCTCTCACACGTGATGGGGACTCGAGGCTGATTTTTCTTTTTTCATAATTGTTTGAATATATCTAAATGTCTAATTTCGAAAATATACAAGTCAGTTTCGAAAATCATTTTGAATCACAGCCAGATGACGAAGACAACCGAGTCAGGAGCCATATATTTTTTAAGTAGTTAACAAAAAGCTATATTATATATATATATATATATATATATACGAAATGAAAATTCGGCGGTAGCGGAGGGGAGTAACACAACCAACCTTTTTGCATGTACAAATTTTTAATTGAATTAATTACAAGTAGAGATTAGATTAAAAACAATATTTTAATTAAAAATTTGTACGAAGATTTCTTGAAACATAAAATTCCGTTGCAAACACTCAAATGTAAATATAATACATGGTATTAAAATTGTATAATCGAATACACATATTATTAAAACATTCCATTTTGTTTTAAAATATGAAAATTATACTTGTGGCCATTAATCGAAATTAACATATTTTACTGTTTTAAAAGGCAGAAGTCGACGAAAGAGAACAGATGCAGATAAAAAATAAACATTATTCTCTAAGCACCATGTACTTCAGCGGCACCTAGTGGCGGATTTCAGACCAGGCAAACTATATAGCTGCCTAGGCTTCTTAGGATGAGAAGGGGCTGCATACAGGTCAATAAAAAAATTATTTTCTTAGTTTTCAAATAAAAAATTTGTAGATAGCACATGAATTTAATAATATCAGTTTTTCAAGTGTAATTGGTCAGTTTTTCATGTGTTTCATTCCGCTCATTTTGTCGTTAAAATATTTATAAGCACCAAAAGTCTATTTCAATAATATTTATGCACAAACATGGATGTAACACAGTCTAGAGGCATTATATTATATATATATATATATATAGCTTAGTAAAAAAATTTAGAAATTGAACTCAATTTAAATCATTAGCATATTTAAAAATTGTTGATATATAAAGTTAATTTGCCCATTTCATTAAAAGTGGATCTAATAAAGTAGAACGCCGAGGGCCGCTAAATATCCAAATCTGCCACTGGCTACACCCTAAGAGCATACTCCTCTATAAACTTGTATACTCATCAGTGAGAGGATGTTTGATTCCGAAGAGTTTAACATGCAGTATGTATAAAGTGGAGTTGAGTTTCGTATGTATGACTGTAATTCGTCCTTAATACCCGTTCCTTCTTTTCCAAAATGTTAGAAATATTCTAATGCAATATTGGACTTTATTAAACATAATATATGACGTATATTTATTTCTGCCCATAATTCATTAAATAAAACAATATTCAATGTTTAAAGAAAGTAAATTACCAAGAAAACAGAAGACGGAATAGTAAATCACAAGTGTTCAGTTTGGGATTATTCAGATTATTTATGTGAGCAATGTCACCTTAAAGCCATTCATTTTATGAACGCATGCTTTAGCGTTATTAACTAAAATATAGTCAAGACTTAAGTGTATTCTATGACAGCGAAATAAAACAACATAGAGGATTTAATAATGTGTAAACAAACATTTAAAATAGCATAAAGAGAGGGGAAAAAATCGAAATTTTTAGTTCATAATTATTTTTATTATCTAAATATTTTAAGCTATCATTATAAACTAATTATAAATTTTTTGAATTGAAATCTTATAAATAAACGTCTAGTTATTAATTACAAGTCGCTTTGGTCGACCAGTTGGTTCAAAGCGATTAATGCTTGCTGAAAATTTCAATTGTTTTCTCAACAACATATTTTTAAATTTTAAATTTTAATAGAAATATAACGTAAATTATTTTAAAAACATTACAAAGTTCTGTTCAATGTACTTTGCATTTCTCTAATTTTTTGTCTACATCCTTACACACCCAATTATATCACAAGGGAGAGAGGGAGAAGCAGCAGTATTTTAAAGTAGAGGTATTTAAAAAAATTTCTACCATTACCTAATTTTAAATATAAGAAAATTGTAAAAAATTATTATAATCATGTCTTATACTGAAATATACTCAACATGGAAAAATGAGACGAACCTTCATATATTCCTCATAGCTATGGGAGAAATAAGAGAGGATGTAATAAGCAATAAATGAAGATGTTATAAATTTCACTTTAACGATGCAATAAATTATTGTAAAATGCAGTTAAAATATTTTAAAAAAATAGAGGAAATGAAAAATTAGATGACAAAAAATTGATGTAATTTGAAAGATAATTTTTGGAAATTTAATATGACCTAATTTTAGTTCACCTAAATTTTATTCAATTTTTGATTCAAATTCTTATAGAAATTTGAACAAAATAATTCCGAGGTGCGCATTCTCATTCGTTAGAATATGCGTGTGCCATATTTGGCAATTCCAGATCAAACAGTCTTGCCTGTAGTGCGTCAATACGCTACAAACAAAAGTGTACATTCACCTTTAAGTAAAGATTGTTTTTTTCTAATAGTATTTATTTCAAATGATATTTGTAGCAGAATGACTTGTAAGTAGGTTTGAATAACAATGACATACACAGAGAATGAACTCGTTTACAAAACATTGCATTAATAATAATAATAAAAATGTTCTCTATTTGCCTTTTAAAAACTTATTTGTGTTTTTTACTATCAAAAATTTTTATTGCGAAAGAATTTTAAATTGGCTATTTTATGCTTCCAATATAAAAAAAAGGAAAGGAAAGTTTGTTTATATACATTATCAAATATACTTCATGTATTGTATGAAAATCTTCCTGATTTGCATATTTAATATTTTTCTTTTAATAAGATTTCTTTTCAAATTTTTGCTCAAAACTATGTAGTGCTTATGATCTGCAACAATTGAGAATTACTGCCATCTATTTATGGATATGTTAAAATGCCTTAATTTGATTAAAAATGACGCAATAATTCTGACTGCCATGCTAGAATTTTGTTGGTGCAAATTGGTATTTAATATTATTCTTTGAACAAATATTATACAGCCAAAAACATAATATTTACTATTGGGAAAAATTATTAGCAAATACTTCAAAATTTCATAATTCTTACAAGATTTTCAATTTTTAATACATTGCGATGCGTTGGAGTTAACTTGTGTTTTCTATTCACCATCCTTAAATGCCGCTTGCAATAATTTAATGTAACTAAGCCATTATTTAAGGAATTTCCGTCAAAAATAATCTAAATTTAACATTTTAATCTGCATTAAAATGTATTTTAAATAGAGTTAACAACAATTTACTGCACGAATGGTGGACAATTCAAATCTTGAATTAACTTTGGGAGACTCTTTAGCTTCGCCAGTCCAAAAATCCATTTAGATGCAAAAAGTAAATTGCACCAAAAAAGCATTGTTTCGTGGGGTTTATTTTGATTCAATTTTAATTGTATGGAAAAATATAATTACCTATAACTGTTTGAAAAAACATTATCTTATTGAATATTAAATTGCACCAAAAAAGCATTGTTTCGTGGGTTTTTTAAAAATTCAATTTTAATTGAGTGAAAAAATATAATTATCTATAATTGTTTGAAAAAACATTACCTTATAGAATATTAAATTATCTTCCAAATAATATGAAATATTCTCCCAATAGAACTAAATTATCCGAATATTTAAAATAATAACAATACATTAACCACTGAAAACAATATCATGTAGAAGAAGACACTCTGCAAACTCTTATAGAAAAAAATCATCTTATAATTTAGTTCTATCGCATCTTTTAGACATTTTATATCAGACTAATAAGGATTACTCCATAAAGGACTTCAATACACAGAGGTTTCTCCACGGCCATCTCTCAAATGAAGAACAGAATAGCAGCAGACCATTCTAACTGATTTTTTCCCCCTCGGCTATAAATCACATGCAAACCAACAAAGGAGTTTTTTCGACCTTCCATACCAATTACAAGTACTGTGTCGAAGACGTGCTTTCGAAAAGGTCTTCAACTGGGGAATGTCAACACATTCACCAACAGTTCCATTAAGATGTGTGTGTATTAAATTCGAATTACAAACAAAATCCCAACATTTGGCATCAGCTGCAGTACCAAAATCTGAATACGTTTATTGCACTTGCAATCGATTCTTAAAAAATAATATAAATATTGTTTTATAATTATTATTATTATTATTTTCTCGATTAGGCTGATGGGCGAAAATATTCGCTACAATTTGAGCGCAATTCCCTTCAACTTCGTTTTTTACTTTTTCGCATATTCAGTGTAGAGAAAGTATAGTGATGGTCAAAAATTTTGAGATCTGCACTATTAAATTGTGAACGATATCTATTCATTTGAGTCTATCTAGCAGAGCGCAAGTCAGCATGATAATTACATAACGGAAAGAGCTAGTTAGGTAAAATTTAGTACACATTTATCTGAAATACAGATTTTTGTCAACAATAGAACAAAATCTGTCAAATAGTTGAAAGTCTACCGCTGTACATTAGCAAGCATGCAAACGAAATAACTGAAAAGCGTAATAAAAAAATTTGTATATGCTTTTTTAACAATAATTGCAGTTGGGCATCAAATTTCAATTGTAATTGGTTTTAAAAAAAGGCATCCAAAATATATATTAGTGTCTTTTGGGGTCACATTATATATATGAGTGAAATTCTGAAAATAAAAATCTAAGCAATTGTTGTACGCACAACCCTATCTAAGTTTCACAATTTTATTCGGGATGGAGACGGTAAAACTTTTATCAGATATTATGCCGGAAGATTTCCGGAAGACCACTTTAACAAATCTAAACGAGATGAAAAGACTCACTGAGTTAGAAATTATTTTAAAAAACGTAATAATTTCATTAAAAAAAATTAAGCTCTTACAGAGTTCAATGCATGATAATGAAATTTAAAAATTCGAATGTTAAAGCATTCATGTTATTTTGCATCACATGAAAATGAATGCTATAGTGTTTCAGTCCTCATATGTGTTAAAGCAAGAATTTAATAGAAGTAAGTACATAAGTCAATTCTTAAGAATTCTACAGTTTAAGAGATATACACTGATGGGAAAAAAAATCCCAACACTAGGAAGGAGCTGTGCTAGATAAACGAAATTTGGTAGGCGTGTTTATACATCTGAAAGATGACGTCGATTCAAATTTCGAGCTACGCGCGTAAGTGTGGCGCTAGTAGCGACACTATGAACATGCAAATGAGGTTTGCTTTAAATAAGCGCTGTAAGGCTCGTGATCGTTATTTACAGTTGAGATTTGAAGCAGTGGGTTAATGTTAATCAAGGATGCCTCTGAGAAGACGAAGAAGCCATTATCAACACCTCACTGAGTTTGAACGAGGTCGTGTTGTAGGGCTACGAGAAGGTGGATTTCTTTCCACGATATTGCTGAAAGACTTGGCAGGAATGTATCCACTGTGCATGAGTATTGCCGGCAGTGGTCAAGGGAAGGTACTGCCTCAAAAAGACCAGGCTCCGGGCGGCCACGTGGTACTACTGAGAGGGAAGACCGACGTATTCGGCGTATGGCTGTGGCTAATCGTACTGCGTCTGCAGCTGAAATTCGAGCTGCAGTTGGCACCACAGTGACACAACGAACTGTTACAAATCGGTTACTTCAAGCAGAGCTCCAAGCCAGACGCTCTGTACAGTGCATTCCACTGACTCCAAACCACTGCCGTTTGCGACGTGAGTGGTGTCAAGCTAGAGATCATTGGAGGACGGAGTGGAGATCTGTTGTGTTTTCTGATGAAAGCCAGTTCTGCCTTGGTCGCAGTGATAGCCGTTTGTTGGTTAGAAGGAGGCCAGGTGAACGCCTGCAAGTGACCTGTCTGCGGCCTAGACACACAGGGCCTACTCCTGGAGTTATGGTTTGGGGAGCAATTTCGTATGACAGCAGGAGTACTCTCGGGGTTATCCCACGCACCCTGACTGCAAATTTGTACGTCAGTCTAGTGATACAACCTGTTGTGCTGCCATTCATGAACAGCATTCAAGGGGGTTTTTTCCAACAGGATAAAGCTCTCCCTCATACCGCTGTTGTAACCCAACATGCTCTACAGAGTGTCGACATGTTGCCTTGGCCTGCTAGATCACCAGATCTTTCTCCAATAGAGCACGTATGGGACATCATTGGACGACAACTCCAGCGTCATCCACAACCAGCATTAACCGTCCCTGCATTGACCGCCCAAGTGCAACAGGCATGGAACTCCATCCCACAAACTGATATCCGACACCTGTACGACACAATGCATGCACGCTTGCATGCTTGCATTCAAAATTCTGGCGGTTACACCGGTTACTAATGTACCAACATTTCACATTTGAAATGGCTCTACCTGTTATCTTGAAACTTTTATCAATTAAATATGTTACCTAGACAAATGTATACAAAATTTCATTACTGTACAATAATTTTTTCTTGGTGTTGGGATTTTTTTTCCATAAGTATATTTTTAAAAAAAGGAAAACCGTTTCAATGCAGTTTAATACAAAAAAAAAAATTAAGACAATCCCACGAAGTCGTTTAAAAGAATTTAGCAGTTTATCATTATTTTCAAGAAACTTCTAAAGTAATTAATTCGGTATATCAAAGAAGGAGACAAACTAAAATTTATTTTCTCGAGAAGCTGAAAATAAAAACATTCTATTAAAATTACTTATTTTTTAATTCTAATACAACAATAAATATTTATACCACAGCATGCGTTTTATATACGCTATGTGAGTTTTTTATTTTCTCAAGTATGAAATATAGAGAAAATACAGTAATCATTTAAAAAATATTTGAATTCGAAATTTTGACGAATCTCCACATTTTAGACCTCTCCAAGTTTTAAAAACAAATCTTTAGGAAAATGTCCATCTGTCTGTGACAAGAAAAATTCGAAAACCTTTTGATGTTGCAGTATGAAATTTAGCAAATGATCATTTCATAAAATTTGTAGAGTTATATTAAATTTTTAGCAGAATCCATTAAAAGGAAATTTATTTGTCCGGCTGTTCGAATACAAGTTCACAGGATACTTACAAAAACAACACAGCTCAATAGATAAAATTCGTTACATAGATTTAACATCTATAGTGTAACACTTATCAAATTTTGAGTCAGATCTAGTGAGGAATCAATAAAAATACCTTGTACAAGTTTATAGCAACAAATTTCATTTAATAGAAAAGTATTTTAAAAATATACTTTTTATTAATGCACTAATAAAAAGAATTTTCCTATTTAAATTTTTTGAATCTTGAGAACTACGGTTTATTAAACTCATTTCCAATTAGAGCAATTTGTGCGGAATCAAAATTTAATTTAATAATTAACTCTTTGAATTCGGATGGTGCTTCTCAATCACCCTTCAAGACGGTGCATCATTTTGACAATTTATTTATCTATTTTAAATTTTAATTGTTAAAAATACCTACAGAATGCTAAAAAGATGTAGATTTGTTTTTTCAGGGAAATTCAACTTAAAATACTTGTCTATATTTATTTTTTGATGCAATAAACAAGTTCATGTATTAAATGAATAATTAAAAATCAATTTTTTTCGAGTGTAAAGGCAAAATATTAAAAACATCAAAAAAAATATTATATCATCTATAACACATGCGTTTAAATAGTTTCAGCGATCGAGCATATAGTATAAGGAAGCGACTGAAAATAAGATAAAAAATTTCCACCCTTATATACATAAAAGCAAAAGAAGTTAAATGTAAGTGTTTAAAACTGAGAAACCACTCTGAGTAGTTAACATTTATGAACAAAATCTTTTCAACAGATATACTTTGTTTCCGAAAGTCCCACAACAAAGTAAAGAGAAGGCATTCGTCGTACAACAATGCACAAACATGTTTTACATTTTAAAGATTTGATATATTTTGTAGAACACGATGCTTTTTTTCTTTTTAGGACTAAAATTTTTAGAGTGCTACGCAAACAGCACAAGTCTTTTTCAAAAACATAACATCCAGCTTATCGGTATCGGATAAGTCTCAAGTAGAATATTTTAATTCCTCACTACTACTTAAATATTCATTCAGGAAAATTCGAGAGATAAGTGTTTATTTACTTAAGAAGCTATATCAAGCGCTATCGACATTATTTCAAATAAAATTATTCAAAATAGCATTAAAAAAATTATTGTGTCTGGCTGTTGTGAAACTAAATGTTTTCTTGAATAGCATTAATAAATATTCTCAGTAAGTTCCAAAGTTACTTATACGATTAACAATCTAGTTGGCTTTTGATTACAAATATTTGATGCTTCCTGTGTGCACATTATTTCCGTGTTAGGAGATTAAGGCGATATTGTGCTTTTCATTTCATTTAAGAAAGGCCGCTGAAACTAGATAAATGACAGCTAAAAGAAATACATAAATACAGAATTTTATTTTGCTTAACAGAGGGAATTCGCAAAATGTCAAAGTCATGTGGCATGTATCACTGCACATGATGTCTGAATCATGACACATATTACTAGACATATCAGAATCAAATGATATGTATCGCTGCAGCACGTGGTCTCAGCATCATATGACATATATTACTGCATATGATGTCAGAATCATAAGACATATTATTGCATATGATGTCAAAATCATATGACAAATTTTATTGAACATGATGTCAAAGTCATATGACATATATAATTGCACATGATGTCAGAATCATTAGACGTATATTATTGCATATGATACATATTATTGAACATGATGTCAGAGTCCTATGACATATATTATTTTACAACATGGCAGAGTCATATGAATATATTATTGTACATGTCAGAATCCTATGAATATACATTACTGCTAAAGTCATCTAACTGTTAAATTGCAACAACAGTTCATTTTTTATTTTTTTTTACTTTCTCGTATACGTAATATAGAGGGAGAATAAAAAAATTCGAAATCGAGATTTTAACTAATCTCCACTTTCCTGAGTTCGAAAAATACATTTTTGAAAAATGCTTATATGTCAATGGCAAAGATAATGCGAAACGTTTTAAGCCTGACGGTTGAAATTTGATATACGGTCTTCACACCAAACTTACAGATTTCAATCACATTTTGAATAAAACCCGTTCAAAGGAAGTTAGCCTATCCGACGGATCGAATATAAGTTAGCACGATACAACAAACCGAAGATAGACGGAAAATATTCGATTATAGCTTTAACACGTTCGCTGCCACGACTCATGCCTGATATTCAAACCATCTATCTAATTAGAGGACTCTTCTTTGCTATCTCTTAAATATAGAAGAGAAGGTTTCATCTAATAAAATAAATGCTTTGGTGCAGTTAAATAATATCTAACGCACAGGCGCGTTATGTGGCAGTCAATATGTTAATATTATTTAGGCATCTATTAAATTTTGACCTATATCCTATGATGCACTGACAGTCTGTCGATCTGTACTTTCAGAAAATGAAAACGCGATATCGCAATAGCTTATATACATATCAAATTTGGTACAGGAATTTGTGACAACAAATGCGGTTTTGTGTTAGATCTTTGTTCCAGTTGGTTGAGGGGAAAAAAAGAAAGAAAGAAAAAGAAAAAAGGCCAATTTAGGTTTTTGAATACCATTAAGAGTCTGACTGAGACCCCCCCCCCCACTTAAAAAAGCCCTCATCAAGGATGACACGGTAGATTCAGTAAAAATGCTAAACTCATTCAAAAGTTAATATTTCATAACTATTGTACGTCAGTACCATGTGAAGCGTTCTCTGGCATGACATTTATCAGAAAGTATGCGAGAGAGTTTTGGAGAGACCACTTCCACCCATTTTATTATGAGTAAAATAAGTAATGGATTCAAAAATTATAATGATGTTGCGCATTAGATTATGTATCATGAATCGAAATTAAATTTATTCTGACTCGGTTTCCATTCACATCAAAATTCTCATTTATTTCCATTTAATAAATCCCCTGTCAGAAAAAAGCAATTTTTCTATCAATATTTGCATCCCGATGCATGCAATCTGCATTGTTTACATATTAAGAACTATTTACCCGCAGTTACATTCGCAGTTTTCGATAAGCAGAAATCATATCGCAAAATTTCGGATCATTTTGTGAAAGCTAAAAACTGATTCGCCCAAAACCTCAAAATAGAATTATCGTAGAGATAGGTTGATTATCTATTTATACGAATTTTCGAATCTTGCAGCGAATTCATTATCTATGTTTCAGCGAATATAACAAAAATACGAGATAAGCACATTAAGTAAAACTGTTTATAACTGTTTTGCTGAACGCTGTTTTCCTCCACTTTGTGTCACGATAATCTGGAAAATATACTTTATTCACATTACTAGAAAATATATTTTATTCATGCATACTTAATTCAAATTTTAACATAAATTATGCAATTCCCAGTTTAAATGCAAGAAACATAAGTAAAATACTAACATAAATGTCGTCACCTGACCGTGGCTCAAAATGACGAGGTCCGTCCCAAAATAGCCCTCGTGTTGCTTTAAACGGGACGTTAATATATAACTAAACTAAACTAAACTAAAACTAAACTAACCCTAAGATAAGAGCCAAAACTTTTTAAAACAAAAAAATTTTAGGTTTTCAAAAAGTCTTTAATAGATGACTTGGTTTCCTCATTTAATTATAGCAAAAGAAAATTAGGCTGGATAGTATGGGAACCGGATAGTCGCTAACCGGATACTCGGGAGTATACTGTACTTTGAAAAAAAAAATCATTACAGTATTTACTTAAAACATCAAATGAACAATCAATATTTTGAGACATATTTGTGCACTCCAACCATAGTTCTATAGGCATAGCAGTTAAGCAATATTTTCAAATTTTTAGGCACATATTTCCTAACATTAGATATATACTACCAATTGGAAAAATATTTTAGTGATATTTAAGAAAAAAAAAAATTACTTTTCTGAAACTAACACCGTCTGCAATTTACCGAGTTATGGAGCTTTGAATTTCAGTATTTTACATCTATGAATGGAAAACTCACAGCATAGCATTAATTAGCTTATCTTTCTATCTGGCCATTTACGTTGTCTAAAACGGCAATATAAAATGCTTTACAGGAGAAAAAAAATCAAAAATGTCTCTATGGACCTTCAAATTGAGAGGCTTGGGACTATCTTAGGACATTTCAACTGCCGCTTTGAGGAAGATCAACTAATCAACGGAATCCTGGAGGAATTGGCGACAAGTAATTGGCCTAAAATTCAAAATTTCCTAAATCAGTTGTTTTTCATCTAAGAATGTTGAACTTTCTCTATAGTTTGATGGTTTATATATCAAGAATATTAAATGAAATCTGTCTCAAAATCATCTTCAAAACTCTTCTTCTAACACTTTTTAAATAGCTGCTATTCATCTAAACAAAATTTTAAAAAATCATGGCAAGCTTTTTTTTTTTTTGTCTGAAAAATTCTGCGGCAATTTAAAAATTAGAAAATGAATGCAAAAATGAGGCACTATTTAATGATAATGAAATATGACTAATATGACCAAGAAATTGTATAAAAAGTATGAAATATGCTAAGTACGTTTAATGACTCAAATAATCGGATTATTTAAGTCATTTACATTGTTTTCCTCATTTTATTGTAATTGTTTAGAAATTAGTTACTGAAACACGATTTGGGTAGATGCTTCATATAACCCAAAAATAAAAGATGAAAACTGAAAAATTATAGATAAAAATTGAATTGAACATTGTATGAATTTCATAACTAAATAACGCAAAGAATATAGCTGGGTATTGCAAAATCTAAAACTCATCCTCTAACACTTTTTAAATAGTTACTATTCATCTAAATAAAATTTAAAAAATCACGGCTCGCTTTTTTTTTTGTCTAAAAAAAATCTGCTGCAATTTAAAAATTAGAAAATGAATGCAAATATGAAACACTATTTAATGATAAATTAGAAGAAATTCCATATATTAATGTGTAATATTTAAAGTTGGTTTTCTTAAATTTTTCGCGGTATTGAAAATTTTGAAACAAAGAATCGATATGAAAAATTTTCACTTTATTTTAAACTAACCCAAATGGAATACTGATCCAAAATTTAAGAAGTATAGGTACAAAAAATATTGATTCCCCCCCCCCCCCCCCGATTCTAGATTGTAACGCATTTATCGATATATGTTTCGCTCAACTATATTGCCATCAAGTAAAAGATAAATTTCATGCATGGTACATTCTACAATTGGTTTCTTAGCGTCCATTTTGCATATTTAAAATTCGTATGAAATGGCAATTACAAATATTCGGCACTTAAACACAAAATATTTTCTGTTCGAGAAGTTCATAATTATTTCTCCATAAAATGCTCATATTTTTTTAAATTCATGGATGAAACAAAACAAAAAAATGGGACATTAAGTCGAAACAAAGTATTATAAATTTAATAACTCAATTAATATGTTAATGTCTACAACAACAACATTAAGAAGCAATGATATTCAAACCATAAACTTTATTAACTTCAAAGTCATAAAATAACCGTTGCAATATTCTATGCAAACCCAACGCTGGAAAAGTGATTTTTAAAAAACTGATGCCTGACTAAATACATTGCCGTCGTTATTATTTTTCCCAGTTATATAAATGAAATATTAGTTTAGAAGTGATCGTCGGCATTATTTTAAACTAGAAAAAGCCTGGTCATTACACTTTAAATCAGAGCCAAATTGCTTTAATCGCAACTCTACCTATGTTTGTCAGAAAAACTGTTTCTTCCACCCTTTCCTCTACCTTTATGAATATAAAAATAGGAAGAAAAAAAGGAAATTGTAGTATTTATTATAAAACAAAAACTAAATGTTTCATGTAAACAAAATGTCTGTTTTTTAGAATGAATGGTTAAAAAAATTTTGAGCTCACTAGAGGAAGAAATGATATTCTTTAAATTTGTAACTTGGGAATTACTATATTATTATTTTTTTACTTTATTATAAAGTTTTATTATGTATCTTTTTTTTTTCTTCTCTGCCCCCCTCTTTTTTTCTTCTTTTTTTTAAATTTTAACGGTAATTTCATTTTAGTTTCGTCTAAGTTTAATTATCGTCTGCTTTTAGTAGAAAAAAGTTACTCTTCAATATATTTTTTAATTCTCTTGTGGGCAACAGTTAAATATCGTTTTAAACTTTAATGTTTTTATTCTAATTTGAAAAGCGATTTAATCTAACAAATATTTTCTTTAAATGTGAATATTTGTACAATTTGAAGCAAAACAGTAAAAAGTGGGAATATCTCAAAATTCTTCTTAAGAAATTCAATCGAGTTAATTTATGTAACAATGTACGATTGAATGTCTGAAGCTATTTGAAATCTTTATTATTCTACTAGAAAAAGAATATTTCAAGCTGAAGACAAATGAATGATTATTCTACTAATGTGTGTTACTAATTAAATTTTGGTATGGAAGCTTTTGTAAGTTCAGTTTAGTTTAGGTTTGAGTTTCGATATAAGAAACGTGTAAAAACGCAACCAAAAGATGGTTGTATATTATGTTAAGAATTCTTGCATATAAAATGAAATATGTAAATATTTGTATTTAATTATCTGTACCTGTGTCCTCGTCATGCAAATAAAAAAAAAGATAATAAAAGTGAGAATGACTAGATTATTGAATTCGATGTTTATGTGATCGAATTCATCTCGGAATATTTCAATTCTATCTCATTTTGAAGATCCTGGAATGACAAGGTAAGAGTGAATTTTCTCTTTCATTTTGATAAATTTGAATTTCGAGCCTTGGAATCCCCAAAAATATGTATTATTTTTACACAAATAGAAGACTGTTTTGTTTTGATACTACTATACAAATTTATATTGTAGACAAGATTCAAAAGAAATTAAAATGATCAAGAATACACAAGATTCTTAATTCAACTTTTAAAAGGGTAAGTTTTTTCTTCTTTATTTGCGAAATACTTGAAATTCTATTCCAAATATTATATTGTTTTTGAATATTCCATATTAATATTAAAAAGTCAAAATAGAAATATTAATAAATATCTATACTAATAAATCTGGATTCTCAATATTTACGTGCTGGACTCCATTTAACCAGTTAACTGTTTTTGACGAGTGTACTAGTCATGGAAAAAGTACAACATTTTGTATTATGGCAAGTTTATTCAAAGGCAATTATTAAATTTATAATAACATTAAATATTATATTTACAATTATACGCAGATATATCAGTTTAGATAGGCATTTCCCGAAGAACTCTAAACAGTTAACTGATTAAGGTATTGGGATTCAGAGCCTTGTTCAAAACTACAGACATGTGTAGTAGCAAATGAACCGAGAAGCAAAATGCTAATCAAATCGTTTTAGAAACGATACAAATATCGATGTCAGATTAATGTAATCGAGACAGGAAATGAAAGGCAGCGTATTACAAAGAGGGAAAAAAAGGTATTCAGTTTACAGAGTGGCTCTACGAAAATGACATTTCTAACGCCAAGCATATCTTGGCAGTATAATCAAGCGCCCATATCTCCCTCCTTCGTGTTTTCAATGCAAACAAAATGCATAGGATCATAATCGATATCACCTGTGCACTTCACAAATATAGGATCAGCTTTTTAAAATGATTGAAGACTTTATTTAAGTAAGAATTACAAAAAAATGGAAATTGTCAGAAAAAGAAGAGAAACATTTTAAAAACATGGGTGACTATAGAATGAATCAAGTGGGAAAGATCAATACTGATTAAATATTTTGTTTCGTTTTAAATAAAACTGTGTGAAAAAAAAGTTTGAAAAATTACATTATTTGTTATGTGAGACTTTTATTTATATTGAAATATTGCTTTAATGGTAATGCTATTTTAGTCAGTGTATTAAATGTTTCAATTATATTTCACAAAATAAAGAAGTAAGAAAATAAATAATGCCTTTTATATGGTTGTTCCAGGACACTAAATATAGACGCAAAATTTCTCACATGTCTCTTCTGCCTGGAATTCGCAACCATAAAAAAAAAATCAAAAATGGTTCCAATAAAAGTACCAAAAATAGCAAATTAAGAAACAAGTTTGTTCTTTTCTTTAGACTCAGCGTTAACACTGTACGTCTTAAAAACTTCGGTTACATGATAATTATAATTTCAGTGTTAATATGCTTTGAACTAAGAAAAAACTCATCTGGCATCTATTCAATGCCAATATAATTTTTTTTTTTTTTTCCTACACTCAGGACATTCTTTTCGTAGAAAATTTCCACTATTTGCATTCTTTAGAAAATATTTATACACAGTATATAAAACTGGGAAACAGGCGTCAATTAATGATATTTATAAATAAGCCCAAATAAATAAATATCTAAAAAAAATAACGAAACCTTTTCAATTAAGATTTTGTTTATTAGTATTTTTTTCATTTGAAATGCTAAAAGTTTTTAAATTTTTTTAAAAAAATTGAGAAATTCTAAAATTTTAATATCCTAAGAAAATTATTACATAAAAAATTATATACCTATTACAATCAAAAGTGACAAAGGATTTCAATGTCAAAATCTGTTTCATCGAATCTTGAACAAGTAGAAATTCACAGAAGACTGGAAATCATTTTAAAAAAAGCAAAAAAGTATTCTGTCGGCGACTCATATGTAAATCTACCTGTCCTTCACTTCTCTACCATGAATCCTTTTCGTAGAGAGACTTTCTCTTTAAATTCAATGAAGATTAAACTTCTTATAGCGAATTCAATTCCCACACATATATCTTTTATATTTCTTTAAAAATCTAAAAATAAACCTTAAAATTTCAAAATTATTTTTTGCTTAAAAATTGTAAGCATATTTAAGTGGATGTTCTTTATTTATTTATTATTATTACAGGAATAAATGGAAATTTAGAGAACAACGAATTTTTTTTTAACATAACAACGATTTTTTTTTAATGGATGAAACTTTTTTTTTATCCGCTACCATTTAATATGCCGTTTTTTGTTTTACTTTTCCTTTTCTTACTCTTATCAGACTTGTTGAAATTAAAACGTAAAAATTACAGAATATATCTAATATTTAATAATTTTTTTTAACTTTTTGCATACATTTCATATATAAAAAAGTAATATTGCAAGCAGGAAAGCAAACATAACAAAATTAATTCAAAATATATAAGAAGATTAAGATGATTACTGTTATTAAAATACTCCATATTTAGAGAAATTATCAAATCAAGAATTTTATTAAAAATATACAAATAACGATTTCATTATTATTATTTATTTATTTGAAATTGCATTTTTTGAAATTTCATACATTTCTATACATTTCATTTTTTTCGTGCTACTATTCATAATGCCGTTTTTTTATTATTTATTTTGGTTGTTATTTTTAAATCAGCCTTGCAGAAATGTCTCAAAATAACGAGTGTTTATAT
>JAPMOQ010057797.1:938796-1005902 GCA_026543055.1 Argiope trifasciata
TGTTAGCAACGACCGATTTACAGTACACCTGTTTTGAGTACAATTTTTGTTCATTAAATGTTACGATGGAGATTTCCATCACTATACAAAGAAAGGCTAAAATTCTAATAAATTAAAACAAAAATATTTTAAAGTGTTTTAATTCACTATGCGATTTTTTTATGCATCTCTGGCAGATGAATTGAAACTAATATTTCTTGTTTAGACAGCAGTTCTTTTTTGTAAAGTGATCAAACATGACTTTAAATTTCAAATATTCAAATGACTTTAAATAGAAAAATGGCATATAAATCACTGATGTATATTATTTATTTTAGTATCATATGTATTTCTGATTAAAAATGCTTATAATGACAGGTCATCACAGAATAATCAGAAACAGATATGTTAAAATAAGTAAATACGAATAAGTTAAAATTCTAGCGTCTAAATTAGCAAAATATAAATTGGAGGCGTGAATCAGGTAGTGCCCCCATTATAGAAAATAAACAATTTATATCAGAATCTGTCACTTTACTACATTAACACTTATTTATTTATTTTAAATTAAACTCATGTAAATTTTGAAAATAGTAAATAATTATTCATTTTTCTAAGTGTTGTGATTAAACTAAACTATTTTATAATAATCATATAAATTTATTTAAATGATAGCTATAATTTCCTATGTTAATTAAGAAATACATATAAGAATTTTTTTTAATAACTTCACTGATTCAGAGCATTACGATGCCAAATGCAATATAGAATAGATATTTTTATGCCTTATTTATATTCCCATATCATCCCATATAAGTTAACGTCAGAAAATAATTTATAAGATCAAAAAGAAACACAAAACGTTCTCATTACGCTAAAACATTTCAATACTGAACTTTTCGGAACCGAAGCAATGAACCCATAAAAAAAAAAGGTTCATTGAATATTCAGAATGAAAGGCTATCTCATGAATAGGAAGTTTTAGAAAATTATATATTTAAATGGACCCCACGAGTTCCACTTAGTACCTGGAATATTTTAATCATTTTCGAGCCTTTATCTGCATGATAATGACTAATATCGCTAATATAATTGTGAAGAGTGCCTTCACGCTTGAGCTGCCAACCTTACAGAGAAATTATTTGGGGGAAAACAGGTTCACATACGCACATGTACTTATCTATTCTGTAAGGCTCGTTCGATATTTTGTTCGGGTTTTTATCGCGAAAGACGACAGCTTTCAACAATATGATATTTTTGAAAGAAGCATGAGAATCGAAGTAAAATTACTTGGAGAGATAAATGCCAGCAATAACAAAACGATTTCTTCTCCAGTGAACACAACTATTATCAATCAGTCGCCAATATTTTGATTTCTTATGCAAGTCCGGTTTCGTTTGTTTGCGTTTTGTGGAAGAACGGCCATATTTGGCGCTTTTTCCACAAAATGCAAATTCTTATGATCCGTAGAAACAAGACTTTAAATTAGTGATTAGATGTCTCCAATCAATGTTATTGTCCCTAATGTTCCAAATTGTAATTAAAAGCAACGGGTTCCTCCCCCCCCCTTTTTTTTATAAAAAAAGCTATCAGTACATTGATATAAATAAAACTGAAATGGCAATTATTTTGTCGCTTATATATATCCAAATTATTGACTAGAAATTCTTCAAATTGTTCTCACAGTTATTGTATTGAATAAAGAAAGTTTTAAAGACAATGTCATGATTATTATTTAAATAGCAATTTTTCATTATCTTTTGAGCATACGCGGTTTTCAGCAAACCAACAAACATGGCGGCAATCAAAATTTGTTTAGTAAACGGAATTTAAAGAAGTTAAAACATGCGAAAGAGATATTTCAATTAATAAAATGATGCTGAGAAAAATTTTCGTTAACTTGAATTTTTTTTAAATAGCTACGTATTATAAAATGAATCAAAAGCTGATCAATTAGTTTAAACAGTTGATTTATGTAAATAAAATTGAAATGGTAATTATTTTGATCTTCGAGGATACCTAAATTTTAAAATGGAAATCCTTCTCATTTTTCTTCTAATTGCTGAGCAGCATAAAGAAAGCTTTAGAGAGTTTCGTGATTATTAATTAATAGCTATTTTTTCATTATTTTTAAAAAAATTAAGAATCCATTGCGCATGCGCACTTTTAAACAAACCAACAAACATGGCGGCATCAAAGACTTGTTTATTAAATGGAATTCAAAGAAGCTTAAACACGAGAAAGAAAAATACTTCAATAAATAAACTAAAACTGTTAAAAATGTTTCTTTAATTTGAATTTGTTTGGAAACTTTCTGTTACATAAAAAATGATTCAATATTTGATAAAAAAATCTATGGTGGTTGAAAATGGCTATCTTTATATTCTATGTTGTAAAGACATAATTAAGTTGTCGCTCATAAAGCTTAGCTAAATTTTGTTATGTTCGTTTTAATATAGTTAATAACTTATGGTGAGTAGTTTTCTGTGACTTGTAAAAGTCATCTGGAACACTTCGGGAAACTACGAGATATTAAAACTCTTTAGTGCAATAGATTATTTTCCGTTCCAATTAGAAATAAAATTATACACAATACAATCATTATGTGTTAGGTCCTTATGCTAACATAAAATATAATTTTACTTTCTATCATACGATGTTTTACACTATAAAGCTTTCAATAATTGAATTAATATTTGACAAACTTAAGTTTTGATATAAATTTTTATTATGTAATAACATTTAAATTTTGTGGACAAATATCGAAATACAAGAAAAGATTTGATAAGAGCTTTGTAACAGTTAGTTTAATGCTTAATTTTTCATTAGTTGTAGGCATAATAGTTTCAACGAAAGATTAGTTAAATACGTCAGATAATTGTGTTAGCATATCAAAAAAATAAGATTAATTTAATTTAATTTTTTTAAAGTTAACATTTATAGAATATTCCTTTCCCAATTCTAGAATACTTGAAAGATAATGAATTCATGTTAAAGAAAAAGCATTAAAAATTAATTATATATTATTTATACTTCATTGCGTCTTTCTCATATAAATAAATATTTCTTTGTCTCCGATTTTTTTAAAAATTTTCTTGGTTTATTTATTGAATTCGTTCTTTTCTCGTCTTAACAGGAGTCGAGATTTGCATGCTTCATTGAATTCCGAAGTTCATAAAAATCATTTTATTCCAATTTATTTTAAACATAATCACATTTATTATTGAAATTTCTGAAAAACTGACAATGCGTAGCTAATATTAAAGTAATACAACTGAATTAATAAAAACAAATACATGATATATTTTAGCAGTCTATAAAGTGAAATCAGAATTTTTTAAATTGTTTAAAAATCATAATCCCGTTTTAAGAAGAAGAAGAAAAAATTGTGACCCAAAAGTTTGAGATTGAAAATCAGCGATAATTAATGTTAAATAAAACGGGCGTGGATTCGAATTTAAAATTGGAACCAACAACTCTTTGTTAAAATGTTGAGAACCACAATATCGTTCTCGTTAGATGTACAATAAAAACTTGAATAAAACAAATATCTCCTTCAAATTTTTTGACATAGGAACGTAATGAAGTTTAACTAGACTCAAACTCCCAATACAAACCAACTTAAGAATGATAATACTTTTTAACTATAAAGAACATTGAATGTCGTTGAAAATGGAAACGAAACTGTTATTTTTTTTCTCTCCTTTCCGCAAAAAACTAAAGTTTACTCATACTGTTTTTGGAAGGATGTGCATCATAAAAAATGACAGCGATTCAAGAGGCGTTTTACAAAAGTTCTATAACCCAATAATTAATATTAAAATATCTATCAAAAACTGAATACTGAGCAAATAAAAAAGGCGTAAATTCACAAATGGAATTGAAAATTTAGATTTTAAGTTTGAAAGCTATTTTGGATAATTAGATATGTACTGCTCTTTCAAGATAATAACGAGGAGTGTACTAAGGAGTAGTGAAAAGTGTAGTAACTATATTTACATTAACGGTTCAAAGATGAACATCAAAGTGTGCTATGTACAGGTATTCTTTAAGAAACTGAAAAAGGCAATCTTTATACTGAATAGAAACTGAAAAAAGGCAATATCGACACTGTAACAAAAGTATGATGTTTATGACGGATGGTGAATCACTTATAAAATCAATAATCTTAGTTAAAGAGATGACTTTTAAAAAGTTTAGACTATTTCAAACTCAGAACCAACACTTGAAGTCCTAAATTCTATAAATGAGAAAGAAATAAGATTCACAAATTAAATAAATGTATTAACAAAGAATGATTTGGAACTAATGTGGATATGGACCCATTAAGGGTACTATGAAAAATGGAAGAGTATATAAATTGGTGAAATTGATATTTCTATCAGATATTGATATTTATTATAATAGATGCATTTTCCAGTTTAAAAAATGAAGGTATAAAACGTAATTAAAGAGAAAAAGTAACCTTGTTGAAATAATGGCAAAAAAGAATCAAAAATAGAAAATTAATTAACTTGGAAAAAGTTGGCATCAATTGAATAAAAGATTCTTTGTTTTTCTCAGCCAAATCTTTAAGGGATTCGGGATAAATGAAAATTTTCGCAAAGATAAGTTTCACAGTGAAAAAAAATGTGGGAACAGCTAATCATCTTATAAAAGAATAAAAAATATGAAAAAAAAGCTACGAAATAAATGGCTAATTAATTTTGAAAATCAACCCATTAAAATATTACTCCAGATTAGAATTTTTATTTCTTTGGTGAAAAAAAAAATCTCTATGATTATCTCTTTGTCTAGGCAACGTTTATCAATCTAATATAGAAAAAAAAAAAACGCTATTTACCTATTATAACATATAGATATATATTTACTTTAAACTTTTGCCAATGAAACTGACGGAATGCTGACGAAGTTAGGTCAAAATAGTTCTTCCTGAGGGGTTGTTCTATTGTGTAACTATTTAGATTTGATTGGATTTTTGTACTTATTGGCAAAAGAGTCGTATTTGATTATAGAGTGCCAGATACACAGTTAAAGAGACGAAGAAAGATTTAAAGTGAGAGTTGACTATATAGTCTTTCTGACTACCAGTGCAGTACTGCAGCACCTGGATCGAATTGTTTTACAGCAATCTACTAGAAGTATAAAATAAGATTCTGCACACTTTACAAATGTTTAGTGTGAAACCCTCCATTTAAGAGGACAGCTACAAAACAAAACAAAAAAACTAACAAAAAAAATCCACACTTTTAATAGCATTAAGTATTAAGCGCTATTTCTGATAATATCACAGCGTGAAAAAAAAAAAAGACGGAAGGCGAGAGAGTTAATTTTCATTGGAATTATAATTTTTGAATTTTCAGCTATTAAGCAATCTTATAAATAATTCAACTTAATTGAGGCCAGAACCCTTCGAACACTGTCGATACGAATACTTCAGATCAGAACTAAAAATTATTCCAGAACTGAAAACCCGAAACAATAAAATTGCGCTCAAACCGTTCAGCTTCAAGCTATTATTTGATAGATTTGTATTCAAAGATTTTATCATAGGTGTGAAATACTAATTGTAACAGTTAGACAACATGTTTACATCAATCGTTCTTCACACGCAAATGGATGGGCATAAAATGCTCAAAGGTTGCAGCTTCAAAGATCAATATAGCGAGTGTTTTTCACATCATCTATTACATCACCATAGGGGTCGAACAGTTTTATGATAAATGACAGTTTGATAACAAATGAAAGTCTCCCAAAAGCAAATAAAAAGACGACCTTAGACCTCATGTTTTTCAAAGCATTTCATTCATAACCGTGATTTTTTTTTTCAGTTATTTTCTCGTTTTTATGTACAATGTAACTATTCTAACTCAAGCGCTTTTAATTTAAATTCGTCAATAATGAGAATTTTTCTCCGATTTCCCTATTTGAATTACGTGACAAATAACATTAAACCAGTTTGATTAATTCGAATGTTTTCATTAGTCAAATAAATACGTAGCTTGCGGCCTTTGAAAATGCTTCATTATGACTAATTCAAAATACTTTGAACAAGTTAAATGTGAATTCTCCTGCCTATCTGAAATGTGAATTTCCCTTCCTATTTGAATTGCACTACCTATCTACCTACAATGGTTTGTGAAGCAATTGCATTTAAATTCTTATTTACTATTTATTTATAGAACTAAGCCTTTATTTATATATGTTGTTAAGTTTTTATATTGGAATTTTAAAAACTTAATACAATTTTCTAACTATTTATTGATTGATTATATCTTTTTAATTAAAATAGATAATTTTCAAAATATATTTACATTTATTTGAAACTTAAGAACCGTTATTCTCTCATTCTATTATCTTAAATTATAACTTATATTAATTCGAATTCTTTTATAAATCGTATTTTTCAAGGGATTCATACAGCTTTGAATTAGCCGTGTTTTTAAGTAGTTATAATATTTGCTTTACATTCAATTTTTATTACTATGATTATTATTTATATTATAGTTTCACATTTTTGTCTTTTAACTACCGTTTTTATAAACTGTAAAAGTTGATCTGAAAAAGATAAATTTTGCCTGGCTATATTTTTTGAATTGATATTGAAAAAGAAAAGGCTACGTAATATATCTGTTTTTAGACAGAAATTATTCCGAAATAAATAGAAAATACAGATGCATACAAATAAACATTCTCTGTTGTTTGTTGATGAAGCAAAAAAAAAAAAAAATGATTCCAAACTAGAATTTTTTTAATAATGTGTCCTTGTATTAAAAAAATTGATTAGCGAATTTCGATATTTTGCACATAATAAATTTTAACTGTGGATCCTACCTGAAGCTACGCTCGTGAAAAATCTTTCTCTTATATATGTATTATGTAAACATTGCGTTCTATTCGCTTTATGATTTATAAATACCGAGTCACCTGACCGATGACATTTAAGATTTGTTTAGCCAGTATTGTTCCGAAATATTTATTAAAAAACTTTATTACATAGTAGTAAGCATTTATATAGCAATTGGTGATTATACAGTGGTAGATAAAGAAAATTAAAGCTTCAATTGACATCAAATTAACAATGTATCAGTTTAAAACAATATTATTTGTTAATTCTACTTTTAGACACACCGTTTGTGGGAACACTATTGAGTAACATACTGGTTTCTTTACCTTTTTCGAATCTTACGGATTTTTTTCTTCCCATTTTGGCTGGCAGTCATCTGAATAATTAAGCAAAATAAGCGTTAAGCCTGCATGGTTTAGTAATAGAGTGTCCGGTGATAACAGTGAGGGAAAAAATAATGCGAATAAAGAAGTCATGGTTTAAAAAAAAGTTTTCATTTAGTTAGTCTAAAATTTTTTAATGTGATGCTTTAATTATTCATTACTTCGTTGCTTTCATTTACTTTTATTGCTTGGTGGGAGGAATCAATCCTTCAGGAATCCCACTACCCTCAGAACATGCATTCTAGAACAACATCGGAGTAGAAGAGCGAAGGTGAGCGGTGGGTGCACAGTGGCCATTTACGGAAATGCTAATATTTAGTCACAAAGAAAATTAACTAATTAAAAAATATTTAATTTAAATTAACTAAAACTGGAAGATTTTTAAAAATTCTAATCTGATATTTGGGAAAACAATGACTTAGAGGTAATAAGTTTATAGATACCCAAATTATTTCAAAGTTTCATCATAACGGAATCAATTTTTGTATAGTGACAGCCTTATAACAAAAGGAAGTGAACATGTCATCTAGCAGCCCGTTACTTTATGCTTTGTCTCCAACCAAAAGCGAATCAATTTCAAAATTCTCATCATATATCGCGAGTTTCTTATGACTGACTTCACTGTTTGAGTTTAGAGGTACAATGTGCAATTAAAATGCAATGAAGAAAGAAGATTTCTGTATATGTGTTGAAAAGATTATAAAATTACTGATTAACACCACAAAAACTCATAATTTCAAAGTTTATTATGCAATTTTTTTTTTGTCTTTAAATTTGAAAATTTAGCTACATATTACTACTTGGCAGATAGCACTGCAATTCTTAGAAAATGCGCAAAATAAATGTGATATCTTCAACTTGTTTTTTTTATCGCACTTTATCTATAACAATAAATGTAAAAGACGACGAGATGAAAATTTACTGAGAAATCAATAAACCGTAACGACATAAAACTTCTGAATTCCCCAAATTTTTAAACCTCAAATATTCACACGCTAGCTGTTGAGATGGAAATTACATATTTAAGATTCAAAACTACATATTTAAGATTTAAAATTTCATAAACATATATCACAGCATTATAGCAAATTATGATTTTAACAAAAAGAAAATTATGCAAATCAAATCTTGTATGAAAAATTATAAAAAGCTCCATAAATTAGCAAAAAATTAATTTTATTATGAACTTAACGATATTATGCAAGCTTCCAAGTAACATAAGATAATCACGATTTTTTTTTCCTGTAATGCTCAGATCCTTTTGATAAAAACATAAGGAATTTTTAACTTTTATCCAACAATCATGCATTTCTTATATCTAAATTCAGAATATAAGGAACCAAAAAAAAATAGTACCCAATTTATTTCAAAATTGGTCCTGAATTCTTGAGACACACACGCAAAATTAAACAATGAGTATAATTTTATGTTATTAAACTGAAATTACGGAATTTGCAATGAATCTTTTTAGATAGTTAAAGAAAATATTTTTGAGAAATGTGCTTCAACACGCTTCAGATGAAATGTAATTAGTTGATAAGCCAAATAACGTATCTCTAAGCTTAAAAATGAACATTTGCACAGCGAATATCAGATCTTATATGAAAATCCTTCGATCCAACTAGATGACCTCGATTTGAAAATATCATGTCCAACGAACTTAGTTATATTAACTGAAAAATACACCTCTCTCATCTTTCTCTCCTTTATAATAGTGAAAATTTCCTTCACTTAAAAATGTAAATAACATTTCAAATCTCTCCAATGTAAATGAATCAAGATATACAAAGCCCAAATTTTGATATTCCTAAAAAATACATTAATAAAAGATTTGTGAAAAGCAATTCGATCGAAGAAAAAGGCCATTCAATGAAAATTCAACGAACAGTTACAGTAAATGAAAATTGTCTTTTTCTGTAATGCTTTGTAAATTGTGTTATACACTCTCGAAATCTTTTTATGCTGCATCAAAATGCGAGGAAATGGTGCATAAAATTTGAAATTTTCAAAATGAAAATTAAAAGTTGGAAAGAAACTCTCAGTAAATATTTCACAACCTATGTATGACCTATACTCGCCGACCTTTCTTAGTTTAAGCTTTACGTTAGAGCACTTTAAGTAAACATCGTTTTAATCTACTTCAAACATTGATTTGTCACAAGATGCAATGGGAAACAAACAAAAAAAGCATGTAATGCTCAGTATTAGTACATCAAAAAGACAGCAATAGAAAAAATTTTTTAAATAGGTACATCGAAATTCAATATTGTTTTGATCCAATTTACAACATTCTAAATCGCAAAATATCAACGAAAAACTGAATAGCGGCATTAGTTGGGTTTGGAAAGTCTTTAATTCGCACTATATATATTTTTAAAAAAATGCTAAAACAGAGAGTATTTGCCGACTTAAATATAATATTTCAAGAGTAAACAAAAAAAAATGTACGTTATCCATCTTCCAAAATTAATTGATGACTATAAGTAGTGTATAGCACGGTTGAATTTAACTTCATTTCGAATGACAAAGTAGATGTGCATAAAATTCTGCCATCAATGGTAAATAATATTCAGCAATCAATAATTTCACAACAAAAAATCTTTAAAATGTTAATTAGGTTCTATTTGCTTGACAAAATCCAATCATAAATTTTCTTCCTCATTGATTACAAAAATTTATTTCGAATTTCTAAAAAATGCGGACGTTGCTAGAAATGTTAAAGTATCATCAAGAATTTTGACAATCATACCATCCATGAGTATAGAACTTCTCTAACTAGGAGAACTTATAGAAGGGGGAGGGGAAAATCTTTTCCTTTTTAAAGATATGCAATACCTATGCAAAAGTTAAAAATGAAAATACGATGCACTGCAATTTCATATCTATCATAAACCAGTCATTGCACCAACCATTTCCCCCTCTAAGATGACGAAAGAAAAAAAAAGATTCACAAATCCAAGCAAAATGATGATAAAAAAAAAAAGAATCAAAATACATAATTCACACTTCACATAAATAACAGACCAAAAAATGATAACCATTCATCTATATCGAAAGCACAAATTCAATTATGAAAGGAAAAAGAAATTAAAACACAAATTACCAAACAATATCTTCTCAAATCCGGATTGCCGGTAGCGCACCTCGCGCGAAAACCACGAGGGGGTAAAAATAACCTACGGTTGTATTACTTAGTATTCCGAGTCTACTCTGACGCAATGCCAGTATTTACATGTCGTCGTCATCAAGCCGGCGTTTCTCTCTTTTTTTATTTTTTCTTGGAAACAGATGCGAGAGGCCTCGTTTCGGGTAGCAAAAAGCCGAAAACAAGTTCAATTTTTATCGCGAGAGCTGTCTTATCAGCTCCGCATTGTTTACATCCACCTCTTCGCAATCAAGAATGAAATAATAATAAAAAAAGACAGCGTACAATAAAGCAGTGGATATCGAATTAGCATATCTATGCATGAGTAGCTGTCCAATCATAGGAGGGCTCGTTCATCCGGATGTGTGCCTTTCGCACCGCCTACGCCGTAGCAGAAAACAGCGGGGAGAGTGAGACGGGAACAATAAAAATCAAAAATAATAAAAAAGGGAGGGTTTCAGATAATTGATAATGGAGAGCGGCTGCAAGATGTGCGGTAGAAAAATCGTTTACTATAAATTGCGCGCTTTATAATCAAGTTGAATTTGTGGTGTGTGTGTGTGTGTGTGTGTGTGTGTGTGTGTGTGTGTGTGTGTGTGTGTGTGTGTGTGTGTGTGTGTGTGTGTGTGTGTGTGCGCGCGTGTGTGTGTGTGTTGGCATTTATATTTTAATAGTTATTTCAGAATTTCATATATCTATACTTATAATAAAGCTCAATGCGTGTGTGTGTGTGTGTGTTGGCGCTCTACAGGCCAGACCGTTGGACCTACAGCTACCAAATTTGGTACATGTATACCTTGGAGGTTGGGAATGAGCACCTCGGAGCCCTTTTTTTGAATTTTTAATTAGAATTTGAATTAATTAAAATTTAAGCGAAATTTCAACGTTTTTCGGCTATAACTTCCAAACATATTATTGCACAAACATGATTTTTACATCAATTTAAAGATTAAAAAATTAGCTTTCTAACGGTATCAGTTTTTTTTAGTTTATAATGTAAGCTTCTATTTTTAACGAATTTTTAAAGAAATATTTTAATCATGTTTTTAGCACGTGACTGGATAAAATAAAAGAAAAATAACGCCGGAAGTTCAAATAAAAAAACAACGATCATCGCAAATCAAATCTAAAGAAATGCAACTTTTAGCACGTGACTGGATAAAATAAAATAAATATAAAATGTGATATTTTCTTTAAAAAATGAATGCAAAGAAAGGTTTCTACAATCGTTTGCAATATCTATATCATTAACTCAATACATTTTTCCCTTTCTCGCTCTCTTTAAAAAACATATTTAATATTTTGGCAACATCACCAAAAAAACATTTTTAATATTTTAGAAGCATAACCGATGGTTAAAACTGACTGATTTATAAAATTACAGAATATTATTAGGAAAAGGTGTACTTTTAAAACTTTCCGTTCATCATCTTGAAGAAAATATTAATTTCAGGCCAATCAATTCCTGGAATTACTACAAGGCTAATGAATATATGATTTAATTGAAAATTTTAGAACGCTTTACTCATGGCGAAACAGCTGGTCGCCAAAGGCGGCTAGTATATATATATATACCTCAAATTTAAATATAAATTAATTTCTAAAGTTTTATCTTAATTTAGTCTATCAAAATCATTCAAAAATATTCTCTTATTTCCTGATCCGATTCCACTTTCACTACTTGATTAATTTAAGAGAAGCTCTGCAAAATACTAAATTGGCTATAAGCCGCAGCTGTATCCACGCTGTGAGTCATATAATAAAATAGCTGACTTAAAAGAATACTTTTAAAAAAAAAGTGTTTCCTTTGCCTCTTTCGGCATGTCAGCCAGAAATCCCTATGAGAATCTTTATAATATATTAGCACAGTAAACAATATTTACCCTATCAAAATACGGAATAAAAACCGAGGGAAAATTATTTTCTGCCCTTTTCCGTCACTTCTGCTTGTTTCGCTTTGCGTAACAGAATTCTGCACCCGTGCCTTCTTGTAAATATGCATATCCGTCTCCGGAGATGGAATAAAACGAACATTAAAATGAAAAGGCTTTCCAAAGTCTTCAAACCTGCCTTTCCTTACTGCTTCCAAGAATTTAAATATTACATAACTCTTTATAATGAATGATTTTGTTTAAGTTATGAAATACAAATTTATAAATATTTTCATGAAATATTTACATTTTAGTATCCAGTAGCAAAGCGATGTTAAACAGTGAGGTGCAGTGTGTGTGCGTGTGTTAAGAGGGGGGTGTCCAATTAGGCTTTACGAGCGGTATGATAGCAGAAATCTAAAATCTAAAATATGAATTTTCATGCTGATGTATTTATTATTATCATGCCCTATTTATAACAAAATTAAATGACAAATTACTATTTTTATTTCAAAAAACTTTATATTCTGTTTTTAAATGTATGCCTAATCCTGAATATTAGGAAATATTTTGAAAAATTCTATTTTCAGCTAGAAGCAGCTCCTAAGCAGAATTTAGTTGAATGGACCAGAATATTCTTAATGCATTACTATATAGTTTATCCTTTTTATGTGAAAATATCTTCTGAATTCATTTAAATAGGTCCAATAGTATGTACAGAGAAATACTAATTTTTAATTATTTCTAAAAATTTTCTTTAAAAAATTCAAAGTATATGGCAAACCGAACTTTTTAATTTGAAAATCAGTCAACAAAACACTCTACATAATGCAGCATACTGATATATGTTACATTAAAAATTTAAAAATGCATATTATTTTATCATTTATATATTTATATGATTTGCGGATATATGACATATTTATGTCATATAAATATGAATCGTATCGGTCTATCAAATTTAATATATCTAAATACATAACTGATTTATGAAATGAAATTTGATTTTTTTAAAATTATCCTTTAGCTTAAAAAATAATTTTAACGAAGAAAAATATTGTTAAACACAATCTGAATCGAATTCCTAAACTTTCGCATCTGCTTGGCCTGAAATATTGGTTAAAGACACATGCAATCAAAAAATAAAATGAAGAGTTATATGTAAGAATAAAAAGTCAGAACTATTAATAGAATGTTAAAATTCATTATTATATGTGTTTATAGTCAAATCGCGCAATATTTAAATTTAAACAGAAGAAATAAATGTCTTGTAAACTTTTCTTCTGAAAATCAGCATTAGAGTCTACTTACAACTACGCACAAGCATCTATGCCGGGTAAAAAATCTTTAAAAATCATTTTAAATGCGTTATACAAATTATTAGTAATGTTACTGAAACGATTACGAAATAATTTTGCAACGTATTTTTTCATCCTTTTATTCTACAGCTTCAATTTACCTCACTGATAAGCCAAAAGCAAAACACTTCATTAATAAAAACGACGGTCGTTTCATTTACAGGCAGCTGATATTCTGGGGGAATTCCCATAGGAAATGTGCTAGACGACTATATATTACATAAGGCTCTGACAACATTGCATAATCATACATAAAATGAATAACGTTTTTAAAATATAAAATATGTTTTGTTCTTGGGTAGGGAAAAAAGACGAGAAAATTATTGCGAAATTGTGAACGAGCTCATCTGACTTCCTTCAGCAATTTCGGATTACAAACAGTGAGCAGCTGGATTTTTCAAGCCTTTATATTATTCATGCAGGAAAAACTCGATTGCCAATTCGTACGATAAATGCTTATTACTCCTCAACTGTATAAGTGCCAAATGTCACATCAAATAAAAGAAAGTCGAAAGGGAGGAAGAAAGGACTTGACAATGCAGAAAACGTTATCGGATGTTTTTAATAGAAGAAATTTGATGGAAGCTTCATTGGTGTTGAAACTTGGTCGAGACAAGTAATATGATTTTTTTTCAATCTGACTATGCTAATAATCGTATTAATAAAGGGTGGCTATAAATTAACTTCCCCTGTTTGGCGGCATCTACAGTTAAAACGAATGAACAAAATGAAACTATATTTCATATACAGCATGGAACAACGGAAGACATGGGAAGATGAATTGCGCAGAAAAAAATTAGTTCCAGAAGTTGTTGATAGGGAAAGTATACTGGCGTTGTGAGAATACAGAAATGAATGAATTCTTGAAACTCACAGAAAATAATCTTTTATCCATCAATATTAAGGTCCCATGAACGCCGTGTAGCATTTTCAATATTCTGATTTTCTTTGTGCACAACATATGCAATATGACATCTCCACTCCTGCATGTAAACTGCCAATTTCATCCCGCCTTTTTCTCTGCTTCAATACATGCAGGCTGGCTTAAGAGCAGCACGACATTACACGGTCTAGTGTAGAATAGTTTTACCAGTAAAGCATGCTGTGATAAGATAGGGCCCATATTAAGCACACATCAACATACAACTACAAACAACAGTAAAAAGGGCATTGATAGTCAAGAAAACTGCTAACAGGTTGTTTACTCTTCCGTTTTTACAAGGAATGCATGGGGCTGCTGTCTCGCACGCACTAGAAATTTTACATAATCCATCTCGACAAGCAAACTTCCTCGTTCATACGCGGCAGCAGCATCAATATTTCACCACTTGGGACTCTGAGTAATATATGTATATTTTTCTGCTGAAGTCATCTTCCCATGCCTTGCTACTGTCTTTATGTGAAATGTAGTTTCATTTTGTTCATTCGTTTTAGTTGTAAAGGCGCGAAATAGGTAAAGCTATTTTATGGCCACCTTGTACAAAATACTCTACAGTATCATTTGGATATTTTCAGAGAATTATACAACATTCAGAATATCGAACATTGCAAATAATATATATATTACCTTAGGCTAAGAGGAAAGTTGTAATATATTACTGAGAAATTATATATCACTACATCACCGCCACAATATGCTATACATCTTGCGATTTAGGATTAACCTTATCATTCTGTATATTTTTATTTAAAAGTGCCTTGGTCAAGATATTCGTGCGAAATGAAAACAATGATACACACCAAAAATGAATTTAATATATATCAATATTTACTTAATGCACCGAAAACATCAACGAAACGAAAATGTCATTGCATTTTAAATTCTAATAAGAAATACTTATATTTCTTAAACGAGTAACAAATAAGAAACAAAAAAAATATATCGTGCGAAAAAATGGGGATAAACATGCGTTGTTATAATTGCAAATAATATAATGATATCCCCAAAATATAATCTACTTTAAAAGTCAAACAAAAATTCAAAACGAGCTGCTAAACATAAGGAGATAAAAAAAAATTCAGCAAAAAGATGATTTCTAAGACATCTCGATGGAGTTAGCGAGAAAAGATAGCTGTATTTGCATTACGTCTAGAATAAATAATTGCTTCCAAAAGAAAGAAAAAAAAAACTTTATCCCTTCAATCTAAAATTTTGCAATATAGTACAATACGCTTCGATTAATAATAAATTTGATTTATTTAAAAAAGAGTGCATGTTAATGCACAATTTCTCGCAAATCTTCTGCACAAATCATATCCAAATTTGCTAACTATCATGTATACCATAAATACAGTTTCTTATGTATAACATAAGAAAGTCAGGTGCACAAATAGTCATTGTTATATTAAAAATTATTTAATTTTAGACGACCTATAACACAAATTAACTAAATCGTTTCGTAAACAAAATATTTCATATAAGTTGGAAATCGTAGGAAAATCATTTTCTTCTGGCACACATTTTTTCTATTTAATTGTTTTGTTTTGTTTACATTAGGGAAATTTTAAGACGACAAGAATTCAATAAATGAGGGAAAAAAGAAGAAAAAGAGAAAAAGACTCTTCTGAGTTTTCATTTTGTAATTATTTATTTTTTTCCCTCACTGAGAATAATTTTGAAACGCACATATACATTTATGCCCTTAAAAAAATTAAAATAATAATAATACTCTATATAAAACTTAACACTCGTATATTATTTTTAACCAGTTACATTATTATATCCCTTAATTCATTACTACAAATGTTGAAGTTTTATAAAGGTTTTTATCAATTTTAAATTAAATCATTAAACCACGTAAAGTTAATAAATGATCATACGTGCTGTCATTTGTATCTTTTTTTAATGAATATTAATCTCTACATTACGAAAGCTTTTATTGTAATAATACCGCATAGCTGACACTACGCAATTAACACAACGCTGCTGATTATATTACCATATAATCAGCATACTAGAGTCAATATTCTGAAGCTGCTAAACCTACAATTACGTAACAAAACCATGGAAAAGCTTTCCCATCAAAAATTCTATTTGCACAAGAAATCAAAATAATTTCTTTAAAAAAGTTTATATTTATACATAAGATTAGGATATTGTTATCAATTCCTGTATATAGTACCAACTTTTAAAATGTTATTAAAATGTTGAAAGTTGAGCCTCACTATACAGTAAACTCTCGCTACAACGATACCCGATACAACGATAACTCCCTCTACTACAATAATGTTTTGTGGTCCCGGTGATTTTGCATATAAACTAATGTTAATCTCCCCTCAATATTGCGATATTCTCTAAAACAATAAACCTCTGTAAAACGATTTTTTCAATCTAAATTTCAGTATTATTTTCTCCCTTTATAATAATATTTTGATCTTCAAATGCTTTTTTTTCGTTTTCTTTTGTTATTTTTTCCGTCTATTAAGACTCATCGTGGATATTGTGGAAGTTGTTGGGAAGAAACAGAAAAAAACCATTCGGAATTGCTGGAAAAAGGCTGGTCTTTGTGTTATGGAAGATAAGAAATCTGATAATGATGAAAATTCCATAGACAATGATCTCCCAGATGATCAAGAATGAATTTTGCACATCAAAAAATCAGTATCCCAACTTGAAGAAACAAGCGGTAAAAGGTTTGGAATTAGTATAGAAGACTATTTAACAGCAGATGATTATCTTATGGTTTTCGCAGGAGTTACTGATGAAGATATTCTCTCTGAAATTACTGATGAGATAGGAAACAATGATGAAGAAGATGATGATGATACAGGTCCATCGCAGTCCTTATTGTCATCCCAGGAAGCTCTTCAATTTGTGAATTCTCTACGGACATTTTTTTCAAGCCTTCCGTCGACAAATGAAGAACATTTTCGTGCACTAGACTCAATGCATACAGTATTGGTGAACTTAACAGTTCAAAAAATGAATAAACAAACAAAAATATTGGATTATTTTCAATAAAAAGTGTTTTCAGGTATGTTAATATTTCTGTGCTTATTTTCTGAATTTATCTTATTTATTTATTTTTTTAGTATTTAATTACTATTATTAGTATTACTATTATTATTACTATTAGTATTACTATTATTATTAGTATTAGTAATACTATTATTATTAGTATTAGTAATACTATTATTAGTATTTTACAAATTAATTTCTTCTAAATATAGACTTAAAAGTAGTATGTTATGCACCTTAAACTAATAATAATAATAATAAAAGAAAACTCTTATTAAATGCTCAAAATATGTGGGCCCTCGATATAACAATATGCCTCTCTACAACAATATATTTATTTGGTCCCTAAAATATTGTTGTAACGAGGTTTTACTGTATATGTAAATTTTTAAGCTATTTATTACCCCTTATTGCAATTACAACTACAATTTAAACATTTTCTAACTATTGTGCCTTCGATTTATTTACACTGTTTTCATTCACGATTATTTGTTACAACTCACAATAAGAACCGGATGTTTTCTCATTTAGTAGAACCGTGGCGAATATGCCTTGTTAACTGTCGAAAAGTGCTCGGAGGCACTCGTCCTTCCACAAACCCGCGAAACGCACCGCTCGGATTCTTTTGTTGAAAATGCGATCCGCATCACAATACCGGTAGAGAATGGGAAAAACCTTTGCTCCCTATGCACGCTCAATTAACGTCGTAAGCCACTCACCCTGCCTCGACTTTACGTAGGCCTAAACAAAATATAATCAGGACCGGAGATCTCAAAGAAAACAAGATTCACCCACTTTGCAACTGGTAAACAAAAACGCTTGGATGAACCGCCTTTCGTCACACAGGAAAAAAAGTCGTTTATTAAACTTTGGAACAGAAAGAAAGATTTTTTGGTCTTTTTCTAGTAAATTAGGGAAAGATAAACAGAGTGGACATGCGTACGTCATGATTTTAACGTAATTTATATATGGCAGCTAAGTAACTGGTAGGAGCGTTTTACTCGAGCCTCGAATTTACTGCACTGATGCTTATGTGTTCATAATGTAATGAGTAAAAGAATATGCATCTGAGCTTTAAATGGTAAGATCAAAAAAAAAAATTAATATTAAAATTTTAAACTAAATTTCATTTATTATTTGCCAACCAACTCTTAAACCCTCCCTTCTTTTGCGCATGCGTTAGGATGGGTTTAATTCGACAAAGTAGGGGTGAGAGGAAGGATGAAAGGAGATGTTTACATTTAACAATGAAGTAAATTTCAGAAATGCTTTGTTACGCGCATTTCTGAAATTTACTTCTACTTATTACTGTGTTCACATTCCGCGTCTCCCTCCTTCATGAGATAGAATAATCGAAATGGCGTAATCTCAAGATACTGAGACGAACTTTGCTAGCTGAGTTTTTGAATCATCGCGTTCATATTTATATATACAGATATACAAACAAACTGTTAATCTATCCATCGGTAGTCAAAAATGCACAGTGAACAATATTTTTGATTAAAAGACAATATACTAAAATTTCTCTAACTATCTTGTCGTGTTTTTAAATTATTATGTTTGCATAAGCCCGAACAGACAGGCAGCAGAATAACATATTTTGTATATAACTTGATACAAATCCATAATTCTGTCGATAAAATCAAAGGGCAAAATTTTATACGTCGAATTCATTGATTTTTTGAGTTACTGAGTTCACATTCATTCGACAGACAATTCATGAAAAATTTGATTGAGTTTCACATTTTCGGTTAGTTAGTAATGAGTCAGGAAGTTAAGGGTGGAACTTATCAATGAAGATAAACAAATCCTATTCATATTCAAATCATTAAATAAATATCCATGTTTCGTTAAAATTTTTAAGTATTTTAAATAAGTCAGTTACATTTAGTTACCCTAATAATAACTCAATGACATAACGATAAAAAATCCTTTCGTATAATATTTTTTAGTCTTCCTCTAAAATGCTTACTATTACATATTATTAAAGAACGAGGAGTTATTGTATTTCTTTCTAAGTATCGACAGATAAACTAAATTATTTTCAGTCAACTAACAGCCATTGAATAGATAATCCTTGAAAAACTCTTTATTTTCCACAATTTTATCATTATTATTAAAAAAGTGTAAACTTTTTATTTTTATTTTTTAAAGAAAACATTCTGCCAAAAGAAAATCGGATCTAAATTTTCTACCCCAATAACTACTTACACTGTCCCCTTTGAAATTAATAAAAAGTCAAGACAAAAATCTGAAAAATTCGATTTGGGAAACTCAACATGCATCTTAGGATATATATATAAGGAATTGCCACGTTACCAACTTCAAAATGGTATTTTAAATAGCCATTTGCGAATTCCTTTTTCTTTTTACCCTCATTTCGAACACCCACTCTGGAGGTAGAAATCTATTTGCTTTGTTAAATAATGGAAAAATGTAGGAAATTCATTAATGAAAATTAAATGAAATATTCCGTACCTCCGTTTAACCTCCATTCGGCAAAATGTTTAGAAAGAGTCAACTCCTTTCAACAATGTTTAGCAATTTCGATTTGACATTAAGAGTACGACTATTATATACCACATACAAAAATAGGCTAAATTTTACAGATTTTGATTATATTTTTACATAAAAAATAAAGAAAAGAGAACTATTCTATTAATTAAAAAAATAACAAATCTCAAAAAATTATCAATTATTGAGGAAGAGAGTTAATGTAACAAATTTATGCGATCTTATATCATTATAATTACATTCTTTCTTGATTTACGGGTGAATGTCCTCAAAATTTTTTTGCCTATATTAAGAGAATTGAACTAGCTCATGAGTTTCTTACAATTTTAGAAAAGAATTTGCTTAAGGATTTCCGCTTTGTTCGGAAGTTCGGCCACCTCGCATAAGCAAATGTCAGAAGTTCCAAGAAACCATTCAACCGTAGACAGCTCTTCCACAGCAGACAGAGTGAGGCTTCACGAATCATTAACACAACACAAAAGATATCGGTTGCAAATTAATAATCCCAAAGATGAAGCCAGATTTATTTCAAAACATAAATTAACAGCACATTTTTCGTTTTCAATTTCAAAACAAGAATCAGAAATAGTTGAACATATCAATCAGTCAATACAAGCTCACGTAAACCCCTTCAAACCCGCCTTCAGAATTTTATTTTCGGGTTATGCTACGACAAGCCATATATTTTCAGATGAAAAGGAGTAAGCAATTTGTAATTAGAATGCATGGCCTTTTATTGTCGCATGAATTGAATCCTTTCAAACATAAATTCTATAAATGGTTTGTTTATTTATGAATTTTAGAGCAATTTTCGACATATTATTTAGTGGCTAAAATAAATATCACTATTATTTAAAAATCACATAATGCTGTTGCTTTCATTTTAACTGTCAAATACTTGATATAACTAAATTATTATTATTAATATTTGCCCCTTAGGAAATGAACATTTTATAATTTTAAACAGCAATTCTTATATATATACAAATCTATTTCATGTATTTCGCAAACTGCTCCAACGATTTAATTTATTTAAATAGGGCTTTGCTTTTCATCTATATAGATGTCGTTCCTAAAAAGCGCGATTTTACACACATATACACACAAACATTAAAAAATTATTTTTTATAACTTATTATTTACTAACTATTCTCAAGCTGACAATGCCATATAGCGCCATCTCATAAATTTTTTAGTACTTGCATTTACCACCAAATGATAACTATTGGGACTTCAAGACATTGTCAGAATACTAATACATTCGGCTCACATCAAATAAAAATAATGCAATTATTGTGTTAACCAATTGAATTAAAATGTTAAACTCACTCCATTCATGTTTTTTTTTAATGATCACTTCAGAGATAAATAAGTTCGAAAAATATTCATATGTAATCAATGTGAGATTTTTTAAAAAAAAATCTCATATTGAATATATTATTGAATATCTCAAATCTCATATTTAGAAAATAATGGACTGGTAATCCACATTGCTAACAAAACCATTAAAATTAACATATTGATTCGAACAACAATAAAAACGTCGCAATTTGACATTTTCGCAATAAAAACAGTCGTGCAATATTTTCTATCGTCCCTACTTCTATAATAGTCTTTTAAAAAATCATTTGAGGGTTATATCTTTATGCTTGACACAAATAGCTTTTAATTTAGTTGCTATGTATATGCGGCAAGGTGAAGAAGGAAGAAGGAAGTACATCCCATGAAATCCCAGAGCTTTAATTTTACGGGAACATCTGAAACTTTATGCTTACATCAGATATACCCAATCAGTAGACAGCAATCATCGAAAAAAAAAAAGTTAAAAATACCAACTGGATATCCTCAGCAATTTTGACAATTTCATTGGTCAATGTTTCAGTTGTTCCTGGACTGGCAATGACTTGCATATTTCCAAAGCTGATGAGATTTCAAATTTGCATTAATCAAATTGAAATATAAAATTTAGACGTAATTATTAAATCTGATGCGATATATTTTTTCAAGCCTCATATAGATTTATAAGTTATAAATCTATATGAGGCTATTTATTTTTTTAAAATTTGTGATGATAAATTTTTAAAATTCAAAATCATAAATTTTCAAAACAATTTCAAGGAGTTATAAATCTCTATGGGGTTAAGAGAAATTATTTTATACTTTTTGCTGCATTTAAAAAGGTTTATTAAAGAATTAATTTTTAATGTTATTAATTTTATTAATTTGTAATAAATTATTTTTATATATTTTTAATATTATTTATTTCTTTTATTAATTTTAATAAATAATGTTGATTAATTTTTAATAAATAATGTTATCAATGAAATATTTTAATCGATTGCAAAATTTGTAAAAGAAACGATAAGAAACGAAAAAAGAAAAGATAAGAAACGAGTACCAATTGCATTATCATTCAGTTTTGAACTATGTTTAAAATTTAAGTCGTGTTTTAAATTTCAAGCTCATAAAGGGGTAAATTTTAAATTGATTTTTCAAAATTTGCTCTAAATAGATAAACATATCAGAAAGTGGGTTAAAAAAACTGTAGTAATAAAAAATAAGAAGTAGGCGTTTGTAAAAGGCCACTGTTTCCAAACGCACACATTTCTAAATTTCACAATGAATCATAAAATGTCTTTAATTCGCTTATTTATTTCATCAAAATGGAAAAAAAAAAAAAAAAAAAAAAAAAAAAAAAAAAAACTTTCCATTGAAAGATTTTGAAAGAGTAATACCATTTGGAATTTTACGTCCGGCAGATATGATTACAGAACAGCTGATCAAGTTTCCCCCTTTTTTTATTAGTAAGTAAATGCTTTGAAACGAAAACACTTCTAAATTCTACAGAGAAAAAATTTACAGGTGCAAGTGAAAACCCAACAATGGTCATGGAATGATACAAAAAGACACTTTTCCTCACGAAGATCAAAAGAAAGAGAAATTAGGAGAAAGTCGAATTCGTGTCTAAAAAAAAAACTTTCGGATTTACTATCTAAAAAAGAAAAAGAAAAAACGAAGTAAGGAAAAAAAATCGGAAATCGGTATTTGTTTTAATCGGAATGACACTTCAACATTGGTTTTTTTTAAGAGTTTGGAAGAGTTGCCAAGGAAAAAAATGCAGATGGATAAAAATCAAAATAACTCCAGATGCCCATGTTTTTTTGGTGCTAACATTCATTGAATGAGCCGGAAAAGAAAAAGAAGGGGGAGGGGGGAATGATAGGTACTTTAAAGGCCCGCCAGGTGATGGATAGAGCGCAGAAAAAAGTTTCCTACTCACCTTGCAATGCTAAAACTAAACACCTTTTCAGAAACACAGCAATATTTCAAATCTTAACGAATTTTCAACAATGATTACTTCCGGAAATTCTTCCATGCGTACTCTAACAAAGGCATCCTTTTACTCTTTCATAGAAGATGGTAATCATGGACTTGAACAAAAGAAACACGAATGTATTCCATTTTCATTTCATCTGCTGTTCTGCGGTATCCAGCATTCATTTCAATTTTTTAAGGGAAAAAAATCTAACTTGACATTTGGTTCCAAATATGAGAAGTAACACAAAAATTTGAATCCATGGTACAGACGCTACAGAAAATTAATAATTATAAGAAAGGAATCAATTCATGTTACCTGTTACATGCCAGATATTCCGAAGCCATTTTATTTTCCAATTTACTGCATATAACACAGCATGAAAACATCAAAAGTGTTTTTTGTTCCACGAATTTCTAATATACTTTCACAATGAGGCGTTTCTTCTGTGAGGACCTTTATGTCTTGTTTCGTCATGTAGAGAGAAGAATCGCTTATTTATTTTGAAACATTGTGTTTCCTCTTAAATCAATTTGGTTCAAATTTTTTTGTCTACAATTTTGAAACTAATATTAAATTTCAATCATCTAACTCGTTGCATTTGAAAGCAACTGTATTAACATATACTGGCACTAAATATTCATAAAAATAACCAATATTTGATAGCAATCTATTAATTTGATATAAAAATCGCATATCGCATTATTCAAACCTGTAGTATTTGGGAATTGGTTAGTTTATATGTGTGAGAAAAATTTTCTTACAGATAAGTTTTATCGAATTTTTGTCACAAATTAAACATTTTCAGTTTTAAAACATTTCAAACTTCAATCGTCTTATTTTTCCCGTTTCTGAATTAACGCTGTATTCACATTAGCATAGATTTCATTCCATATTTGTTTCCCATACACAGGATATCAGAGAGATTCATCAAAAATTTTAAACGGATCATTTTTGTCAATAACTGTAATTTTTGCAAGTATATTTTTAATGTAGGGTACTCTGTTAATGAATGTATAGACTCAAAGGGCTGTCAATAAGAATAAAAAGAATCAAAAATTGCAATAGGACATGGCGTAGCAAACCACACTAAAAAGGTAAAAATACACACATGTGGGAGATTGGTCATCCTCATGCAAATATATAGTGGAAATTTCGATAGAATTTAATCTCAGTACAAATTTAATTTCAATAATGGGCAGAAATTCTCTATTATCTGTTGGGATTGAACACGAGAATGGCGCTTGTGAAGACGCCATTGGCAGAGTATCATTTGCTGCCTAACGTACCTTGCTTTTCAGCAATAAGTCCTCCCAGAAATGTTGCAAAGTATGCCGGTCACAATGCAGAGTGGCATGCGGCTCATGATAGTACCCAGCATAAATTTTCAACCAGGAACGAAATCACATCAATGTTACATACCCAAGAAAGTGGACTGGAAGAGCGGGATTCTTTGTTGGTAACCACCTTCGCCCGATCTCAATCTGTGTTGTTTTTTTCCTAAGGAATCATCTTAAATGCCTTCTTTCTACAAAGCCTATGGGTACAACAGAAGATCTCATAATGGGATTATGATGGATCAGACATCAAAAGCATACCTGTTGTCTTCTAGCGTATTCAAATATTGTTTTTTACTTCGTCGTATATTGCGTAATGGATTTGCTGAAAGTAGCCATCAATGGTGGCCACTTCCAGTAATTCTTGTACTATTTAATCAAATATAATATTTTGTAATCATTATTGTACTTTTTTTTCGTTCTAACGTGACATTGAAACATTTAAACGCTTTTGGTGATTTTCGCCCTATCATCACGTTTCACATGCCATATGCCATCGCAAGTCTTCTTCCTCTGAATATTTACAAATAATCCTCTGTCGGTAAATGAACAAAAAAATTCCTGCATATGAAGAGAGCAAATGATTGCATAGTTATGCATACTATGATGTCATAATCATACGACTAATTGACATGAAATTTGCAAAATGCAGATGTCAGAGAAAAAGCATGTGATTTTTCAAAGAAATGTAACTAGAAGAAAAAAATATGGTTTTTAATATAGCTGGCAGGAAAGTGCAAAGAAAGTAATGGGTAAATACCACACTTTAAATAAGTTTGCATTTAAAATGAGAATTCATTAAAAAAATATATATTTGTTTAGATAACAGAATAATAGTATGCAAAAAATTGATTTCGAAATTTTAAACAATTCGAAAGCATACATCAATTTAAAATAAATGATATTTTATTTTGATATTAAAATGTTAAATTTTAAAAATCAAGCCCCCAATCGGTGAGTTAAAAAAATAAAGAAGATTAATTAAATGCTTTCAACATCTATCACAAATCAAGCAAAGGAAAAAAAAAAAGCATCAAAAATTTTACAATGTAAACAAAAATATGATTTCATAAATAACTTCCCCCCTCCTTTGGAATTTAGATAGGGGAAAAATTTTGCCACAAATAAATCTTTTTTTTCTTACCCCCCCCCCTCAACGCATTATTTGAGATTAGGCCAGAACAAAGATTTCGTCACCTCTACTATAAAAATATACTAACAATTTGAAAAAATTCCGAAAGAAATAAATACCTTTCACACTCCAATACAGCGAGGCATGCTGTCGCGGTCGCGGTATTCTGTCCTCGTCTCCGCCAAAGACCGCCGTGTTGGCTAATGGCAGTTAAGGCACGTTAAATATGTCGAGTCTGTAAAGTCCTCCAAGTTCCCATAACAAAACGATACCTCTGGGGGTACTGAATCAGGGATGAGTCGGTCTCTGATTTGGATCTGAATTCCGACTTGCTGATGGATGAATGAGAGTATGAATGAATTCGACCACCCCCTAAAAAGGGTTGTGTCGTGTGTGTGAGCTAGAAGTCAGACTTCTGCCCTCTGGGTACTCAGGGGTCTTTACCCTCAGAAGCTACTGCACCCCCTTTCCGTGAAAAACACGGACACGACAACAACACTCACGCGCTTCAATAGAAAGCGAAAAATAGCATAAAGAAATGGCGTTACGTAAGTTTTTACTTTTTTTAAATACATAAAGGAGGAATCTCCACCCACCCCCCCAATTTAAGATTTCAAATGCATTATTTATAAAATAAGATTACAAGTACAAAATGTATAATCTCTCTTGGTGCGAAATGTATAATCTTAAAGTAGAGTGGCGAAAATAATGTCTCCTGGTAGAAAAGTGAGGCCTACAAAATATTTAAGATCAATTACAGCAGTCCTAATATCAAATGACAAAAGTTAAGGTTTTATCAATAAAAAGTAATAGAAATGGAGGAAAAATAGAAAATTTCTTCCCTCATCTTTTTACGATACTAACAAAATATGACTCATTTTTTGTTTCATAGAGCAATGAGGATAAAAGTAAACAAATTTGCCATTGAGTGCCTTTTTTTTATTGTCATTTGACTGGAACAAAAATTTACAGTTATAGTAACAAATTCGCTTACCATATTTCATCTGAAAAAGTCACGCAATAATGACAAAAGACCGCAAGCAGTTCGATTTTTTTTAAATATATCATTTCCGTAAGTATCAAATAAGTAAATTTGTAAAAACATAAAAAAACCATAAAAATTCTATGAATTATAAAAGAACTTAAAAAATTATTAACAATCTCAAATATGATCGGTCAACTTTCATACTGTATGATTATGTTCATACATTATTTATAAACAACGAACTTCATTATATTTGACTATAAGCTTGGATATAAAGCCTTTTTGCGCTTGGAAAAAGAAAAAATTTTTAAAAACTATATATATGTTTTCACAAAATAACTAAAATTTAAAAAAAAAATCATCTAAAAGTAAAGCATCAACTTGTTGATTTAGTTAAAAATACGTTCACATGTGAAATTAAATTGATAAGCTTTTGAAAAGAGGAGAGTAATAATGCGCACTGTCTATGATCGCAAATCATACGCTGTCTACCTTTGGCAGAGATTTTAAAGACACTAAATAAGATATTGGTAACTATGGAGGAAATTTTGATAATAAGCCAGTAATGCTAGATATTTTTGAATTAGAATTTTTCTCGATATTAGTAACAGTTTTTGACAACAAAACATATAAATTCTAAGATTTAGCGATCATTCTTAAATAAAAATGAGTAATTGTTAAATGGGCATTATTATCACAACGCTATTTTCCATTCCAATATAATTTTGGTATAAAATTATACTGGAATACAAAACAAACTCAAATTTTTCTTCCCCAATTCAATTCACGAAGATTTCAACTTTTGAAGAAGAAATGACGCGTGCGGTGGCACTGGCTTAACCCTGGATTACATTTTCAAGGGAAAAGTTCAACTGCAATATATAGTATGAGATTCATGCATTTAATAGGCTATTTTTGTAGAAACGATATGGAATAAATAAAAACAAATAAGTGATGAATAAAACCACATAAAAGGGACACCAACTACAAAATTTAATCCATAATACAGATGTGAAAAGTCATTTTTTTTTTCAATTCAACCACATGTGGTAGCAATGACTTAAAGCCAAACTGCCTATTCAAAAAACAGCAATTTCAATACACCAAACAAATTTCATGCATTCCATAGTCTATTTTTGCAGAAACGTTATAAAATGTATGAAAACAAGTAAGCGATGAATGAAAACACATAAACAGGACACCAGTTATAAGATTTAATTCGTTTATACAAATGTAAACTCACAAATGTGAAAAGTCACGTTTATCCCAACTCAATTCACGACAGTTTCTTCAGAAGTGACGCGTGTGTTAGCAATGACTAAACCCTGAATTACGTTTTCAAACTAAAGAAAAATAGCAATTGCAATACATGAAATAAATTTTACGCATTCCATAGTTTATTATTCCAAAAATGTAATCAAATGAATGAAAACAAGTAAGCGATGAATGAAAACACATAAACTGAACACCAGTTACAAGATTTAAATTCGTTTATACAAATGCAAACTAACAAACGTGAAGAGTCACTTCTTTTTCTCCACTCAACTCACGAAGGTTTCTTCAAAAATGGCGTGTGTGATGGCAATGACTTAACCCTGAATTACCTTTACAAACTAAATCGAATATATTTTATGCATTTCCGTAGTTCATTTTTTCAAAAACATTATTAAATGCATGAAAACAAGTAAGCGATAAATGAAAACACATAAACAGGACATTCGTTACAAGATTGAATAAAATATATGCACAATATTTATGCTTTTATTCAAACAAAAAACAGAATTCTTTTATGACTGTTTGCGTAGCTTTTGAAAAAGGGCAAAATTGCTTTCATCGGTATCCTTCTACAGCTGGATAAATCACAACTTTTCAAAGGAAAAAACAATATTCGATTCACGTAATATATTCTGTATTAAAATATATTACATAAGATCATTATTACATATTCGAAATTACTCATGAAAATTCCATACGTAAATAACAAAAATAATAACGATATTAGAAATTGAATGGGACAAAAACAGTTTATGTTAACGATTTAAAAAAAAAAAAAACTTTTTCATACGTAATTCCATACGTACGATTTGAATAAAAGAAAGAAAAAAAGTATCATCACGATATAGCAATCATATAAAATTTGGTATATTTTAATAATTTGTCAAGAAAAGACATAAAGTTGTAATACATTTGCTTGGACACAGAATATTACATTTCTTTTATACTTAGAAAAATATAAATAGGGTAAAAATAGGAAGAAAAAAATCTCAGATATATGTAAAAGTTCTAAAAAATTGAGGGAAACTAATAATTCTTTTTATAAAAAATTAGTGCAGAAACGTACAGATTAGTACTGTATTTCTATAATAAATTTTAAGACGTTTCTATTTTCTCTATATCTATTCTATCATTTTATAATTTGAAAATAATTATATAATTTGTAAATAAAATTTAATATGAACAATCTTAAGTATTTACTAAAACGTTATGCACATTTCAAAAATATTAAGAAAATAAAACTCTACAAATCATAAAATTTTTTAAATTCCAAAGGATTTTTAGCAGCATCTTAATAAAAAAAAAATAAACAAATAAAAAACTTTAATATGAAAACCTTATTAACAGTATTCTCAGAAAATATGAGACTCAGTAAATGTATGTATTTGTAGAGTTTGTTTCTATTAAAAAGAAATATTTTCGACTCAAAGATAGGGAAGGGTTATTAATTTTGAAACTCACTGTGAAACATTTTTGATAATAATAACATTCTAACCAAAAATATTGCTAACCAAAAATAAAGAATATGTCTGATAGTGCTACCCGTTATTGTTCATAGTTTTGAAATTTTATTTTAAAAAGGTTATTCAGAAAAGGCAGGTTGCGATAATTTGAATTTATAAGTAAGAAGCATTATAAAATTCTTAATTATTGTTTATTTAGCAAATTAATGTTTTCGAAACTTTTTTTTTGTCTTGTAGCACCATAACCAGAAAAAGATTACTACGATATCAGAGCCGACGCGTCATACTTCGAATTTTCATGCCGTGCTATTTGAGAATATTTAACCTCCTACAAACTCCGCACACGAAGTTCAAGTACAAAATGAATTTTCAGTAGAAACGGGGTTCGAATTTACAGTTGTCTAATTCAGCAACTAAAATTCTCGGTTCTACTAACACTCTCATATTCTGAAAAAAAAAAAGTTATTTGTAACACTGATGATTTAAAAAAAAATCATAGTAATGATGCTGTGGATAGTCTCGGGTGAAAGGATATTTATAATTTTTTTAAGTGAGTTGATTGTGATCAAAAGATTAAATTGATATTGAAAATTTTGAAATACAGTGGATTCCCCATAAAGCACGGAAGTTTTTATTCTATTTCATGTAATGGCAAATTGTGTTAAAAGAACATATAATATTAAACAAATTTGTGCAAATTTAAACATTTTCTTACTGCCCATATTATTATGAAATGAGAGTAAGTCTGAAATATAATTTTATTACAATATATATATATATATATATTAGAAAAAATGTTTTTGTTTTTGCTTTTATAAACAATTTCTTCCCGGAGCATGACAAGTATGCAGATGAAATCCCTAGATAAAAAAGAAATTTTACTCTGTTTTGGATGTTATGGAAACAGTTAGAAATAGAGTTTATTTGCATTGATGGTGGTATGTCTGTGTGGAAGGGACTGAAGCATGTTCAGTGATAGCATCAGAGTCTACACCCCTCTAGATGGCAGACAGGGGGGAATCTTTTGCAGTAGCTTTCAGCATAAATATATTTTGTGCATTATTATTTTTAAAACACCTCTCTTATATAAAGAAGTGTTTTTACTTTTCTGAACAAAAAGAAAAGTAATAGATAAATAACTTAACGTATGCTGCAGGAGAAATAGTAACCATTTTTTCGTCTGACTATACGAAAGTTGAATGTACAACGCTACTATTCTATGTTTTTTTAAACTGTCAGCCGCTTTAGGCAATCTGTTGAATCAAATTAATAATATTTCCTTCATGAATCATACTAATAGTATTAATATAGTCGTGTAAATCGATTTTGAGATATCATACTAACAATACTATTTTAAATTAAACTTGCTTAAAGCATTTATCTTTAAAGCATCTTAAAGCATTAAAGATATTGCTGATTGGTCAACAATATCTGTAAGACAATGGTCTTAATTATTAATACCTTCCATGCTTTTGTTATAACTTTCGGCCATTAGACGGTGGGCAGCAAGTGTCCCTTGATAACGTTTATAAAGATCAAGAGAGAGCTTTAACCCTTTGTGATAGGCAAATTTCTCGGATGGGAATACCAGCGAGTCGGAGCAAATTAAGCTTTTCAGAGTTATTTTTTTCTCCCTTAGTGATTTAAAGCAAATATATGGATTTTAGAAAACACTGAATTCGTTGAAACTGACTTATTGTGTTTAATACTGCTTATAATACATAAAAACATAAATTTTTAATTTGTGTAATTTTCCAATTTTAAAATAACATCTTGCCGTCATACTGGTGGCACCGACTTTTACGACGACTTACGAATGCCGCCACTGTGGCGGCTTCGACCGCAAAGGGTTAAGATTATATAAAAATTGGCGAAACCGGTATAATGGTTGCAATTGATAAATGTTGCCATGTTTCGTTTTGTTTTTCGTAGAGAAGATATAGTAAAATAAAATTTTTGAAATTTATCTCAATTATGTAGGATAATATATTACAGACGACCATTCATAACGTATTTTGGGTGCCATAAATATTCATATGACACAATATATATATATATATATATTTCAAAATTGGCGGTTGGAGTCGGAGAATCCTATCGCGATTTTTCCTCACACAGAATGCACAGTGAAGTAATGTCTTTGAGAATTTTTTCAAAATAGAATGTGCAGGCGAACAGATGAATATTCATCACGCCACTAAAGAACATAAGATTGTATATAAAATAAAAAATTAACGAGAGAAAAAATGGTAAAATAAAAAAGACACATGGTTGAAGTTTCGAAATTCAATTGTAAAAATCTTAGAAATTAATCCGAATATTTTCGAAATTAAATTTTTTTAAATTATTCAATTAACCGAAATGACATTGTTTAAATCTGATTTACGAAACAAAAATCAAACGCTTTTTAAAAAACAGAATCATGAAATCTTAACTATTTCTTCTCTTACTTCAAACACGGGTTTTTTTTTCTTTAGCAAAAATATTTTTATATTATAAATTATCCCAGAGTAAAGAAAAAAATATGAAAAAAAAAAGGATTCATCACGTAAAATAATAATAAACTATTTAAAAAAATGTCTTCATAAACAAGAGCAGCAAAAATGGAAAAAAAAAAAGAAGAAAAAAAAACTGTCAGATGGCAGATACATTCTCTGACAATTGATAGCGTCAACCGTTAATACCATGCGAGGTTGTTATCACCTAAAAGTGGTGGTTTTGAAACACAACCAATAAAAAGAATGGAGTCACGTTTTCATGTTGTATACGTACTCTATTAAACCAGATCGTGAAGACCGAGTTAGAGACCGAAAACAAATGACGTAGTAATTACGTCATAGTAACGATACATGGAAGGAATAAAAATTCCTGCAGAGTAGAAATTAAATTAATCGTTTTCTTTCACATGAAAATAAGAGATTCCACGTAATACTTCAATTACTTTTAACAGAATTAAGTTTTTTTAAAAAAAGAATTTATTCTTTCTTTTGGAAACTAATTATGATTCGAAGAAACTGCTTTTAATAAATTAATCAACTAACAGCGGAATATTTTATTTATTTTTAAAGAATCTCAGTATCACCTTTTTTTAAGTCAAGACATGGTGCATAGACATCGAACGCAATGCAAATGATTGTATAGTAATTTTTACAAAAAAATCATGATAAAACAAATGCGATTTCATTTTTATCAGAAAAAATTACATATCGATGCTCTAAAATGAAGATTGAAATTGGCATGTATTTTCGTCGAACGCACTTGACTGGTAAATAATAATGTTTAATAGAAAATAAGCAGTGCTAATATCTAATTATTACTTTATTATCCTTTATTAATTATTTATTAATTATCCTTTCATTTACTGTTGACACTTCGTATGTTTTGTAACAAAGTTTTATTTTAATAAAATGTTTTATTTTAATAAAAGGGTTTTTTTTTTTTTGCTCTTAGATATAAAACAATTAAGTTTAGTATTATTGTATAAATCCTAAATCATAAAATAACAAAATAGAGTTGAATGAAAGAATATTACAATATATAAGGGCTAAGAGAATTATATAAAAAATACCTTTCAATTAAATTCCAACACCTAATTTGATACATAGTAATATGATGATGTTTTACGTTTATTTGCTTTTTAAATTTGCTAGAGAATAGCCACAATGATAATGTAATGACAAAAACTATATTAAATTTCGTACACAAACGAACGTGTATATGAATGCAAGATTCAAAACAATGAACAGCATTATTGTAGAATACATTTTTGTTATTTAAAAAAAATGTATTAAAAATATGAGAAGAAATTGTGTAGATCTAATTAAAATCTTAGATATTAGTCCTTTTTTAAAAAAATTTAAATAGTTTCAAAATTATTTTTGAGCGATAATACGCTTTGAAGTAACTGAACATATTTCAATAAATATTTGGAAAAAAATATTCTTTTATGAGCATTAAGTAACTAAGGTTAAAATTAGTAATTCTAAATCCAATGGTCTGCTCTCCAAAGATTTTGAAAGATTTTTTTAATGCGCAAGTACTTATAGATTGCATTCAGATTTATAAATAGTTTCATGTTAAAATTTCATATTCCAGTAATATGTTGTTGTTTTTTAACCTCGTTTAATTGTAGTCAAATAAATTCATTACTTCTTTTTTCTTTAGAACCAAATAAACACTTTATTTAAACGACACTTTTTAACAAGAGATATAATGGCATATTTTTTGAAGAATTGTTAGTTTTAATTAATGTGTAGGTTTAAAGAGAATTGTATTTTTGGATTGTATGGGTAATTTTCAAAATACAGTAATTTGTTTAATTATTTACAGTTCTTTGAATATAATCAAAATAGATCTTTGGGAAAATAGATTGAACCAGCAAATAGATAAATAAGATAAATTAAACAGGTTTTTTCAATTCATTAGCTGTTTTGTTATTCACAAATTTCGCATTTAGAGTATTTGCTAAAATAAAGAAAACTAAACGAAATTGGAGTAGATCGACTGTCGTGAGAACTATCCCGGACTAATAAATGCTTATTAGCTGTAGAAATATACACATTACATTAATCAAAATAGATGATCGAATATGGAAGAATTATTTTAATGTTATTTATAATTTTAAAAATATTTATTTCAGGGTACACTTTTTTATATTATTTCAATGAATTTCCCAGATAAATAACTTTAGTTGCAGAAAAAATTACACTTTCAACCCATTCTTATCTTTTTCTTTGTTAAACAAATCAAGATTTTATCTTTTCTTTATTTATCATAAAACCATTAAGTACATAAAAAAAGAGTTTTCGGAAATATTTTCTATTCATCAAATAAGATATTTCAAATCTAAACAAATTGATGGTGGAAGTAAGGAAAAAAAATATAACATAGTATATAATTAAATATTAAAAAGGATTGAGAAATTTTGGCGGCTAAATTTATATAAGGAAATAAAAACACAAACTAAAACGATTTTTCTTTTTATTTAGAACGAAATCTACAATAAATTACTGCATTGGGTATATTTTCCAAAATATCATTCTACTAACAAGTTATTATACAAAGTGAAGATAAAAGTGCAAGAGTTCTCAGCAGAAAAAAAAAATGTATACAAGAGTAGAGAAACTCTGTACTCATATATATATTAGAGAAACGTTTCAGATCTATTGTATTTTTTAATCTACTAGAAATAAATAATTCTCAGCTTTGAAGTAAAATAAATTGTTAAATTAAATTTATGAAATAACTTGTAGCTCAATTGAAATGTCGAATTTTTAACCAAGTAAATATATAATAAGGGCTATAGATAAAAGGACGCTAAAATATAGGTAGCGGAGTTTTAAAAAAGTAAAAATAGGAAAAAGAAACTGAAAGGCAGATACCCCAAATTGATTCAAAGTTAATTATTAAAAATAACGAAGAAAAAACAGACATAAAATCAATAATAATATGTTTTACGTCTAATTGTTTTGATAGTTACTCTAATGATGACTATATTTTATGTATTAATTATTGTCTTTCGGAAAGCTGAATCTTTCAATAACTAATGTTTTTAAAATTCATTGTCGTTCGTCTTTCTTGTATTTAAATATTATCCACTTATTTTTTGTAATATTTTTTTCCGAACCAGAGAAAATATCCAAAATGCAAGACCGATCAGGCCTAATTCAAAATATCTGGGCACTTCGGCCCATAATAACTTAATAAATCTTCATTCAAAATTAAAGTTTCTATGATAAATATTTTTTTTAAATCAATTAAAACACAAAAAGTGAAAGTTTAGAAAAAGGAGAAAGGTGTTTAAACCACTTTACCTTCAAAGTAAGCTTATCTGAAATCTGTCAAATTCCACCTGCCAGATAAATTTACTATTAAAGCTGATGTTTCGGTAGCCATTCGAGTTCAAATAGACATTAGGCGCGGAAAACGACACAGGCCGACAATCGCTCGTCTTTTCTGTTATCGTAATGAAACGGGAATCCACGCCTCCCACTAGGTCAACGTCCCGACACGTGGAATTGGAGGAAGGCAGCAATAAATAATGTAAATGATAAAAAGTTTTAAGTAAATATACAGGGAGAAAGCAGCCTAAATTGGATCAAGGTCAACAGATAATCAGCAAAAAGGAGAAGTGTGCCCCCAAAAGGGGCCCCTTCGTTATTCATCCTTCGCACCAACTGACTGAATTACAGCTTTTGTTCTTGCAGGAAGGATGGTACGTACTCACTGCTTTCAACAGCAAGACTGTAGCTTTCATGGGAGAATTACATTATAGAACTAACTGCACCGGGAAGAATATTTTTAGAATCAACCTCTCGAGATTGCATTTATTCTGTAAAACGAATAATGGATGCTCTTTGCTAAAAACAATTCCAAAAAACTTGTCATGTTCCTGACTGAGAATTAGCACTATAATAGTAACTACTGAGATTTAATATTCTGTAATGCTTGCATGAATAAAATTTAAGTATAATAACTAATATTTAAATATTGACAAAACTAATAAAACATTTACTTTTTGTAACTAAAAAATGAAATACCCCATAAATTATCTGGCTTAATTCATTTTTCTTTCATTCACAACTTTTAAAGTAAATGAATTAAAACAATATTAATAATTGAAATAAAAAATAGTAAGAAAAGAAAAAATATATGCGATTGCCCATGTATTTATCTTTTTAACGACGATGTCTAGCAATTTATTGAATTACTTACGGCGAAATACAATTCAATTTCTCTTTCTAACTCCTGACAATTGCTAATACTAAAAGGAAAAAAAAAAAATTGAAATCGTTTACACCAAGTCTGACATAAGAAAATAAGCATATTTTTCATTGACTTTGTCTTGAAAAGCTACTCAAGAATTGGCAAAAAGATTGGAAGATTAAGACAGAAAAATATTTGTGCTCCGCAATTTCTGACAGGACTTCACCTTCAACATTCATTAACAAAGGATTAATAAAAATTAAACCTTGATATTGCTTTTAAAATATCACCAAAATTTTACAAATTATTTGTAAAATTTTGTAAGAATTTCTTTTTAGCTATCATTAGTCACTTTTGATGACTAGCTGATTAGTCGGAATTATTGGTTATGTAAAATTTTAACTGACTCTTTTATAGGCAACTTAGCCTAAATAGTTTCCCACAAAATAATTTTAATGCTAAGACATTTGTATTCGTATTAGAAACCGTACACATTTTTATGTATATTGTACAATACGTCTCCCTTTTTTTTTTTTATTCGTTTAAACATAAAATTTGAAATTCAGTTTAGAAAGGAAAGTGATTAAACTTTAATTTCATACAATAACATGCATACTAAATCGAGATACGTTCATAAAAAATATAAAGGAAGAAAGAAAAAGAATTCAACTTTCCCGTATTACCAAATATATAATTTATGAAGTATATCAGAGAATTATTCAATAAAGATTTTAAAATTTCAATTAAAAAAAAATCAGCGCACTTTAGTAAGAAAGCAAAACGACAAGTAAAAAAAAAAGTTATTTAAAAATGAACGGTTATTTTTTAAAATTATCATTCCTTACTTTTGAAGTTAAACATTAACAGTAACTGCCATAATATTTTTTAAAAGGCATACTTAAACACAAACATATTCAATACTAACCGCTTTTGGCGACCATATGATTAACCGGAAATTTTTTTTATAATTAATTTTAAATTAATCATTTAGATTAAATTTATGTTTTCTATTGGAGACAGCCCAATTCCATGTCATCAGAGAGCTATTATATCCGGTTTATTTACCATTTAAATTTAACGGTATAACTTCCCTTTTTATTACTTTATCGCAAATAAAATAAAGAAAAAGTATTGCAATCGTCCGAAAGTTCGAACTCAGGATTTTGATGAATCCACAGTTTAGACTTCCCTGAGTATGAAAAGGACATTTTTGGAAAATAAATGTTTATCTGTAAAAAAAGATAACTCAAAAATTTTTGAACTAGGCGGATGAAATTTGATATATGCAGTGGCGGATTTCTTCACAGGCGGAGGAAGCGGTCGCCTCCTGTCCCTAGGTGTATAGGGGCCTCAAAATCTACTGGGATTTTTTGATCTACTTAAGTCTCCCCTTTGGTATGATTCATAGAATTTTCACTTTTTATTTTTTCTTTAAAGAAAAAGTGTTCATTCATCGATAAGTGTTCATGACAAAGTACAGTGTTAAGTGAAATTCTTGTGGAATTAAAATGCTGCGCATGCAAATTCTTTTCTTAAACTTTATAAGTTCAGAATACTTTCTCATCAACCTCTCTTTCCTATTTGCATGCTATATTATATTTATCAGGGTTTGGATAGATGATATTAAAATAAAACTATTTCCTTGAAATAATGAAGAATGAAAATCTCTAAAGTTGACTATTGCTTTCAATTATATGAGCATAATAAAATACGATTCATTGGCCTAGAATTTTTTAAAAAAGACTCGCTATATGAAATGGGTCAGTAAAATTTATATGTACAAATAAGAAATAAAAGCTTTAAATGCATTAGGAATTGCCTTTCAGTACAGAACAGTATTATAAAATAAATTTAAGATAAAGTTAAAACTGAAATAAGTTTATCTTGCTACTTTTTGTCAACAATAAAGTTAACCATGGTGAGACCTCAAAATATTTCAGCGCCTGAGGTCCCCACTGGATATATGGCCTTTAGACCAAATTTGTAGATTTCTATCAAATTTTTAGCAAAATCCATTTAGACTTATATATTCTGTGAGCAGAATATAAGCTAGTTCGATAACTACAAAATGGAAAGATCGAGATGGATAAAATTCGACTCAAAGATTTAACAACAACAGAGTAAAAAATTATCAAAATTTTGAGCCTAATTCAACTAGCGGTTGACCGTCTGTTAGTTTGCATTTCCAGAATCATACAAAAGAAATAACTCAAAAACTTAATGATTTAAATCTATCTCATTTGGCGTGTGGTTTTGAGATACAATTGCAGTTCGGCGTAGAATTTTCACTCAAATGAGAAAAACGCACGAAAAATATAAATTTTATTTTTGGATACTACAGACAGGGATTTATCGCAATAAAAACTGACCAAGAATCACACGATAGATACATTAAAAATGCTAAATTCAGGCCAAAGGTTAATATTTCTTAACTATTGAAACGCCAATCCCAAGCAGGGCGTTTTCTGCCTTATCCAAGGTCCACATTTTTTGCGAGAGATGAGAAATAATATTTCATTACAGAATATGAGAAAAAGTTTTGAGAATACCATTCCCAATTGTTCGTCCAGCAAATTGCATGAATATTAAATAAAAACCTTTTTCAGCTTTCAAAAAGAAAAAAAAAACTATTAAATCAAATGTATGGGGAAACAACGCAAGTTATTTCGATTTCATTCACAGCTATGAAAATATTGTAGCGAAATATACTTAATAATATGTTTAAAAGTTAAATAAATCTAAACTAAAGAATTTTAAGCAAACGATAATTTTTTGGACAAAAAACAAAAAACTTTTTGAGTAGTTATATTTTCAAGCATTCGCATTTGATTTTCCAAAATCTGACCTAATTTTTATTTAATTAAAATTCCAATGAAAATTTTTGAAAAAAAAAATTATTCCGAAGAGCACATTTCTACCTTCCTAAGAATCTATGAGTAAAATTTAGTAATTTAGATCAAAAGATATACTAATTTATTTTCCGTCTTTGCGGTCGAGCAGATTTCGAACAAGAACCAGGTTGGCGATAATATTTTTTCTTCATCTTTTCCTTTCTTTCTTTTTTCCATAATAAGAAAGTCGCAGTTATAGAAAGTTTAAGTTCGTGATTAGACAAAGTCTGCATAAAACTTTCATATACTTCATTCCTTTTCCTTTGAAGAAATTTTGGAACGCCTCTCTACATCTATATCTATACTTATAATAAAGCTCAATGTGTGTGTGTGTGTGTGTGTGTGTGTGTGTGTGTGTTGGCGCTCCACAGGCCAGACCGTTGGACCTACAGCTACCAAATTTGGTATATGTATACCTTGGAGATCGGGAGTGTGCACCTCGGAGCCTTTTTTTCGAGTTTTTAATTAGAATTTGAATTAATTAAAATTTAAGCGAAATTTCGACGTTTTTCCGCTATAACTTCCGAAAATATTCTCGCATAAACATGATTTTTACATCAATTTAAAGATTAAAAAAATTAGCTATCTACCGGGATTAGTTTTTTAATTTATAACGAAAGCTTCTATTTTTAACAAATTTTTAAAGAAATATTTTGACCATGTCTTTTTTGAGCACGTGACTGGATAAAATAAAAGAAACATAAAATGTGATATTTTCTAAAAAAATAAATGCAACGCAAAGGTCTCTATAATCATTTGCAATAACTAAATCATTAATTCAACAAATCTTCTTTATTTATGGTAAACCTGCTTGAATTAAGACAGAATATGCATTGAAATCCCGACTTAATGGCATAATTCTATAATCGTTTGCAATATCTGTATCATTAATTCAATAATTTTTTTTTCCATTATAAAATGTGATATTTTCTAAAAAAATAAATTCAAAACCAAGGTATCTATAATCGTTTGCAACATCTAAATCTTTATTCAATATTTTTTTTTTTCCTTTTTTGCTAAAAAAAAACATTTAATATTTTTAAAAAAACTTATTTAATATTTCGGCAGCATCACGGAAAAAAATATTTCTAATTTCAGGCCAATCAATGCCCGGAATTACTTCAAGGTTAATGAATATGTGACTTAATTGAAAATTTTAGAACGCATTACTCATGGCGAACCAGCTGGTCGCCAAAGGCGGCTAGTACGAAATATACTTACAAGCAAATAAGTAGAGCATTATTTAATTATTAAAAAAAAAAAAAACTTCAATTGCAAGTAGCTAAGAGAAAATTTTTTCGAGTTGTCTAAATGTAAATATCCAATGCAGTAATTGCTTTTAGTTAGTAATATTGTATCAAATGGCAGAAAATCACGTTATTAGTATCTTTGTAATTTAGAATATAAACACGGTTATTGGTTAAGTATTTGCATCTATGATTTCATAGCTTTACAATCTATATTATAATTATCTGTTTTGACACTGTTACTTAGTCTTCTTCTAACTCTGGCAATTTGATAATTTATCGAAATACTAACGCAATATGCATTAATATATTTTTTATTTATATCCTGTCATTTAATTGGAAAATACCTATTAAAAATATATTTCATAACTTTGAATCTTCACATGTGGAATCTGCTGTAACTTTTTAATCTGGATTTAAACTCCACAAGCAGGTGAACGCAGTTTCTCACTGATATTTTGAAGAAATTGTGAAAGTTTAAACCTAGAGCACTGTCTATATTTGATGGAAATATACTTGTGTCTTTGAATATTTTTAACTGGCGTCTTAAAACATCCAAGTTAGAAACATCGTAAGCTGTTGATTCCGTTACATAATTTTCACTGTTAATAAGACAAACAATGTTTCGGTGACAAAAATATATCCATCAGAAACTTCGTGTTATTTCATTAATTCTAAAAGTTGTATTTTTTGGATTACATTTTAATTAAACCAATTTTAAACAAATGAAGCTCAAGTTTATAATATGGAAAAATCTAGAATATGCATTTGTTCGGCCCCACATAAAGAATCCTGTATGCGATCTAAAATACATTTTCATGTAAATGAAATGCAGTTGAATTGGATTAAAAAAAATAGCTTGGAAACAGTTACCATAAAAGCCGAGATGAGAAAGCAAGATATAGTGATTATCATGAATACAAAAATTCAGGAATTGTAGGTAACAGGATTTGAATAATTATTGTATTACAATATTCTGAGCATTTAGAGTGAGTGTGCATTTCATCCAATTCCCCACCCCTCGAAATTTGCAGAAGGAAAAACCCCAAACTTAAAGTCAAAAATATGTATACAATTTTTTGATGTCCTTTTTAGGAAAGAATCTTGAATCTTTTATGTTAACACCTTTATCATTTGGAGTCGAAAGAAATTGGCATAGTCAAAAGTCATAAATTACTGGGCAGCTTTAAAATATATTTTCAACGAAATTAAAGATAAAAAATAATAAATTTTAAGTTTTGGTTTCAGAAAATTAAAATAGAAGTAATCAATCTAATACTATAATACGAGGAATGGTTGCCAAGTCGAAAATCGCCCCAGAATTAATAAACTCCGGTAAACTTGGGGGTCAGGGGTTTTTGGCCGCGAGGAATCGATTGGCGCCGGTTTTGAAGCGCTACGGTCGAGCAGTTCGGAGTTACAGATGCGATATTTTCAAACTTTATTAGTTCGCCATAATGGCTACTTAAATTATCAAGCGGTACCGTGCTGCCATGGCGAACTAATAAAGTTTTATGTTTATGCTGTTATAGGTTTATAATAGGTTTCTTATGTATGTATATATGTTTGGTTTTTCTAAATAAACTTGTCAAAAATATTGAACTTAAACACACTTCAATCTTTACCTTTACTTTACCTTTGTATAGAATAGTTCCCTTTCCAAACTCTAACTTTGTTTAGAATAGTTTACAATGGTGCACTTTAACCGGTTATCTTTTCACCAATGGTTTCACAAATTTTCTTATGGCATGTATTGTTTTGATAAATCACAATTGAAAATTTAAATCTTCGAGTTAGCTTCGATACCTGTTTTCTCCGAGCGGAGCTCGGTCACCCGCTGGTAATCATTTAAAGCAAATCCTGTAGTTGCACTATATGTTGATATAATAAAAACTTTTAAAAATTCAGGTTCGACAGCAGAAAATATTTTTCCTCTTTCTCGAACATAACTAAAAAGAAATCTTGTTGCAATTTCATATTTATATTATTTACTGCACCATATATACAGACGGAAACGTTGTCAAGCAATGAATTGAAAATTCTCTTAACATCATAAAAGGCAAAACTTTAGCAAAAATCTTAATATTGTACGTCTCAATCTTTTTCAGATTTTTTTTAAGTATCATAGCAATATTATTGCAATAAACATAGCATATCTACGTTCGATACCAAAACAGACAAAAATATTCAAAGTTGATCTTGGAAATCAGACTTTTCACCAACTGCAATGTTAATATCGGTATATTCAAAGCACTTACACATATTTAATGGTACTTTGAGACTAAAAGACTGCACGCATTCTAATGTAAACTTGGCGAAATTTGCTGTCGAGATGATGATTAATAGGTGTTGGTTATATACAAGTACGTTATAAAAAAATATTTGGCGGTAGAAATTCTATTTCTCACAATTTGCTTATAGGAATTAGTTAAAGAAAATTGTTTATAATATTTATTTAAATTATCTTCTTCAAATCAGTAATCAAAAGTATAAACACAAAATGTATGAATTTTTATAGAATTCACAAATTAAATAATACTTTAAATATTCAGAAAGCCACTTAATCTTCATGCCCCCCCCTTCGTTTTTTATGTTGCTGTATTAAAATTACAATTAAGTGATAAAAAAAAGAAATACCACATAAATTTTATTCACTCTAAAAACATTTTTCACCCTTAATTTCTGGAAAATGTAAGTTTTTTGTGATTATTATAAATCTTTTTTTACAGCATTTACTTCATCAAATCTTAACAACCATTCTGCTTCAATTATGAAATTGAGAACATATTTATATTAGTTTTAGGTATTTATAACTGAGATCATTTCAGAAATCATGAAAATGAAGACTTTTGAAAATAAAATACATTCAATATTTTATTAAAGAAAAATTTACAAGATAAAAATCTTTCTATATTTTTCATTTTTGAATGAAGTAGGTTTTAAAAGTAAACATGGAAACAATTCATAACAATTTAATCAATCATAGTAATTTTTTGCTCCCACTAAGATAGAATATTTAAAGTTTTGACTCTTTTTTGCAAATAAAGGATAATCATATACATTTTAAAGGACAAATACTGAATAAAAATGTATTCTAACTTTTAACTTCTAGAAAATCACATAATAGGTACTTGAAAATTTGTCTAAAAACAAGCTGATAGGATTTTATGAAACAAATAAAAAATGCAATATATTACAAAATTTAAAACATTCTGTAAATGAAAAAAATAGAACAATTTTATATTTTAAAAAACAGAATCAATTAGTGAAAATTATAGCTGATTAGAATTGAAATCAGATCCATCAAGTTTTAAAATCCATAGCAAAGGGAAGTTAATTTTGCATTTTGTATGTAGAAGCATTATTTTAAAAGCAAACAATCATGAATTTTAGTTTTAAAGAGAAATATTAAATATATCCCATAGGTATAATAGAATCTCCTTGACATCATGAAAGGTAAGCAATCTGCATTTTAAAAAGCAATCTTTCCCAGTCATTGGAAATTCATCAATACATAACTAAAGCAAGTTTTTACAATGAAAACTTGTGTTGTTTCATTTAATAAAAAAATTTAGCAAAAAAAAAAAATTCAAACAACAAAATACTTTTTTTTAATCATTCAAATTTATATCAATTTGGAATAAATTATTAAGCACAAAAATTCAGGTGTTGAAATGAAATGGAATCATAAAATAACTTTAATGATATATAAGCGATGGATTAAATAAAAGAGTATCTGTCAAAAAATTCTTATTTTCTAACATGCTTTACTAACTTTTTAATAGATAATTCATAAATATATATATTTCTAAATTTTATTTAAATTTAGATTTATTTATATAAGTACCTATAACTTTCTGAAATGCAGCATCATAAAAAAATTAATTTAGATGCCATTCTCCACAAGGTAACATAAAAATAATATTCTCAAAGATACATTTATAATTACATAATTTTTCTCACTTATTTATTCAATGTATAATGTTATAGCACTAACATCAAAACTGTTCTCTATCAATATACAGATTGATATGTGTAAGGTACTCATTATTATTTTACAAAAAATATAATTTTTATCAACTAAAAAGCTGTTAGCAGCAGTTATTTAGAAATTTATGGATGACACATTATATGAAATTAAAACAGCAATTTCATGGTGAATATTATTTAAGTTTGATTTATACTTTCTGTGCCTTATTTTCCATTTCCTACAACCAGGCAAAAAACAGTAAGAAAAAAAAAAAACATTCAGCGACTGAAGTTCTAGTTACACAGTACACGACATGGAGACCTGATTTATGAATATTATTAATAGCTACACATATTTCTCAGTGATGGAACTCTTGTGAAGATCATTCCATAATTTAGTGAATTTTTTATGGTCATTAATATTATATTTTTAAAACAAAAACATATTTTGATTGAATTTTTATTATAAATATATATATGTATGAATTAATTCTCTAAAGTCAAATTGTTTCATTTTAATTAACTGGATTCTTAATATTTATTATATCATTTAATTCTACTTTATTAACTTGATGAATACAATCAGACCTGAAGAAGTTAAGTTTTTAACGGAAGAATTAGTATAGAATAAAGCAGAGATAAGTAAAAAATTAATAAAGTGGCACACCAATTATACAACAAAAGTTCCAAGACTTTACATCCGATCCGATTAAGGTCTATTTGAATTTGACAATTTATTATAAATAATACGGGTGAATAAATAAAATACTTTTGCATCTGCAGGAACTATTTCCAAATATGCCAAACCTCATCTATTACTCTTTTAAAGATGAATATTGATGGATAAGTGTCAACATCAAAGTTCTGGTAGTAAGTAGTAGTTCTAAAAGTACCATATCAAGATATTAATCAATATGAAGGGAAGGGGAAGAAATTAAGAAGGTTGCATAACAGTAACTAACATAGGATAAAACTAAATCAATACTAGAACATTGATGTCACTTTACATTATATATCTCATCACAATAATATATATTTCAACAGAAACTCTTTAAATAATATACTTTTATAGCTCAGAAAAATTACAAGCCAGTAGTTTAAAAATAATAATTCGATTCCTATTTATATCTAGCAAAGGCGATTAAACCTATTGCAGGATTAGTTATGAAAATGCTGTCACCTTAAGTATGGTAAGTAATAAAAAATCGAATAAGTTAAAAGGTATCTTGCATGAAAAGCATTGAATAAAAATTTTCAGCTAGTCATAAATTAACAAGCAATTTTCTAAATGCAACAAAATAGCAAAATAATTAAGCATTTTATAACATCAATATTGAGATCAGCAAAACGAAGATAACTATAATGAGAGGGTATTTGTATAACACAAGTACTCTCTATACATTCAATACAAGTACATTCTGCATTAATAGGAAAAATAATAATTTTTGAAACCCAACACATTGTAATTATAAAAGACAGCATGTTAAGAATATGATATATCATATTCTGAAACACAAAATACATCATAAAATTGTTAAAGAGAAAGGTCATTTTTGTACTCCATATTAACTTTTAGATAGCAATGAATTGGACAAAACTAATAAGCCGTAATGTCATTTTATAATTCTTTTCCAGTATTTCATGTACACATAATCATTTATCTTTCTATTTCAAATATAATATTAAAAAGAAATAACACTTCTAACCTTTATCTAAAAATCATAAATTGAATGAATTGTTTACAATTTCTATGAATATAAAAAACATCATGCCCAATGATTTACTTGGGGAAAAAAACATAGTTCAAATCAATTAAAGTATAACAAATATTTTATAGGCTTTTTTTAAAGTTGCAGAAATCATTGCTATCTCATAACAAGCATTAGAAATAAATTGGATCATTACAGCATGTTAAACTCCTATCTGCAATTATTACATAACTACTAACTATATAAAATATACCAAGATAAAAGCTAAAGATGTGTTTAAATAATTTGTCTGTAAACAGATGGCAAAAGTTGCTTTATAGAAATTTCCACAGAAATAAGCACATACTTGCATATACCAAAATCATTTAGACCCACAACAATTAAGAATAATGGAAAGCAGCAATATCAAAAAATTGGGGGGGGAAGTAATCAATCTACTTGGGTATTTTAATTGTAATGCAAAAATATATAGTAGCCATTTCATATATATGTAAGTTATTAAAAGAATTAAAAAAAAAATTTTTTTAATGCAAAATATAACCATAATTAGATGCTTTAATAATAGCTAAAAGTTTACTTTAAAAGGGTAATATACCCAAATGTAAATATTTAGTTGAAAGAAATCTAGATAAATATGACTTGAAATAGAATGAACAAATGAATAAAAATTGCATTTATTTAAGTATCAGAATATTTAGAATATAATCAGCATGAAGATGAAAGTGTTTAAAACTCTGATTAAGAAATAACATTAATAATAAAAAGTTTAACTTCTTATAAATAATAAGATCAACAAGGTAGTTTTTATTCAAAAGGCTATTACAAATTTTTTAAGTATAAAATCTAATCTTTGTTTTGAATGAAAATATATAAGCTTAATTATCTTATCAAAGTGAATAATAAAATGAAATTCCAAAAATCTTTTATTACTTTATAATTAATTATTCATCACAGTATCATTTCAAGAATAACATTTATTATCATTAAGAAAAAACCTGAACTCTTTACAAAAATATAAAACGATTCTTCAAATTTTATGCTATGTAAAAGAAATAAATTAAAAACATATTTAATGTTTTAAATTAAAGTTTCCCATTTCTTAACACAATATTCCCTTCCCGCGGAAAAAAAAATAAAAGGTGAAAAAAATCTGATCAATAAATCCAAATGTCAGAATGCCTTTAGAGTAGGAAGAAAAAGCATCCCCAATTTTGTTTTTATTATCAATAAAAATGAATGGGAAAAAAAATCCCGTTTTACACATTCAACACTTCTGTCCAATCAGAATCTAGTAGTATTTAGAAACTGACCACGTGAGTGGAATATGTAGAAAATGTAAATATACTACAAGTAAATACTATTTAAATAACACAAAAATTGAAAGGAAAACTCAAAATTTACATATATACATCTAATACACTTTTATAAATAAATATCTACAGTAACCGGTAATTTTCACACATGACTACCAGCCGCACGGCGCGCGTGTAAACATAAATACACATGTCATGACCGAGAGAAAAAAAAAGCATGGTTTCCCACTCATCTAGATTCGCCGATACTGAAGGCGATGGAAATTACTATACCTCGCATAATTTTATTTATTTAAAAAAAATTCACGCATTTACAGAAGAACGGAAGTCACGTGTATTTTAAAAAAACTAGTGCTTTAGAGAAAAATGAATAAATTATGTTAAGCGGGCTATAAATATGCAAAAACATGCAGCTTACCTGTCCGTGAATCAGGCATAGACTTATTGTCCGCCATCTTGAATAATCATACTGAATTCGACGGCCGGAAGTTGACGGAAATACCAAATTGATTAGCATCTATAATCAAAATTTTGTGTTTTAAAATATTAACCCTTCATTCTTTTTTTCCCGCTCTTCCTTTACAAAACAGGATGTTTATTGGTTGGATAAGAAACCGAATAATCGATTTCAAAACTTTTTAAAAGTTTAAAATTTAAAAGATTTTAAATTGGTTTTTAAACATTTTTAAATTAATAATTCAGATGATCTTAAGTAATGAAATGATTAAAAATATTTTTAATTGAATTTTTTCTATCTTTTAATGCCTTTATATGTCTTATTTTCTCAATTAAAGCAAAATTTAATCTGAAAGTGCGCTACCAGTCAAGTATTCCTTCACCAATCGTAGAAATGCGTAAAATTAAGTGCGGTCCTGTTTTACATACAAGATCAATATGGCGGACACCAAGTCGATGTCAAAGCTTTCTAAAAATCCAAGTACACGATATGAATCGACAATGTTTAAAATGTGTGATCGTGTTGGAAATCATCTAACTTATAGGGATGTATCTTTATTGACTATTTTATCTGGTACGATAATCGATGCCTCTCTAAAACGCAGAATTAAAAATGGCAAGGACTTACTCCTCGCTCTGTCAAAATCAGGGTATTGTGATGAATCTAATTTAGCAAGCATTATCGATTTGATGAAAGCTATAAAACGCCATGATTTATTGCACATGATTCATATGAGACAAAAAACAAAAGGTAGTATGATTCTTTGAAGTAAACATTCTTAATATATCATTCCTCATAATATGTTACATGTAAACATGGACGCTATCGAATGTAAACAACAGTAAGATAGCTGAATTCACATATGCTTGCATGTATTTTTCTAAACTTTATATGTAGTTTATAATTTGTATAATTATCTTTTAAGTGTTAAAATGATTCATTCATTATCAATTTGCATGATAATGACTTAATATGCTAACTAATAAATACATATAATTTTTTGCCCGATCGATATCTCTAAAAATTGTTATGGGAGAATTTCGAGCACATTTATTGAAAGTGAATATAATCTTCGGCCAGGTTATAAATGTGCGAGTGCCACATTTCTAACCACTTTTCAAGTTTCAGCTCTTGAAGTTTTTATCTGTTCAGGACTCGTTGAGGGAGGGGGTCTATTGTGCTCAAATTTTTAATATAATTTGTGGTAATACAAGTAATAAATCTTAAAAAATATACTCAAATCAAAATTTCATCGTTTAATTGTCATGTCGTTTTAATTTGAGTTATGTTTATATGAAAAGGTATAGTGTGAATAGATTTCTTTTGTATCTGTAAGTATCCAGATGTGATATATGTTAGAACCTGATAGATATATCGGACTGATTTATAAATCTGACTTGCGTTTTTGAAATTTTAAGATTTGTATCAGATTTTAGATATATTTGAATTCTGATATAAAATTTCTGAATTGCCCAGTTAATTTGTAATTTAAAAATAAAAATATGGTTCTTATTAAAAATTGCATTTTTGTCTTAAATAGAAGATATTTGTTTTAAAATATTCGTATTCTCTGATCATTTTTTATTTTTATACAGTTTACCAATGATAAAAAAAGTAATTGCTTGGGAATTTTAAATCAAAATGACCCTATGCACTTGCCGTCTAAAAATTGAATGCATGTGCTGAACAGTTTAAATCGGTAAACTGCAGAGCAGATTTATGATTCATTATGTACTTTTAAATTGTTAATGATTAAGAAAAACTTTATTTATGTATAGTTTTAAACTATGAATATTGCAAATAAACTGATAATAGCATATTCATGAAAGTAAAACATGCATGAACACGGGTACAAAGATAGTGAATGTCTAGTCTTAGCAATTTTTTTTTAAGATCAGGAAACAGCTGATTTAGGTTGAAGTTGTGTGAAGTACTGTGCAAGCAAGATATATGTTACTTATGCTGCTTTAAAATCTGTATACGAAAAAAGATTAATGACCATGAATTAAAATCAAAGTAGCACATGTGGATTATAGTATTACTGATTAATACCAATTATTTAGATAATGCATGTAAGACATAATATCTAAGGTCAATTTATATTATATTTTTTTTCTGTTGAGATGAATGCTCCATTGTTATAACCAATGAACAGTAATAATTTCCTGGCTTTAACAAAAAAAAAAAAAAAGGAATTCCACAATTTTATTACTGATAGTATTGGAATGATATATTGAAAGAAACCTTTTAAAATAATATTGTCCCTACAATACTTAAAATCCTTATAAATAAAGGATGAAATATAATGGTGCATGTGTTAGGTTGAAGGTTTTGTGCCTTTGTAAAATTATTTTTACAATTTAAAAAAACTTATTTTGTATTATTCAAAATTAAGTGTTCAGTAACTGCAGAAGTTCGACCTGTTGCACCGTAGTTTTTCATCTTCAAATCCTTTTATAAAAAAAGAAATTGTTTCCTAAGAAATGAACTGATTCTCCTAGATAATAAAGAAAAGGAAAAAAAAAAAAAAAAAGATTAACTAATAATGAATATGGCTTATCATATGTATAATTAGTATTTTTAAAAATAAAAACTTATTCCATTGGCCTTCTATTTGTACAAAATGTTTATTGTTTGTCTGCACTTATCCTACTAAGATGATGATTGGATCCAAAAATAGTATTGTGTAATATACCCTTATGAATAATTTTCATAATTTTGGGAATATTCTCATTTGATATGTTTACTGAGCCAGAGAAACTTCTTTTGAACTGACTGGCATCTTAAAATATAGATTGTAGTTCATGGGGGTGGGAGGTTAAGACTGTATCTTGTTAGTAAAAAAAGAAAGAAATGCTCTTTTAAATTGTACATTTTATATTCCTTATTATATATTGCTTTATTTTAAATATTCATTGTGTTTTTTGGATTTAGCACAATACTTCTGGAATCAAAATCATCTCGAGTCTCTTTTTACAAAGGATATTAATAATGCAAGTGCTCCAAGGAAATCTTATTTTAAATGAAGTTTAAATTGTTAACCTTTTGCTTATGGAGAGTACAAGTGTTGTATCAGTAGCAAGTTGGGATTTCTTTCTTTTAAATATTCCAGCTATTCCTAATTGTCTTGCATAATTCCATCTCTATGATGTTGCACATCTTAGAATCATGAGATTTTGCTGGCAGATTTTGAAAGGTGTTGGAAATAATAAATTCTGCAAGCTATGTTTTAGCAACTTTTTTCCCCTCAAAAGAATCAATTTTAGGATATATGAGAATAAGTAAGTTAAATTTCATTCATGAATTGAATTTCTTTTTATATCTATTCCTGATTTTTGTGTCATCAGTTTTCCAGTATCAGTAATATTCAGTTGCAGATTTATTTAGGGAGTTTCATGAGAGAGAAAGCTATACGAGAATGTTTTTAGAAATAAAATTACTTTACATCATGTTATTGTTGCAACTAGAATATCAGAAAAATAATGGTTATAAACAAATTGTGGATTATGTCAACTAGAAATAACTTTTGTGCTAATAAATACCTGTTTATCGAAATTTTATACATATAGTGTAAGTTTTATTTTGTTTTATTACAAGTTTTTAAATCTGATAGTTATATTCTTAAAAAAAGTTCCTTATAATTAATTGTATTATTAATTCTACATGAAACTCTTAAGTATATACATATAATTACAATGAATAGTTAAAATTCACAGCAATGAATTCTGTTGTCAACATGTATCGTGAAAAATTTATAATAAAAATATAGAAGCAATTGTGTGTCCAATATATTATTTTTAAAGCATTCTGTGATGCTGTTAATTTATGGATTATAAGCAGTGTAACATTTGAAAAAAATGAGCATTTTGAAATTGAAAATACAAACCACTGACATCTTAAAATATTATAAATTGCCATCTTTCCCCCCCCCCCCTTATAGTTTGATTTGTTAGAAATAAAAGTAAGATTGTAAAAGTTAGCATAGCAATATCTAGAATTTAAAAGAACTAATTTCATATTTTCAGCATTTTTTGGAGGAGGAAATTATTTTTCACATTCCATTTTTGTTTCTATTATATATGTGAATGATTATAAAATTTTTGAACTTTAATTTAATATGCCAAGAAAAAGTATATGGCAGGAAATTTCGTATAATTTCTACAGCATCTGATTTTACTGTTTTTCTGACAAAATCCAACATTCAAAATGTGACAATGATTGTATAGTGAAAAAAATATTGTTCATTCATTGTAGACAAATATATATTCTTTTAATATGATATTCGAATTTATATTAATGTTCTATAAGACTCTTAATTTTTAAAATTCAAAGCTATCTTATCCAGTTTTTTCCCTTCTCTTTTCATGTTATTGATTTTTTTAATGATAGAATTTATATGATTATGAAATAATGAAGAATTTCCTTTAAATACTAGAATTTTAATGATGATTTACTTTTATATTTAGAACTTAGGAAAGTTTCGTATTAAAGAATATTCTCTTTGGGGAGAAGAAGATACATACGTATTTACCATGCATGAATAATTGTGATTACTTTTTTTGAATTTATTAATTTGATTAGCTTTGCTATTTGGAATAGCAATAGTAGATTTTAACTTTTAATAAAATCATCAGCCTAGAAAGTCTGCCATTAAATCATTGGTACATTATTTCTGTTTAAGAAAATAAAAAGTATGAATTTTTCTTAAAATAATTTTTTTATTTGTTTTTTATGTCTATCTTTGACCAAAATTGTTTCTAACCAAAATTTATTTCTATTAAAAATGATACTTTTTATATTAAGAAATCAAATGCAGATAGATCTTCTAATGAAAATTCATTTCATTTGTGGTTATCAAGATAAAAATTTTAATATATTTCATTCAGTTACTCTTGATCCTGTTGAAGAATACCTCAAAAATATCAGCCAAGTACCTCAAAATGTAGAACCAACTGCAGGATGTGCAGAGCCAGATCGTGCCCTCAGGATAACAGGGAGGGATAAAGCTCCTGAACCAGGCCCTTCATCTTCATCCAATGACAGAATCAGCTTTCCAGACAGTGGACCACCTCCAAGTAAAAGGTTACGACGTAGTCAGCGAATTTCTAAACGATCTCTTTTGAAAAATGAACCAGATGAAGGAAGCTCACCTTTGGTTGGTCTACGGAAAAAGTATACTTGTGGTAAAGTATATAATTTTTTGAGAACAACTTGTTTGAAATTACATTCCAGCTTTTGTTTTTATCACTTAACTGGCTGTATTGAAAAATTAAAAAAAAATCTGTTCAATAATTTTTCTTTTGAAATACATTTAAATTCCATTGCGAGACTTATCTTTTTAGTCATTTCTTTATCTAATGATTATAGAGTTTCTTGCTGATAAATCTGGCAATTTGGTAACAAAAGTTATCAACAGATAATTACTGATTTATTATAGAATGAGAATACTTTATAATATATATATGGGGGACATTTATTTATGATGTTCTTTATTATATTTATCTAAATATTCAAAATACTGTATAAAAAATATACAAAGCGTTATATTAGATTGTCTGTTTAAATAATTACTGATTGGTGTATTGTTGATTAAACACGTAGTTTAAAATTTGATTCACAACATACATGAGTTGTTTAGAAATTTTTACTTCTGGAATTTTTGTTTTATTAATTGTGTTTATGTGAGATTTTATTTAACTTTCTGTATAAACAGCCTATTGAATGATGCTTTAAAATTATAATCTTTATATATTAAATATATTCAGTTAGTGTGGTGTTATATATAAAATATTATAGGTAAACAATGAAATAAAAAACTCTATAAAGTAAAAATATGTAGTATGGGTAATGTTAGTATATAGTATAGGGTGTTATATTATTTTATTAACCTTTTGAGTGCTTATTTATTTTGGTAGAGATAAATACATACACAAGAAGCAATTTTAATTTGCATTTCAGAGAGCATTATACTAAAGTAGACATTCTCACTTTGGGAGAAAAATAAAAAAATGTGAATGACAATTGCTGTTTTCAAATATATTTGGGATCAATAATTAAAGTTAGAAATAAACAAAACAATTTTAGTTTAAGGATAATAATGCATAATTTTTCTTTAATTAGTAATGCTAATATTATTTTATGCAGTAGTAGTTTTGAATTTTTATGAATATAATAGAATACAAGCACTAAGGATTTTAAAAAGAAAAAGTGTGTTGCTTTTCAAACCAATTATTGATCAGATGAATAACTGTATTTTGTTTGTTTGAAATTTCAAATAGAATAACTTTTTCAGTTCTCAATTTGGCAATTTAGTAACAAAATTAATTCTTAATTTTGAATATAGATTACCCTGTTGTTTAAATGGCCATTTATTACTTTAAAACTAAATTATTCTAGGATAAATGATAAGAATCATCCCCCCCCCCTTTTTACTTTTCTAAATATTTTTGCTTTTTTTATTAATAATATTTTGCCTTTTATTTAAACAAGTTGAAATGCACTTTCATTTGTGCAATTGTGAAAAAAAAAAAGAATAATTGCAGAATTTCATACATTAAACATAAAGTAGTTTAAAACTATGTTCTTTAATGTAATTATATCTTGGAAAATAATTATATTGTCTCTTTAATTATATTGATTATTGTTTTATTAGTCAAATGAAAAAATTGCCAACAACATGAATGAAAAAAAATTATTAAAATAAGATTTTCTTGAATTGAAAAATTATTTTGTGACTTTTACTTTATTAATAAGAAGATTGCTGTGTAATAAGTACTAATTTCAAAAAATAAGTATTTATTATATTTCTATTAACATTGAATTATATTCTTTATAAATATTAATCTGAATTTTTCTCTTAACCTTTTGAATTTTATCTGTCTTAATACTTTTAAATTCAGTTTTACAACTTGACTTCTTTTGTAGATTATATCTTGTTAATTGAAGTATGCTTCCTTTGTAAAAGTTGTTTATAATTTTAATGTCTTTAAAAGCATGTTTCTTGTGTTATTTTATATTTCTATAACATTAGTTTTTACTGTATTTGTAAAATATAGTGTATAGTCTTTCTCTATATTTCTATAATGTACCATTTTCTTTTTACATCTAGAAATTTTTAATTCATTTTCTTACAAAGGTGGTGTTAGCAATATTTGCAACAGTGGCAACTAATCAGTAAGCTTTTTTACTCAAAGAATATATTTATGTCCAAAATTATGATTACTCAGCTTACTTTAAAGGAAATGTTAAAATTACTTATTTCCGTTTTTAATGCTTTTTTTTGCCTAATTATTTAATATTTGTACGTTTCTTTATATATATATTAAAGGAATACTATATTGTTATATAACATTAGTTTTTATTGTAGTTTTATAATGTAGTATATGAATATTCTCCATAACATGCCTTTTCTATTTCTCATGTTAGAAAGTATTGTAATGATTAAAAAGCAAATTTGAAATTTTGGGGAATTTCCATGTTTCAGACCTCTCAGAGTTTGAAAATATGTTGCTAAGAAATGTCCATCTGTCTGTGATAAATATAATTTAAAAACTAAGATGAATGAAATTTAATGTGCAAGCTTAGACTCCAATTGTAGATTTCTGTCAAAATGTGTGCAAAATTCTTTCAGAGGAAGTATTGCTGTTCAATTATAAGTTTGCCCCATAGCTACAAAATGAAGAGAATCGGACAGTATGCTGATTTAACACTTTTAGTGTATAAGCACCTATCAAAATTTGATCCAAATCTATAAAAGGGACTGAACGTTATCAGTATCCTCAGAAACATACACTCAATGACAAAGTATATCAAATCTGGTATGATTTTGTGTTTTCACTACAAATGTAGTTTTGTTTTATTCAAGTAGGAATAATATGTTTAAAACCCATATTTGAGTTTTGAGTACTTTTAATCCATACACTGATTAATAATGGAGGGAGGGGAAATTACTTATCATGGATAGCATGATGGATTCTGTAGAAATGCTCAATTTTTTGTTTGGAGTTAATATTTTGTAACTGTTGTATAACATTACTATAGTCACAAGGATAGCATCCTTATTAAAAAATATACAAGAAAGGTTTTGGGAGACCACTCTTGCTGACTATAGAAAAGAATTTTTTAATTTTCATATGAAGGGGATTTTAGTTATATCTGCAACAATGGCAGTTGGGTTGTAAGCTTTTTTACATAAGGAGTATATTTGTTTATCCAGTTATAATTTGTCAACTAGTTTTAAATAGAATTTTAGTAATACTTATTTCTGTTTTTTGCAATTTGTTTGGCATAATTATTTTAAATATAATTTATATGAAGATTCACATAGTTGATGAAAGAATCCTACTTCTTAAAATTTTGTTTTAAGAGTTTCGTTGAAATATTTGTGTCATATATAAATGATATATTTGCAAAATACTAAAGATGTAGCAAGAATTCTGATTTCAGGAAATTTGTTTGTGAAATTCAAAAGTAGAAATGAAATAACTTGAATATTATCAAATAATTTATCAAGCTTTTATATTTTGTAATAGATTTGTCAAGAAATATTCAGATATGTAATTCTTGAAATTAGTGATTTATGCTCAGCTAAACTCAAATGAAAGTAATAATATTTAATATTCATGTTATTCTTTTTAAATACAAATTTTTGCATTGATCTTTCTGTAATACAAGATGCCTTAAAATTGGACGAAGCTTAAACTTCACCCAATTTTAAGGCAGTTATGGGAGCTATTTGATTTTAAATTTCTGATCACTTTATGATTTAGATAAATAGATAATACTCATTTTATTAACATGCATTTTATTATGTTGAAATAATTTATATTTAAATGTTATAATGCATATTTTTTCCCCAACATGTTTCTTTTTTTTTTCATACCTTGGAATTATTTTGAGGTAGTTGGGTTTTTTTTAATTATACTTACAAGTGAGAAGAGTTAATGCATTAATATATGCGTATTTAAAAAAAAAAAGATACATGCTTATGTGTATTGGATTATCCATATTTAACACTGCAATATGGCTGTTAGACAAAAAAAGTCTGTTTTGTATAGACATAGTATTAATGTCATATTAAAGCAGGTGTGATTTGTGTGTTTTTCTAATAATATGTTGTTCATAGTAATTCTAAGCTGAGCGCATGGGGAAATGCAATCCAGTTCAAATAACTTAATTTTTTTCGCTGATTATTTCATTGCTCTGTTATTAATCCGAATTATCAAATGCTCTTTTCATCTTTATTATTTATATAAGGATTTATATTTATTTATATGAGTTAAATTTTCTTTTACGGGATTTTAAAAAATCGATATTTTGAAAACTTGACAAATTTGTTCTTAATATTCAATTAATTGGATACATGTCAGTTAATTTTTTTTCTTCGAAAAAAGTAGATTTGTATTTTTAAGTTTTCTCTGGATATGTTAATTATTATGGATTATCTGTTTTAAATTTATTTTCCTTTAAAATGATTCAATATTGCATATATTTGTACAGTCCAATTCTTTAAAAGACTTATTCGAGATTGGCATGTAGATTAATTTTTACCATATCTTTCCTCAGATGTTCGTCTCCGTGTCCGTGCAGAGTATTGCAATTATGAGTCTGTTCTTCAAGGTAATGTTTCTTCAGTCAAACCTGATCCTGTGGAACGAAGGCTTGAATGCTTTTCACAAGCTAGTGCCATTTTAAGAGCTCGGGACTTGGGGTATATTGTATGCGACATTAAATTTTCAGAAATAACTTATCTTGATGCTTTTTGGAGAGATTACTTAAATGGATCCTTGTTAGAAGCACTGAAAGGTAAGATCCTTGGAAGGGTAATTACATATCAATTTGATATTTGCTATATTTTGTGGTTATAAAAAGAAATTTGATTCAAAACTTTTTTTAAAAAAAGGTAATTGTTAATATTGGGACTGTTCCTTTGTAATGTCAGCAGTATTTTGGCTTAGTACACTGCAGTTAAAGATTATATATTTTTCATTCCACAGTTGTTTATTATTGATGGACATTTTGAAATACATAAAGAGGTAATTAAACGTATAGAAATACAACTACAAAATGTCAAAACATTAAAATCTAAACTAACAAAAAAAAAATACTGTAAAAAAACAACTTTATAAAAAGAAGTTAATTATCAATTATATAAAATTTGTATAAGACAAATTCAACAAAAGATTTTATCAAAAAAATGATTTATTAAATATTTCAATTTCGCTCATTCATGTTTATAATACATTATTTTCAGGAAGGAAAGAACTAAATGGGAAACTGGATTCATACCCCCCCCCCTTATTTTCAAATGAAACTGTTCTTATAATTATTAAAAAATGTGTAGTATGATGCCGAATATTGCATAATATATAAGAATTTTTTATTCCTGTTTTTTTAGAAATCTCAAATATTGGTGAAATTTAGTTTTAAGAAATACTCATTCTTAATTGATACTTTATATAGAAAGAAATTAAGTATATTTTAGAAATCACGAGGGTTGAGAGAGATATTTTATGTTATATTTAAAATAATCATAATAATAGGCAATTTTACCTAACTATTTTAAAACAGCTTTGAATCTTTCTTTTATAAAATTCATCTACCAACTTATCAATAAAGTATTATAGTACAATCCTGTAACCTGATTGTTTTAAGTTGAATTCTCTTTAAAGGTTTTTGTTTCCCCTTTTTTTATCACTCAAAAATTGATTTCTGAAACTGTCCAAAAAACGGGAAGTAAAATTATTTTAATTTCTTCAGTTATGTACTGATTTTTTTTTTCATGCTTTGTATTTTAGATTGAAATAATGTTATTATTTCTTATTTGTTATTATTAGCAATTATGAGCAATTATTATTAGCAATTTATGCACTTTCATAGCATTAGCAAACAATATTGTTTATTTGTTCATACGATTATTTAATATGTTACTTTATGATTTCTGAAGCACTGCCTCTCTTGAATTGGTAAAGTAAAGCACTTTTCTTAATTTGGTCATCAAATTTGATAGTGCTCGTGGGGGGGAGGATCCTTATTTAAAATTTTGCTTACATCAAAAAAAAAACTAGAAATTTTGGGGTTTAATTATTTTCACTTGATGTTAACTACCAATTTCTACACTCTTAGTTTCTTTTTCTGTCAGTTTTTCTACATCACTTTCTTTTAACTAAAAATATTTTATCTCAAGTAATTTATACAAATTAACTATCTTTTTTTTAATAATGTAAACATGCAATTTTATTTCTGAATTTATATTATATATATTGCTACTTAACAGTATAACAAAGTTTTGATAAATGCCTGCAAGTGGAAACTATTGTTAATGCAGTCATATTGCAGTAACTAATTGCATTCTGTTAATTTTTATATCTTTTTAAAGCATCATTAAAACTTTTTTTAAAAAGTGTAAAGCATGCTTACATCCATTTCTTAACCTCTGTTCTTGAATTATCTCTTATTTTGATTTTTTTAAATCTAATTTAAATAGATGTTTTCACTTTAAAATTATAAACTAGCTACCTAGTTGTACATGGTCTGATTATGTAGTATCATAAGGAAAATTTTTATTATTTGAGTTTTTATTTTATGTCAGTATCATAATCCAAAGATAGCTTCACTTAAAAATAATAATATAATACTATACTATAGTATACTATATATATGAAGGTATATGTTTAAATTAACTTGATCAATAAGTGCTTTTTTTATATTGAATAAAAATAATATACAAATAATTTTAAATTAGTTGTAGGTTTTTTTTTCCAGTGCATCAGTTTATCATTCGTGAATTAATTAGATGTCGAAATTATTGATAATAATTGAACATGTTAAAATCATCTTTTATTTGAGGATACTTAGAAATATTTATTTCAGACATTAATAATAGACCATAAAGATTTGAATGTCTCTTTTATGATTGATAGCATTATATGAAACAAAGATCTTATTCACTCGGATATTTATTTTTTTAAAAAATCCTATGGAAAGAGGCTTATTTAAAATTTTGCTTTTTGATAATGCACTGGAACTCAACATGATTGAATGTCTTGTATGATGTAGTGTATCAATTTATGAGGAATATAATGTTTTCTGTTTAAAGGGAAAATCGGGTGTAAAATAAAATTTCTTGCTTTCAATGGGTCACAGTATAGAAAATACTATTTATTATTTTGGTTTGGGGAATTGGGGAGTAAACTAGTAATTAGTAGTACATCACCCTCTCATGTAGGAATTCTGGGCAATGAGGAGGCAGACAAGGCCGCTAAATTGGCAAGCATTCCGGTGATCTCATCTATTTCTCTGGGTGACATAAATAAGCACATTAAAAACCTCCTCTATTCAGAATGGCAAGCTCAGTGGGACCTTGAAACTAACAATAAACTGCATATTATCAAACCTCATATACAACCATGGTCTTCATTACCGAATCGAAAAGCAGATACAGTATTTACCCGTTTACGTATTGGGCACACTAGATTCACCCATCTCCACTTGTTGCTTGGCGAACAACCACCTCAGTGTTCTCAATGTAATTGTCAAATGTCTGTCCAACATATATTGTCTGAATGTTCAAATTTTAATGCTCAGCGTTTGCACTTTTTTCAAAACACGAACACTCCATTACCTTTCTTACTTGGTAAGACCCCACATGCTCAATTTCTCGCCTTTTTGAAATCAATAGGTTTTTATCCACATATTTAAGTATTCTTCATCTTATTCTTAAAAAAAAAGTTTTCGCTTTTTTTTTTTTTTTTTTTTATATTTATATAAAAAAAATTTACAATAAAGACAACATAGTTTGGCGCAGCATAGTCAACATCATGGCTCTTGTGCCAATAAAATCCAATCCAAATCCAAATCCTAGTAGTACATCAGGTTAAATTAAGATATTCCATAGATCAAAATACATTTAAAAGAAATATTTTTACTCATCCTATTAAAAGGCAAGGATGTAATCCACAAAGGGCTTCTTAAAAACAAAAACTTTATGCCGGAATCTCTAAAACTGTAGTGCCAAAAGCTTTTCAAACTGAAATGAAAATCCCTTTGTTTCCAGTATATTATAAGAACAAAGATCAAATGCAATGGCACTAGTGATAACCAATTGTTTTATAATTTTTTAAAAAATATGTGGGATTAAGTCTCTTACTTTCTTGACATTCCTTTTAAGGAACCTGTTTTTATTATTATTGTTGTTGTTGTTTTTATTTTCCATTGAATATCCATTGCTGATTCAATTTTTGGAAAAATGTAACAAAAAAGTTAAAAATGAGAAGCAATGCAATCCTCAAAATAAACTTAATGTAATGAAAGGGTATTTAATAACATATTTGCTGTTCGTTACTTCTGATTTTATTGGACCAGTCATTATTTTACTGTAGAAATTAGAGATTTGATTAATTCATTCGAGAGATTTAAAAATACTTATTCTGATTTCTTTCAGTATTCATTTACATGAAACAGTAATGCTTTTCTTTAACCGATCTCCTTCCATGAGCCTAACTCAAATCTAATCTTATTTTATGGTCATTGTTTCAACCAAATAAAATGGAATTTTATTGTATACACCAATGCATCTTTCTGTGTTCGTAAAATGTATATTATCTGCACTTTTTAATTTTTCACATACCTGCACATAATAATATAATGTAAATTTTTTTTTTATTATGAAATAATATTCATATTAAATGAAATATTAAGATGTAAAAATTTCTATATTATGGCAGATAATATTCCATTGGTCCTTAGTTATTGGTTTTAGAGTTAAATAAGCTTTGTAGTCTGACAGATATTTAGCGATTCCCCACAACTCTCAACTTCAAAAAGAACCTTCTTGTTTGTGTGTAATAAAAATAGTTATTCAAATTCTTATATTAGTTATCCTAAGTAAAAATATTATAAATCTTTAAAAAAAAGTTATTAATTTTGGTAACAGCATGAATTGTGAGTTGAGTTGAAAATTTGACTATGTATTTTGCTTGACAAAAATGAAGGAAAGGGAGGGAGTGAAAAATTATTCTACCTTCTATTCAAATTCTATTCCTTACAAAGCAAATATTTAACATCCCTTGTCTTTATATCAGAAGAAATTAATAAAAACTTTGAATGATTTAAATTTTATTCACCAAGTCATTAGAATCCTTAAACCAAGGAAGAATAATGATAGTACTGTATTTTCTATTGTGATAAATTTCTCAGAATTATGCTTTTAGTTACTTGAGATTATTTTATTGCATTGAAAATCTTTTAATTATCAATAAATAATGTTTTCACAGCTTATTGTTTTATTTTTTGATGTGTTACTGTTTGAAGGAGGAGCGAAGAAACTTTTTAAAACGATTTGATTTGTAATCTTCTTCTGAAGACTGTTTTGAAATACTTGTTGTTTTTCTGATTTGAAGTCCATTGAACTTTATTATTAACAAAAATTCTTGCTGTTATTTTTAATCAAAACTTATTAATTTTTTCCAGGTGTGTTCATTACCGAATCTTTAAAGCAAGCAGTTGGGAATGAAGCCATAAAATTGCTTGTAAATGTTGAAGAAAGTGATTATGAAAAAGGACGTGCTCTTCTTATGAAGAATCTACGTGACATTGAGTAATTTAAACATATACAGATATTGAAGTACAATAATCTGCAGATTTTAAGTACAATTAAATATTTATTTTCTAAAACATCTTCTAGTTTTTGGTTTAAGTCTTTTTTTCATTTCCTTATTTTCCCCAATGAATTATTAAATATGTAATTAAAAATATTTTTCTTGACATATTTAGCGTTTATTTGTTTTATCACAAATTTTTTAATAAACCCTTTTTTAAAATTTTCATGTTTTAATGCATTTTTCAGGAATAACTTGAGTATGTCATTGTGCTGTAAAGCATCTGTATATTGGTTGTATAATGTACTGGATTTTACTTATTAGGAAGCGATGTCTTTCATCCAACTGTTGCTTTTGTACAGTCAATTTCTTTGCATAGTATAGTGTATTTGTTAAGAAGTATTTTTAAAAAATTTCTGGCTATTGGTTCATCTTCTGGAGAGTATTCTTTACGGCAGGGCTCCTTGAACTTCACCTTCTCATGAAGCTACTACTTTGAAATGGAAAGCATATGTGAATGTTGCATTTTTGTTAAAAAATTCTCTGTCAGGTCATTCCTCACCCCCCTTTTTTTGTTTATCCTAAAATTGAACAATAACTAAGAATTTATAATTAATCATCTTTAAGAAAAATTTGTTTCGAATAATTATAAAATTTTAGTAAGTTTTATGTTTACACTATATATATGTATTTCTTAACTAGTTTGATTACAATTGAAGAATTGTGATAATATTGCAAAAAATTTAATCATCTTTCATCATTATTTTTGGCTCCAACCAGAATTTTACCTAAAGTTTAAGAAGCCCTGCTTAATAGCACATATTAAGTGTGGAAAAAAAAGTAACTAGATGCTTTTCTATTCAAAATACTTTTCTTTTTTTATACTGCTTGCAACCACTGGCAGATCTTTTAAGGAATTATCTTTTAGAAGCATCTATCCATTAACATAGTCTACCTCATAAAAATAAAAATTTACTTACATTTCTGTATCTGATTTCATAATAGTAAACTTCATTTAACTTTTCTAATTGCTTTATGTAAAATTAATAATGCAAAATACCTCTAACATGATTAGCCAAATAAAATAACTTCCATCTACCTCAACTTAATTTCTTGCCATTTGTTGTTCAATTACATATTGAATGTATTGCCCTATTAATGGTTGTCTTCAAATCTATTCCTTCATTTGGAAGAATAAAAACACTTTACATTGCAATTTCATTTCCTGAAAAAATGATGTATAAATAAAGTACATTTTCTGTGATAATTAATCTATTATAATATAGAAAGAATTATCTGCAAGAAGTGCTGTCCGTGTGAAAAATTCAAATAATTTTATCCAAGAAATTATAAATTGAAGCAATTTTATGTTTCTTGCTTCCTATTGATACATTAGTTATCAAAATAAACATCACAGTATTCTTTTCATTTTTTTTTTCTTTCATTGCACTTAAAGCATTCAAGTAGATACTGCATGTATAGGTTTTTGCCCAAAATTAAACCTGTTAAAAAAATGTAAATAGGATATACTCTGATCACTGATTCCATTTTCCTCATTGTGACCTTAATCTGTGTTCAGAGTATAAAACTTCAGCTTTTGTGATACAGTTTTGTTTATAATGCAAAAATTCAAATATATGCTTTTTATTTGTCTTGTAAGTTTATAAATATTGCTTTTTTTTTTTTTCCTTTTTTAAAAAATTATTTCTATTAAACTTAGTTTTTAAAAAAAATTGCACATCAATGAATGGATTTGATTCCATTTCATTGTAATTATGTAGATATCCATAGATTAATGGTAATTATGCCTTTGTTGGATACTTTTTCAGTTTACATGCACTTAATGTTTTATTGTTATGAACTCAGATTTAAGAGTATGTTTTCTACTAATATAAACAAAATGTGTATGTAACCACTTTTGTAGGCACATACAGAATTTCCTTTATTTTGTTTTTTAAAAAATACAAACAATACATGAATAAAGAGAAAAAACCGTTGACCTACAAGAGAAAGAAAAGGTTGGAATGAATTTACTAGTTTGAAATTTCCCGACTGTTTTCATTGTTACGTTCCATTTATTTAATTTTCAAAAATATTGTGTGGTTTCTGTTTAATTAACTGTAAAAAATAAATATTTAGCTGGTATGTTGTCTAATGATTATAAATCGTTTTTATATTTTTTATAGTATTTTAATTTTTGTATTATTTTTTTCTTTTCTTTAAGTAAAGATTTCAAGTGCTGATTGTAAATTTATCTTCGATCTTTTATGCAATTATATAATTAGCTTTTTTTTTCACATTTCTGTTTAACATTTGGAGGCTTAAGTTATTTTCTTTTTACCGGTTTGAATATTACTTCCTTGTGAATTGATGTTTTTGAAAAAAATTATATAAACTGTTTTTTGATGCCTACAAATTTTAACAAATCTATGTAGCTCTCATTATTTTGTAGGGTTTTGTAGGGTTTTAAAAAAAGTGAAAATATTTGTCTTTGGAATTCCAAATGTTTTATTAAAATATAAATCTACCACAAAATCTATCTAAAACTGAATCATCTGTGTGACACACAATATACCTCAGAATTGTTTCCCTCTAAATAATATATAAGCCTTACACACAATTTGGCGATCATGTTATATTCGGCAGGAATACAATATGCAGGAATTTTATTCATGTGTACGACTCTTGTCTTGTGCTACCTCATGCACATAAAACAATCAGATCTGCAATGATAACACCTCCCATTTTTTTCACTCACAACATCGTGTGAAGCTTGAAATTATTTTGTAAAATGGATATTTTTGTGGTGATGTTGTTACCAATATTTTTGCAGGATTTCTGTGCCAATAAAGAAGTTGGCATACATTTACAATTTGTGGAAATTTTGTTTTTACAAAATGTTGTTATTCAAAAAATTAGTTATTGTTTTAGTATTCAGCTTTGTCTTTTTTTTTTCTTTCGGTGCAAACCTTGATGTTTCCCCAAAAATTATTGCCAAAGCCTGCAAAAATATTGGATGATTTCAAATGTAATGTTACTTATAGTAGTCTTGTATTTCTTGAATAAATAGATTACAGCTTTTATTACAATTTGAAACGGTTGCTCGACATTTAACAACAATTGTATTGCTAACAGCATTTATCAAGTAGTTGGAAATGGTAGGGCATACACATGTACAGAATTTGTACTTGTTTCTTTTATTTTATTTTCAAAATTATGTGCATTTATCTTTTGGAAAGGACATCATAGAAGTCTTTAAAAAATTTAGTATACCAATTTATTAACTGTTGCTTTTGTTCAAAAGTATTAGTTTGCTTATTATGTCCATTTTTGAAATTATTCGTCTTAAGAATTTCCTTGTTATATCTTATTTACTTGAAACTGAAATTTTCAATAAAACATGAAAAAATTGTGATTTTCTATTTGCTTGTATTGTCTCATTTTGATAATGTGTTTTGTAATAATATCACCCACTAACTGTTTTGCTAGTGATACTACCAAAGTTAAATGAGATTACTGTGATAGTTAATTTGATGGGTATATTCATGCTTTAATGTCTACATAAATAATAAATTGCAGTCATACAATACATCCACTAAAAATTGCTTGACATATGATAAGGTTTTGGTTTTAAAATTATGACTCAATTCCATTAAAGATTCATTGTGATTGTAGGAATGTTGCGTAGTACATCTAGGTCAGACAATCTATCACTAATGTGATATGGAAAATTGAAATGACTAAAGTTACTACTGAAGCTTTGTTCTTATCTAACCACATTCAAAATTATAAAGAATTTCCCCAAATGATCATAATATTATTTCAAATTACTTCAATTAAAGACCTCATTATCGGTTCCAACACTTTGGAGAAAAATGATAATTACCATGTAGTTTCATTTAAAAGAAACAGTGATTCATGGCAAGCAGTTAACAATTTTATATTTTCCCATTTTCAGTTATAAAACCTTTTCTTGAATTTGAAACTTACTTCTTGATAATTTGTTGTAAAATTTCTATAGCCTTGAAGCTAGATAATTAAAAATAATTTGCAATATAATTATTTTGTAATGGGAGTCGCATTAAAACAGCAAAAGTACACATTAAATCAGTCGTGTTCTTCCATTTAGTTATTTTTGTTTTGTTAGTGTGTAAGAATTTCATGTTGAAATAAAATGTTTGAAATGAAGAAATTATGCTTATAGATATGCGAGTAAAAAAAAACTCTATATAATAACTGAATATAAAATACATAGATTGTGCAAAGGCTATGCTACTGCTCAGGTTTTTTGCATTTTACAGATAATAGGGGGAAATATAATTTAAAAAAGGAGTAGAATTACAGTGATTTATGTAAATTATAAATTTTATTCCAGAGAGTGAAACATATTGCTATAAATTCCTAGTTAAAGTTAATTGAAATAGATTCAGTTTAATATCTCTTAACAGGGTGCATAATAATTTATAAACAAATGCTAATCATTATAAAACTGTTAATAAATTAATGAGTTTTTATTTTTTTAATTTGCATTTTAACATGATTTGAGTATATTAGGCCAAAAGCCTTGGTGCCTTATTCATTTATAGTAATACAGACAGAAACTGACAGTTTAAAAAATGAATGCTTTATATTGACAGTTTAAAAAATGAATGCTT
>JAPMOQ010057797.1:1010507-1083001 GCA_026543055.1 Argiope trifasciata
GAAATATATTTTATGTAATATATTTCGAAACATATTTTATGTAATGTATTTCGAAATAGATTTTATGTAATATATTTCGAAATAGATTTTATATTATCTATTTCGAAATAGATTTTATATATTATATTTCAAATATATTTTATATAATACACATCGAAATATATTTTATATAACACATTTCAAAAGATATTTTATATAATATATTTTGAAATTACATTCCTTCAACTTTCAGTCTGTACATTTTACTTTAGTTCATCATAAATATTACTTTTTTAATAAAAACAATCATGCTGAATTTTTCAAGATGAATTTCTGATTTTAAAATTTTATTTTTTTAATAATATTTTTACAATAAAATAAACTTTTGAACTTAAGTGTCATATCAAATATCCACAAATTTATGCATGAATGAATCATGCGCAAAATTTTAATAATAAGTAAATCCTTTTTCGATCATTGAAATAAAAATTAGGACAAATATACACAAAAAATTCTTATTTCTCATTTTATTTATATAAGCTCTTAAAATATTATTAAAATAGCCTTTTGTCAATCGTAGATAATATGCCATATATTACTGTTTAAATATTTTTACATAAAAGGAATTCCAGAAAACAGACGAATGATTTTTTGAACTTCATTTCATTCTGAAAACAGAAAAATAAATACAATCTGAGAAAATGTTTCAAACAAAAACGCATTGTAAAAATAATGTATACATTTTAAACTTTTTTATCGAATTTTAGTCACCATAGTTTCAAGCATATAATCAAATAGACATTTTAGAAATTTTACATAAAAATATTTTTTAATCCATCCAATACCAAATATACTTCCGAAACATTTCATATATAGCAAAGAATTAAAGAAATATATCAATATTATACGAATTCAAACTTAAAAAACATATTTCAAATAAAATTGGGGGAAAAAAGCAGATTGTAAGAAAAAAATTATCCACATACTAATACTAGTTTAAATTGAAATAAATTATTTCATAAAAAAACATATAGAATATTTCCTGTTTTTTTTTAACATAATAATACAAAAAATTTATCGACAAATAGGAAAAGTTATAAAATAGATTATATTGTCTTAGGGAAACATGATTTATATTCCATGAAATACTTATAATATACATACAGCATTTACCTGGAATAATTTTTCTGAGAAATACGTTTCTTAATAATGTTTATAGTGATTGGGGCCGAAACAGTTAACCCATAAACAAACTTGGCATACAGCTCAACTCCAGGAAATCTCAACTGTATAATTTGAAAATGTTTTTCTCTTTCATGAAATATATCTTTTCTTTCTGTAATTTGTTTTAATTCTCTTATGGTTCTGGGTTTTAGTAATAATTTGTGAACCTATTGGAACAATTCTTTCTCGTGCTAATAGTGCACTCATAATTTCCTGCCTGAAATGTAGAAGAGTTTTATGTTTGTTTGTTTGTTTTTCTGTTGGAAAATTCGTTGTCAAATAAATGATATATGCATTATTCATAGTGGTATTTAATAAACATCAAAACATATATATCCACCACTTACGCGATTTTCTTACAATGTCGTAATACAGCGATTCTCAATCTGTGGGGCATGAGAATATCCAAGAGAAAATATTATTTTAAAAATAGATTAACTGACTTAAAGGATAGCATACATACACATAGAAAAAAATACATTTCTACATATTTAAAACTTATTAAAATGAAACTTATTGAAAACTGGGCCGCGAATACTGAAAGGTTAAGAAACGCTGTCCTAATACTTCCTGTTCTAGTACGCTAAGTCTACTCCTTCCATGTGCTTGTTCAGTTCTGCAATAGCTTTTGGACAGGTTACGCAGTACACATCTCCGCCTATTTTGAGCTTCAAATATGTGATTTCGTTCTTCACACCATTAGAAAAAAGAAAATTTTCTTATGTCGTTCCAAGCAGTGCATGTTATGTCTGGTTCATCGACACTCTGGAAACATTAAGTAGAGCCCTTTGTCATAAGTTTTACATTGTTTAAATTTGGAGGAAGAATCCGGTTTCTATCAACTGTTAGCAATAGCATATGTTCCACGCTAAAATAAATCATTCATTAGCACACCACTAGCATAGAATCTATCATAATACAGATTGTGCCTTTCAGATAGGTTTTCAGTTAAGAAAGCTAATACGCTATAGCCAATTCCATTTTCACTTTTTGGCAATCATTTTTTTTTCCACAATAAGGTACTAAATTATAAACATATCCAAACAAAGATGTGCACAAAGTCCATACTTTATGCCTATTTGGCCGTTTTATTTAGCATATATTGCACTATGCCCAGTTTATCATTGTATTTTACCATAGTTTCATCTATATGGTTCAAAATACTTATGAAAATTTGACTGCAGACATGCCATGGAATGATCCAATTTCTGTATAAAATAAAATGATAAATCGTCTTTAGAAATTTCCTTTTCTGAATCTGAGAGATGGAAAAGTTTATAAATGACCAAAAATCTCCTCCTTGTCATCGTTCACTTCACTTTCTAGTTCTCTAGTATAGGATCGAAAGAATAATAATCTTTTATTCCGGCTTGTTTATTGCATCTTGTTTATTCCCATAAGGATTATGGCAATAAAATTACAAAGTTCAACAATGTCCGTAACTGTATTCCAAAGCTATTTTATTTTTTGTTACCAGTCGGTTCTCATTCATTCAATGTTGCTGAATGCACAAATTCTGCATATTTGTTTGTGTTTTCCCGAATTTTTTCACACATGTCATTGATGAAAAGTAATTTAAATTAGTCTCCGACATCAGTTCCAACAGGTAAATTATGTTTAGGACCTCCATAACATTTTTCATACTTCATGGTATTAATCCGACAATTCTCAACGATGTTTGTCCAAGAATGAGTAAAATAGTTCGGGACACAATTTTTTGATTACTCGTCACACTCTCTCTTCCATCTGATCCTCTTCGATTTCATTTCCTAATTCTTTGTTTAGAATAAAGGAAAGATCAGCTTAAGTACCATTTTTTTTGCAAATCATCATCTTCGCTCGCTAGATCACTGTCATCAGAAGCAAGTAAAATTACTTTGATTTCTTCTTCAGTGAGTTCATGTTTCCTATTACTCATAATAAAGAAATGTTAAGCGTTTAAATTGAAAAATTAACAAACAAAAAAAAGATTCACAGTACGTAAAATAAAGAGCAGAAATTCACAACTGAAGATAAATTTTCAGAATGGCCTTCGTAAAAGGAATTCATTATTTATATAACTTATCTCCCTTCATGAAAAAGGGAAAAGAAAACTCTCAATCTTTTTCGGATCTTTTAATTCTTTTAAAAGCGGTAGTTTGTACTAGGCGCCAAAAAAAAAAAAAAAAACCGACAGTACTTTGACGGTATAATAAGACACCGGGAGTGTAAAACGACTTCCCTTCACAATAACAAGAGTCGCTACACATTTTGTGAGAAAATTGAGGTGTGAATAAATCGCGGTGACAATCCAATAGTTTGTCTTTATATTATTACAATAGTCTAAATAGTGGAAACAGCATGTGGTTTTATTGGAAAATAAAGAACATGTCGGTATCCTTATATATCATTCATTGTTAACAAAGTATTACCGTGAAAAATTTCTTTTATATATAATCATAAAATCTTTCCAATTTTCTGCTAACAACACATGAAAATAGAAACTAAAATCCTTTCAAAACACAAAATAAACGCGCACAGCCTATTCACTGAATTCCTCCTCAACTCCTATCTCCTTAAGTCACAGGGAAATCTTCTCTGAAAATGCCACGATCGTCAGAGATTACATTTCTTGCCAGCAAGAAAGGGCTTTAGGTGCTGTAGCATGCTGTAAATATTTAACTCTGTTTATTTTTTGTTTCACGTATGTGTTCAATTTATGATTGTGCAATATTATTTTCAGTGTCTGAATTTAAATCACCCACCCATAACCTAAGAATTATTTGTTTTGTTTGATTTAGCTTGTTCTGCGGGGCAACAATGTGTAGTTTTTTTAATGTGTTTTTCCGTTAATAAAGAGCTGTGATATGATTTCAATTAGGAACACTGATTAATTCACATTTCAGAAGTATATCACTCATCTGGGGATCTTTTGATCATTTGAGTGAACTATGAAAAGGGGTCCACGGCGATATTTTTACTGCCATTGTTTACAGGTGCTAGAAAAGATATAAGTCACTTAGTGCGAGATTTGAGTTGTGAAGAGGTAAGGGCGGCCAACAAAATTTCTGTCGCAACTCTGTACTTCAATATTATTCGAGCTTTTTCACGAATAAGCAAAATTTCATCCCGTCACATGCCAGGAAACCTATTTTATATTGCAGTTTTCTGGGAGGCCCGCAATGCTGAAATTGGTATGGTTTACCACTGTTTAATAGAGATCTCATAGTTAAGGAAAAACCTGAATATTGTAAATGATGATTTAAGTAAGTACTGATGGTACCAGCTAACCTCAACGCCCTGAAGGATATGATCTTAAAGATTCATTGCTTCATCCAACTGTTTGAGAGAGTGCAGATGGGGAGAAAGACAGCTATTTACTACTCCGAAAGGAATCTTAGTTTGACTGTTCGGTCAATGTAAGGTTGACCATACTTATTCAGCAGTCGACCACAACATATCCTGTTGATACTGCTACTCTCAGTGGTGGCAGGGGGGTCAGCTGTATACAACAACAAGGCCCGCAATGCTGACATCAATCCCAACGGACTTCAAATCCTGTATTGACCTGTCACACTTATCTTCTAACAATGGAGTCATTCATCGCATTGGATTCAGAAACATCACAAATATATCTTTTAAATTTCACAGCTTTAATGTTCCCCGCATTGAGAAACGGGATGATCGACCGTATCTCGGATGTGATGGGATGCTCAGTTGTTTTAAGTGTTTTAAACTCTTACCAAACAAACAAAAATTCAAATCAATGATATGAAAATGTTTCTCTGCTTGCCAATAACTCAACAGATAAAACTCGCATGTTTGAATAAATGAACCCAACTATTACGAGCTAAAAATAAAAAACGAAATTTGCTTTCTGGATTACCAAGGTATAATATTTTTTAAAAATCAGATATCGAATACTGCTTTAATACTTTTACATAATTTCACGTTTCATATTGGCAAAGAAGAATTTTGCATTGATTTCAACGTGGACTATTTGTTAAATTTTGAACTTGAAAATATATTTTAAAATTTTGAGAGTTCGTACTTATAAATTAACTAGCTGGTGCCCAGCGCGTTACTACCACAGAAGAAGTAATTTTGGAAATATCGTTTGAAATTTAAAATAACTGTCTTGCGTAATTAGAACTGATAGAAAGAATAACATTTATTTTCTTCTCGGAAATGAATACATTCATTGAAATTGAATGATATATAAAGGAAAAGTATTAAAAATATTTTTTTTTTTTTTTTAATATATATAATTTTTTTTTTTTTTTTTGCTTTTTTTATTCAGGAGCTTTAAAATAGACAGTATTTTTTGTATTTCCATCTTCAGCAGAAACAAATAAATTTCTTCACTATCCGATTCGTAACATCCAACATATAACTAGTTATCAGAAAAAAACCTGGATTTTTTTAGGTTCATTTCGCACATTTGAAGTGATTGACCTTGCGCCTTGTTGACGGTCATCGAGAATGCAAGTTGAATGAAGTACTGCAATCGTTCGAAATCAAAAGGAATGTTGGGGGAATAATAGGAATGCGTGGAGTGAGTACATCCTCTCTAATCGACTTTTCTTTAAAGATAGCTGCCACGCTTGTTGCCTAGTATTGGTTTTTTGATTTTGATATTCTTAATCAGATAGCATTAAACGTTGTCTATCGGTTCTTATCTCATGTTGATCTTGAGACTAAAACATGTGAATTTGCAATTTGTAAACGATCTGCTTAGTTGCTTTCTTGTCGTTCCTCGTTTGTTTATGAAGTTCGATTTGGATATTTTCTAGATGTTGCGCTATTAGATCTATTAAGTGACGAACGTTTGGGAACATAATATTTGTCGAAGCAATCAACACGGTATATATTTGTATAATCGAAATATCGTTTGTAGATTCCCGTATAAGTCACAAAATTACTGTTTGCATTGAAAAAATTCTATTTTATAAAACTTCCATTATAAAACTTACCTTAATCGGCATCAATAATAATAATTTTATTTTGTATGTGTGAGATCAACTCTGAATAATATGTGCGGTTTGCTGCAGACAAAATAGTGAGCTCGATTAATGATAACATTCTGTCCAGAAAATTATTCATTTACTGAGAAGAAAAAATTAGCGCCTTTTACAAAGTATTTTTGATTTCATTTCCCTCATATTGACAGATATCATTCGTAATATATTTTTTTTTCATATATGTGTGATTAATTACGAATAGGATGTGCCATTTTCTATTTACTGTTTAACTTTTGTCAATTATCAGTTTTAAAATATAACCTTCGCGGAAGTGCAAGCAATAGTTTTTACCAAGTTTCATCGCTATCGGTTGAACAGTAAGGCAACGTGTAGGATACGAACAAACAAACATTCCTTTTTATGTAACATAATTTTACTATGCCTATAACCATCCCATAAATGCAAGCAATAAGTGTTCAAAGTTTTATCGCAATTGGATGAACGGCACAACAGCGCGTAAGAGACATACAGACAAACATTTATTTTTATTTATATAGAGTTATTTATTTAATTTAAAAACTGATTTCGCAAAAGCGCCTTTATTTATTACTAAAGCAAATACAATAATTTTTAGATGCCAAGATATTTATAACTATGAGTTATGAAATGTATTGAAGATTTAAAACGTAGAATGTAATAAAAATGTTTCAATACTGTTTTTAAAAAAAGTAGGGAATATTCTTTTTTAATCAAAATTCTTTCATCATTATAAAAAAAAAAAAGCGAATCATAAAAGTTTTAGAATATTGTTAGAATTAAAATATATTATAAATATTATTACAATTTTAATTTAGATTACTGCTAAAAGAGTTTCATACACTCACATTTTTATTTATACATTCATATTTAGAATTAGGGAAAAAAACCTTATAAAGATAAAAATTAAAACATTTATTCTTAAAATAGAGATATTACTATTGTTAGTAGTCTATTAAAAATGTAGACAATGTACAAATTATAATATTTGTTCTTTGAAATTTAGAATATTATTAGAAGATAATTTTCTTCATGATGAAATTTTATGACTGTTTAAAATATGGATGTAAATTTAAAGAAAGGGGTCAGATTTTATATAGTAGGTTTCATCTCCAACATTGTCTCATATTCTTCTCAGAAAGGATTTAAATATTTGTGACCGGTGGTTGGTGGGTTCTAATTAAGATAAGCCTTCTTGTGTAACAATAATTTATTATTAAAACATATAAGGTTACGTTACACACAGACACAAACAGAGAGTGGACAAAAACACGTCAACACATAACGATAACAGAGGCTTAACTGACTGTCTCTCTAAGCACTCGCCAGAGGGCGGCGTGTAATGAGTGCATCATAGTGTAAGGGGAAAAAGAGAGTGCTACAGTCTCCCCCTCTGGCTGCGCCGACGTCCCGGCAAGTAGCCAGTACTAGAAGTAGGAGCTCTTGTTGCAGTCTGTGTTCTTGTTTTTGGCCTTTGGTTTCTCTGGGTAAAGGGTTTAAGCCGAGAAGATTTTGGCACAAACGAAGTTCCTTGACTTGTGGCATGGGGTGTCACAGTAATTTTTGGTTCAGATGAAGCGTCGTGATTTGTAGCATGGTGTGCCACTGTGATTTTTGGTGCAGAAGCGTCTTGATTTGTGGCATGGGGTGACACAATGATTTTTGGTGGACGACCTCGCTTTCTGAGTGGAGCAATTGGCTTTGAAGCCACATCTTTAAAAGGCGAAAGTGCAGAAACATGATAGGTTGCAATAGGTTCTGACGGCTTGTCAAGACTAGAAATAACATATGATGTTGGCGACTTCTGAGTTAGTATAAGGTATGGACCATCACGTTTGGGCATAAACTTTGAAGTCTTCTTGTTTGTGGCTTTGCTAATGGGATGCAAATTTACCAAAACTTTATCACCAGGAGAAAAATAAACAGTTCTTCGATTTTTATCATAGTATTTCTTCCGTTGATCTTGCTTCTTTTCTATTCGGTCTCGTATATCATTAGTGATGTGCGCAAATCTTTTGAGATATGGGGTTATCTCTGGAACAAAGTTATCATTTTCAACCACGGCTTTGAAATTTTGCACAACATCGTCAACAGTGCGTAGTTCTCTTCCAAATTGTAGGAAGGCAGGAGTATGTCCTGTAGTATCACAAATAGTTGTATTCATGGCAAATCGAATTACAGGGAGTTTCGAATGCCAGGTATCATGTTCATCTCCCACAAGTATTGCTAGACGAGGTTTAAGGTCTCTGTTTTTCCTTTCGACAGGGTTTGCTTGGGGAAAATAGACTGGAATTAAACATTGGTCTATATTGAGAGTACAACAGATTTGTTGAAGTACGGAACTAATGAATTGTGATCCGTTATCACTGATGATTTTTCTAGGTATGCCGTACCGCATAAACACTTCTTCGATTAATGTTGTAGCACATTCATGCGCGGTGGCATGAGCAAGAGGGAATAATTCAACCCATCTTGTAGCACAGTCTGCCACAATAAAAATCCACTGTTTTCCTGTAGCCGTCCGTGGTAGAGGACCAAATAAGTCAATCGAAATTATCTCGAATCTTTCAGAATATACTGGAGTTCTTAACAATCCAGCGGGCTTTTGGTTGTTAGCCTTGTAACGGTTACATTCTGGACAATGCTTTATCCATTCTGAAATGTAGGATTTCATTCCAGGAAAATAGTATCGTGAGGCTATTTTATTATAAGTACCTTCAGTGCCGTAATGTCCAGCTGTAGGGGCATCATGGTGTTCTCTAAGAACTCTTTCCCTTTCTTGCTTTGGGACAACCAATTGTGCTTCTTCAGATTCAGAATCTGGAGAGTAGCGATAGAGTAAACCATTACTCATAAGGTAACCTCGGTTTGACCAGTTAGCAAAATTTTCATCTTTATCATTGTTTTCGAAACAGTCTATTATTTTCTTCAAATCGTCATCTTTTAACTGTTCTTCACGCATATCACTGGTCTTTCTTGATGGCAAATCGATAGATATAGTGCATAATTCACAATTAGACTTGTTGTGAACACATACAGGTCGCGAGAGCATATCAGCTATAACAGAGGTGTCCAAACTACGGCCCGCGGGCCAAACCTGGCCCGTCAAGTGATTTTATCCGGCCCGCGGAGGGTTTTAAAACATAATGATGTTTTCGCCCAAACCTTTTCATTTTCATAAAGGTATATCGAAAAACTACGTGGCCAACAAAACGGAGTTGTTATACTTGACCAAACACAAATGTCTATCGAGCTATTAAGTTATAAGACTAAATAAAAAAATATATTTCGGTAACTCAAACATAAAAGCAATTTTATACGCATGTGAATTTTGACGATAAGCAGTGTCTTATTGTTTTGTTGTAAATAAAGCATCAGCAATTTCCAATTGCATTTGAAGTAAAGATCATCGCCGATTTAAAAGAAAAATTTCAAAAGCGATTTTCTGATTTGGACATGAATTCAAAAGAAATTCGGCTGTTCCAAAATCCATTTGATTGCAGCGTTGCTGAAATTTCAAGCCAGCTTCAAATAGAAATTATTGATCTTCAAGCAAACGAACAAATCAAGGACAAATACAAGGAAGGAAACTTAATAGATTTTTATAAATATTTGGATGCAAAAGAGTTTCCAAATTTGAAGAAATTTGCTCGTAAATACATTTCAATGTTTGGGACTACTTACGTGTGCGAACAAACTTTTTCTCGAATGAAGTATCTCAAATCAAAATATAGAGCAAATTTATCTGATGATCATTTGCAGTCATTGCTTATGATTAGTGTAACAAATTTTGATCCCGACTATAAAGACATTCTTCAACAACAACAAAAAAAACCAGTTTCATCATTCGCATTAGAAGTTGCATGAAAATAATTCAATTTATATAAAATAATTATATAATTATACTTTGTTTGTTTAGTATTTTGTATTTTCAAGTTACAATAAAATAGTATTAATTAATAGTATTTAATGCTACTTTACTCATAGTGATATTTTTCAATTTGTATATACATGTGGCCTGTATAACATGGATCTAATTTCGATCCGGCCCGTGCCGCGAAAAGTTTGGACATCTCTGAGCTATAACATTAGCTTTACCAGGAATGTATTCTATTGTCAGGTCAAATGATTGCAACTGTAAAGCCCATCTTGCCAATCGGCCTGTTGGTGATTTCAGACTCAACAGCCATTTTAAGGGTTGATGGTCAATCACAACTGTAATTTGGGCACCTTCTATGTAACCTCGGAACTTTTCGAGAGCCCATACGACTGCTAATGCTTCTCTCTCGGTTGTAGAATAATTTCTTTCAGATGAAGTAAGTAAACGACTTGCATACTCTATGGGATGTTCTTCTTCACCTTTTCCTTGAATAAGGATAGCTCTTAGAGCATAATTTGAGGCATCTGTTCGGATAACAAATGGTTTAGTGTCATCGAACTGTTTTAGAACCGGTGGAGAAATTAGTTTTTCTTTTAATGCAACAAATGCACACTGCTCTTCTTCTCCTCATTTCCATGTGGTTTTCTTCTTAGTAAGATTGCTTAATGGGCGAGAAATTTCTGCAAACTGATGTATAAAACGACGATACCAACTGCAGGTTTGCAAAAAACTTTGGACTTGTTTTGTGTTTTTGGGAGGAGGAATTTTTACTATTGCTTCAACTTTTGCAGGATCAACTTCAATACCAGCCTTGGTGATATAGTGACCTAAATATTTTACTTTGGGGCAAGCGAAATTACATTTGTTTCTATTAGCATGCAATTTAAAGTATTTCAGGCGATCAAATACTTGACGTAAATCTTCAAGATGTTCTTCAAATGTAGAAGATATAACAATCAAATCATCTAAATATGTTAAAGTCTTGACTTTAAGGCCATTTCGGAAAATGTCCATGAGTCTTTGGAAAGTCGCGGGTGCTGTTTTTAATCCAAACGGCATCCTTGTAAATCTGTAATTTCCAAATTGACAAACAAATGCAGTTTTGTCTTTGTCAGGAGGATACATTTGAACTTGATGGTATCCACTTTTTAAATCAATGGTAGACATGTAAGCTGTTTGTTTTGCGGTTTGCAATAGGTCATCCATTCGCGGAAGAGGATAAGGATCAGGCTTTGTAACCGCATTGAGCTTCCGGTAATCCACGCAAAGACGAAAATCACCGTTGGGTTTTGGAACTAGCACTACTGGAGCGGCATAGGGAGAATCGCATTCTTCGATTACTCCAGAGGCGAGAAGTGAATCAATTTCCTTCTTCAAAATCTCTTGTCTGGCAGGCGACAACCTGTAAGGAGGTACTGCAACAGGAAGCTTATCTCCAGTATCAATTTTGTGTTCGATGAAAGATGTAGGCTCTCCCCCTGGTTGAAAGCATGTCTCGTATTCTACGAGGAGGGAGTTGAGGCGACATTTTTGTTCATGCGAAAGATTTGTTCCTTCATTTTCACGAAGATCACAGGGATTTGGAGTAGTAGGAACTGCCAGCAGGGCGTTTATGTCAGGTGGTGTTTTAATAAAATCATATTTGATTCGCGGAGATTCCGAGAAATACCAATGCCTGTTGCAGAGATCTAGGACGATTCCTGCTTTACTCAAAAAGTCAACACCTAGAAGAGTTCTGTTTCCTCGAGCGTTTTTCAATACAATGAGTTCTGTTGGAATACTTTTACCTTTAACCGTAATGTCTACAGTTGTAGTGAGTATTTCCGTTTTCTGAATTTGGCCATCAGCTAGTGTCATATCTATAACTTGGCTTTTGAATTTCAAGCCGTTCTTCTTAAGAAGTTCAAATAGCTTTTCTCCAGCTACTGAATGTGTTGCACCTGTGTCGGCACAAACAGCTGCATGAGTATCACAGACAGAGATATCAATGATGCTTATTTGTTTATCCTCCATTGAAAAACTGTAAAGGTTCATATGATTGAGACTTGACGATACATCAGGGTTTAGTTTCAATGCTGGGTTGCATGTGAGGCATTTTGCTTTGATTATTCCAGGAGCTCCACAACCATAACAGTTCAGGGGTCTTCTGTCCTCTTCAAGTCTCTCATTATTTCGTTCGTATACTCTGTCTTTGTTAATGGAGTCCCGCCTACTTTGACTGGGGACCCCGGGATACCGCCTACTTTGACTGGGAATCCCAGACAGAGACAGTCGATCAGGATTATGTTCATTTCGAAACTTTGGGCCTTTAGCGTTAAAAGTCCTATTTCTATTTGATTTTCCATAAACAACTGGTTTCTTGAAGTTTTCTGACTTGTAAGCTTGTGTTTCTTTACTGTTTGGGCGCAGACTGTCGTAGGTGTCCAGTTTCTCTATTAGGTCATCGGGAGTGACCCATTCACACCATACATCCAAGAAATGGTCCTTTACTTCAGGAGGGACACGTTTTTTCATTTGATCGAGGATCATCAAGTCCTTCAGCTTATCAAAGTCCTGGATATTCAGTTCTTCTAACCATCCTTCAAAGTAATTTCTTAACTCAAAATGGAAATCCTTCCAAGATTTTTCAGGGTTTTTTCTATGAGTTGCGAAAAGATGTCGCAATTTCTCTGCGTTTAATTTATATCTTTTTAAAAGCATAGCTTTTATATGTTCGAAATCTTGAGCTTTTTCCTCAGATTCTCTAGAAATAATTTTTACAACTTCATTTGGCAGGACGCCAAGTAAATAGGCTACCCAATTTTTCTTATCTATTTTTAAAAATTTCATTTGTCTTTAAAAGACATTGATAAACAGTGACATATCATCTTGTTGAGGGTCAAACTCAGGGATTAGACTCTTGAGTTGTAAATTTAGTTGATTTGGTGATGCAGCGACGGAACTTGAAGGCTATAGCTGTGCAAGTTTTTGGACTTCTAATTCCAAACGAAGTTTTTCTAATTTAAACGCGTTTTCACGAGAAACTTTTTCTTCCTCTTTTGCGGCAATCCTTTCACCGATTACCGAATTTAGGAATTCTCGCACAAAGTCTTCATCGTAGTTTTTACTATGTATTATTAAGTCTTTTATGTCGGGGAGACGCGCATCTTTCGGGACTTCAATACCCATTTCCTCAGCCACAAAGATGAGATCGGCTTTAAGACCCTTACCCAAGAAACTCATCCTTGTTGTTAGGTTTAGGCACTTGTACACAACACCTTTCCGTTGTTCACGAAATCACGTCTTTTACATTATATTTAAAAAAATTTAAGAGTATAAAAGAACACTTGCAATCACTAAATTTACAAAAATAAACACAAATGCACAAGATTCATTAAAGATAATATCAATTTCATAACAATATAAAGTTTTAAATTATTGTAATCGGTTAAACCTCATGAATTTCTTTCTAGAATGTTATCATAACATTTTAAAATTTCCAGTGATTATATTTAACTCTTGAATAAAATAATATTTACCAAAATTTATTAAAAGAACATGGCATTTCTTAAAAAATAATCAAATCAAGAATAATCATGAAAAGTTGTACAAACACTCATAAAAAGAAAATATATATATATTTCTATACCATGCGCTTAAAAAATATTTTATATATATACACACATTAAATCTTTGAAACCACAATCTGAAAAGATCTTTCCTTTCTATTTTATTTATTTGCTCCAGTAATACTACTCATTTAATATATCATAAATGAATCATTCAGATTATTTTTCTGTATCCGGTGTATTATATTAATATTCCGAAAAGCGAAGACAGAGAAGGGGGGGGGGGGGAAGCAGACATTTGGCGCGCCGAATAATTGCGAAGCAAAAGAGCAACATTTGCGTTTCGTTCCGAAACCGAAACTGACGAAAGAAACTTAAACTATATATTATTAGTTTGAAAGAAATATTTTTTCAAACAAATATAACATTTTAACATCAATAGAAATCTACATATAGAAATATGAGAAAAGCTTTTAAAGATGTGCTTTTACAATACTTTAAATTGACTGCTATATCCTGAGTTTTATACAACAATAGTATACATATGCCAGGGGTGTGGCAAATTAAGTTAAAACAAAAAATTAGATTAAATAAATTTAATCTAAACATGAGTATGATGAGAATGAGCATGGTATTCTTTTCCAGGATGGCTAAAGAAATAAAGTATTCAAAAATTGACACAAAAATAAGTACTTATCCTTTAATAAAGCAAGGATGGGATCTAACACATCCGTTCTTCAATAGAAAGCCTTTTTCCTCCAGGGCGGGGAATTAATATAATCCAATGTAGATAAATCTTGCACAGGGTGTGCATTAGAATTGCTTTTACCTGAAAAAATTGAGCCAAACCTCTGTGTTCGGAACTTTTACTCTGTTTTTGAAGGCTGAAATTTAAAAGCACGCTTGCGCGGCAATGCGGGGTGCGCAATTAAATGCTGGGCGTCAATGTAAACGCAATTAAAACCCGTTGGGCGCCAATGTGACCGGTGGTTGGTGGGTTCTAATTAAGATAAGCCTTCTTGTGTAACAATAATTTATTATTAAAACATATAAGGTTACGTTACACACAGACACAAACAGAGAGTGGACAAAAACACGTCAACACATAACGATAACAGAGGCTTAACTGACTGTCTCTCTAAGCACTCGCCAGAGGGCGGCGTGTAATGAGTGCATCATAGTGTAGGAGGAAAAAGAGAGTGCTACATATTTAATTTTTTTTTAGATTTAGATGTTCTAACTATAGCAAATATTAATTTAAATAATGACTAAAACTTTAAGAAATACATAAAAAAAACTTTTTAAAAATTATTTTACCATTATGTTAAAAAAAAAGATTAATTTTAAATAACAATCTGATAGTTAAAGCAAAAAATCCTTAACGGTAATGCGAAAAAAGTGAATGGTTATAAGGCCTTAATAAATGTCATAAGAAAACACAGACCTTTATTTTATGAATATCTCCGCGCATTATAAATTTGAATATAATAACACTTTAGTTTAAAAGAATTTATTTGACTTTTAAGATTTTTGCCTTGACTTTCAGTTTTTTGATGACAGAAATTCCTTTCCTTTCTAATATCCTGATGAAAGTATATAAAAATATTTTTTAATCAAAATCTTTTGCCGTTAATTAAATAATATATTTATTGTTTTTTTATTTGCCATCTGTGAACTCAAAGATGAATATATAAATAGATTAAAGATTATACCTATTCGTATATAATTAGTCAACATTATTTTGCTTGAACTTTGATATGAAATATTCAGTAGTATGCATTTGGGCATTAATTTAGTAAATGATAGCAAATGGTCCGTTTCTTAAGAAAGCAGTTGTAAAGCAATTATCTTGCTGCAAGCCATTTCAATCAGGTTTTTTCCTCACGACAGTCTTCAGCCTTTGAAATTTTTGTATAATACATAAGTATTTAATACTAAAATTATAATACACACATACATGACGAACATAAATATTTAATACTAAAATTATAATGCATACATCTGTATCTATACTTATAATAAAGGTCAATGTGTGTGTCTGTGCATGTGTTGGTGATGTAGAGGCCACACCATTTGGCCTACAGCTACCAAATTTGGTACATGTATACCTTGGAGGTCGGGAATGTGCATCTTGGAACCCTTTTTTCGAACTTTTAATTAGAATTTGAACTAATTAAAAATTAATTGAAATTTTGAGGTTTTTCCGTTATAACTTACGAAAATATTATCGCACAAAGATGATTTTTACATCGGATTAAAGATTAAAAAAATTAACTTTCTAATGGTATTAGTATTTTAACATGTAACTTAAGATCGGTTTTTAACGAATTTTCAAAGAATTTTTTTTTACTATATTTTTTAACAATATACTTCGGACAAAACAATAGAATTTAATTTTCACGAGTGTGTTACGAGTGAAAGTGGAAAAAATTATCTTTTATCAATACGTTATTATCAGATTGAGAGTAACTCAAATTAAAAGATAAATCATTATTGCAAATTAAACATATAAAAATGAAATTTTCAACACGTGTTTGCATGAAATGAAATATCTCAATTTGCAGTTTAATAATTTCCACTTTAATTTAAAGTTGAAATTTTGAGAGAGGTGATCAGATAATCAGAGAGGAATGTAGTGCCTTAAATTTGAACCTTAAAATTTTTTTGATGAAGTAGCTATTAAAAGACAAGTTACATAAAGTATTTAATTGACAATGACGAGTCACATAAAGTATTTACTTGAAAATGATAAGTCACATAAAGCATTTAATTGACAATGACGTTACATAAAGTATTTAACTCATAATTTCAAACAGCAATAAGATTTTTGAACCAGATGGTCGCCAAAGGCGGCTAGTATTAAATATAAATGTTATATTATCATCACAAAGAAGCTAATGTGGGAAAGATTAGACGACTTTTTTAAATATTTATGAATGAGTTTTGGCTAACATTAAGATTATTTTCTGATTTCTAATGTCCTAAAATGTTTTTAAATCCTTTTTTTGTGCATCGTATCTTGAACATGCCTAAAGCAGTGATATCACGAATTTCCCCTTAATTTTTAAAGCTTTGAATATATGTAACGTAGTTGAAATATTCCTAATGCGACAGTAATCAAATAGAAAATACTGAGAAGCTCATGTTAAAGCCTCAAAATGCTAGGTTGTATTTTAACGAGTTTTGAGAGTTATATTTGGCATTGGTCGTGCTGCTTTTGGAATGTAGGCAAACTGGCAGACGAATTTCTGTGGTGGTATTTTAATTTTTTCAATGCCCGGCAGCGGCTCACCGGGAGCGTTTCAATGTTGAATTAGTCATGTGTAGCATCTCCCCATGCTTATTTATCCAATTAATTATGTGTAGCTATATTTGCTGTTTATTTATAGACACTTAGCGCAGTTATTTTCATATTATTTTTCATCATTCACTTCATTACTACTTATTCAAGATGCTTGCTAGAGCTACGTTTTATCCAACACTTCTATACAATATTGTCATGGAAAAATTAACATCAAGAACTTGGTACGACCGTATTGATGAAATTGTTATTTTGGGAGCTTTACCATTCCGAAGTATTACTGATAAGGTATGTATTTCTAATGATGCTAATTAAGTATAAACAGTTTAAGTAAGTGAATTTATCCAAGATACATTTGTTTACTTTTAATTAAATTTTTATGCTTATAGATGTATATATATTATTGAAATAAACTTCTTTTAATGTAAAAAAACTATACATTTAAAAGAAAATGGAATTTCATTAAACAGTTCATCTTTAAAAAATGTTATTTGTTTTGAAATATTTTGTTGTAACTTGTCATAAAAGCCTAACAATTGAGAAATAAATCAGATAAATCTTTTTCTTTTTAAAATCTGTGCCATTTTTATTTTCTTCCTTGTCAAATTAGATTTTTAAATTGTATTTTAGTATTCTATATGAACCGGTATTTATTATTTTTCCAATTTAGTTTTAGACATACGATCCGAAGAAAAAGTTGTTTAAGTAATATTTTTTATCTAATTAAATTAACATTAAAAGTACATAATAATGGAATGTTTTATTTGACATGGTCCATTAAAATTTGTTCATTTTGCACTTCTCCAAATTATATTGTTTCAAACAAGATGGTCCATATTTAATCAAGATAATAGTCAAATTGCTTGATAATAATTGCCAATTTTCTGTTATTTGCTTTTCTATTTTATTTAAATATTTTCTCTTAAATTATCTTGCTTTTTTAATGAACATTTTTTGATGTTACTAAGAAAAAATTTTATCATGCAAAATAATTCCTTCCTGTAACTTTTTCTTACATCTGTTTCTTTTTAACAAACAAAAGAAATTTGAATATAAATGCCATGTTGCTTTAAAGAGATGAAAGCTGCAGCTACTTGAAGGAATTTATAAACTGACAATACAATAGAAAACCAGATGTTCTTAAGTTAAAGTGAATATGTTTTTACTTTCTTATACTACAGAAAGATATGTTCTTAAAAGTAAAATGATTGACAGATATAATTTACATGAAATAAATCATTTTTCTGCTAAGATTGTAATTACATTTGGTATTGCATCATGATTAATTCTAACAGATGTTATAAATTCTTAACACTAGGCTTCTTTATTATGTATAAAAAGCTATATTTTGAAACTTTTTTATATTTTAGCATAATATAAAGTACCAAATAGTTAAGAGAATCATAGTTTAATTCTGTTATATTTTATCTTTATAAAAAATATTAAACATATTTATGTTCCTCACTTTAAAAAAAGCAAGACAGTTTGCATTATAAGATAAGCATCATTTATTAAAAAGTGGTATAATGGATATTTCCTATATTTCCACTATTTTATAATATAAGGTTTTATTTCAGTTTTCCTTCATCAAATAATACAAAGCATTATGATATTATTGCTATTTTTCAAGTTTACTTATGATTTTCAACTTTGTGCAATAGTTTTTTTTTAACTACTTAATATGAAAGTAGAAATATGTATATCCATTTTCATTTCAGTTATTTAAAAATCTTTGAGTTGTATCATGATTGTAATTAAATAGCTTTTAAAAAAATTAATCTTATTTTAAGTATATAACAATCAAGTATGCGTTTATAACAAGTATTTTAACCTCATGATATGGCAAAACATAATTTTTTAGACTGAATCAATGCCTCGAAAAAAATCATTCTAGCTTGAAACCAAATTTTGGTTACAAATTTGAGATTATCATTTGCAATAATTATTAAATGATCAAATATGTTCTTAAGAAAAGTTATTATATTGTGATGAAGTTTTCAAGATAAATATGCATTGTTTTTTTTTCCTTGTAAAATCAGTTTGACTTTAAATAATTCTTGTTCTTTCGTAATATCTTATTTCAAGTAGAATCTTAATTTTTATTAAAATTCTTCTCACTAATTCAAGATGTAATTTTGATGTTTGCTGTTTTATACGACTTTCATTATTTTGCACCATAACTAAAAATTATGAGTATTCTGAAATAAATGGCTGTAGTATTTTGGTCTGAAAAACTGATCATTTTCTTACTTTACTTTTAGCTTAAAAGTAAAATAAGAAATTAAGGATAAAATATTATATAACCTGCTCAACATAATAGGATCGCAGCATTTGACATTTTATAAGTTGGGAAATATTTTGCTAAATTATCTTCACATTTTTAATGTATGAGGTATATTTTTCTGTCTGAATTTCTGAAAATATTTTATGAAGTACGATAGCCCAAGTTGTCTCATAATTGGATTTGTTATAGAAGAGAAATTTATAATATACTCTTGAGCAAATCTTGAAGTCCAGTATATAAACTGTATTAATTGAAGTTTATCCATAACCATGATTATTGATTTAAAAAATGAATATAAGGAAAAAGAAAAGATTACAACAATGTCAAAAAAAAAGGAGTTAATGTATAAAGTGCAATTATAATGTAACTTTTGGATAAAAATTTTCTTTTATATTGTAATGCAATAATAGAAATGGTAATAAATCATTAACATCACTCTTTCCTTCAGGGGTGTAACTATAATTGTGTTTTAAAAAAGAACCCAATCAAAAGGAAACCTTATATTAAAAAAAGTAGGCAAATTTCAGAAATTTTAGGACACTAAGTCACTTGTTGTGTCTCTGAATCAACTGACCAGTTAATCATTGAGGTAGACCAAAGAAAGATGAAATTTTGTGGATTTTTTATGTAACTTCGGATTATGTGGCTTAAAAGAAACATTTATCATGCGCATATATATAATGATATTTTTTAATCTAAATTAAACCCTAATTAATTTCCCTCTCTTTAACTTTATTTAGCCCATGTTCAATTCTAAAATGTTCTCTTATTTCCTTAAGAGAAATAAATCCCTTTATACCTTTATAATAAATCTTATCCCATTATACCTTTTTTATTTAATTAATGCTATACAAGTTCTGTAAAAATGCTTAAGTCAGCAGTTTCCTCCTTCCTTGTGCAGGGATCAAAAGTTGTCTATCCAACACAATTCTTTAAAAGAACCATGTAATTTCTTTACTTTAATTGATATATGTAAAGAAATTTATATTAAAATCTTGCAGTATATTATCATGGGTATAAATATTTTTTTAGTTTTCTCTTGTGTCATTTCATATCATATGCCTTGTCATTCATGCTTTTACTTAAATTATATCTTGCTGGATGGAATAAAGGGAAGTTTAAATTTTTTTGTCTTTGGCCTTGAAACTATTTCAGAAATTATTTCTTTACACACAGAGAGAGATAGAGAGATTAATCATAAACTTTAAGTTAGAAAAAGGCTGCAAGTAATACAAAAAATTATATGTTGAGCTAATAAAACTGTTTCTAAAAATTACAATTTTTAAATTTTTATTGAATTTGATCTCTTTGTTATATTTAATGAAATATTTTACACACTAACATTTTAATTGGTAAAAAAATTATACTTCTGTGATTAAATGAAGCTTTGGAATGCATTATTTTAGATCAATCGATGCCCATGTTTAGTGAGCAACTGCATTCATTTCCAAATCTTACTCATTATATCCTTTGAAGTATTCTGAAAAGAGTTTAAAGTTTCATAGCTTGGTTACTTGGATATTTGGAACATTTTTTAAATTGAAATATATGAATGTACTAAATGTGTTCTCTAGGCCCAAAGGACTGTATAAAATTTTTGGGTAAAATCCTATTTTAGCCCACCTCTGGCAACTTTTTCAAAATCTCACTAATTTTTCCAAATCTCACCAAATTGAAAGTATTTGTATTCTCTTCAGATGTTGTCAGGTTTGCCATTTTGGAATCATTATCGCTAATTATTTGGCGAGATTTTGAAAAAGTCGCCAAAGGTGGGCTAAAATAAGATTGACCCAATTTTTGTAATAATTTTTTTTTGTCTGAAACAATATAAAATATAATTTTTAATTAAGAATATATTTTTTAATTGTAAGTATATGCTATCTTGAATGTCTTGGGACACTATTAATGTGGACATTCTATAGAACTATTAGTAAAGATTTTTCTCTGTACTTTTATTTTTATAATATAGTAAGAAACTGGCATATTACAATTCATATATTTATTCTTTTTTTATTTTTTACATGTATATGCATAGCTAATAGAAGAAGAAAATGTTAGAGGTGTAGTGTCGATGAATGAAGATTTTGAATTGCAAAGATGGGTCACTACAGAATCAGTATGTTAAAGTGCCATTTTCTGCATTATTCTACTTTGTTTTTCTTATGTTTAAATTAATTTACAAATGGGGTTTTTCTGGATATGACTGTATTTAATTTATAAGTAATTTAATAATGAAAATAAGCTGCCTTCATTAAATTATAAAACCAATACAAAACATATGTATACAGTTGATATATTATTAGCTTCTATTTATTTTGCTAATTCTGGTTAAACATTAGTTTTCTTTCAAAATAAATTTTTTTGAGTATATTGTCATATGGTAGACATAAAAGATAAACAAATTAAAATGAAGTAATTAATGTTAGCTTGAGGCTTTATTTTGAAATGGAGGTCTAAGCTATACTTGCGCATTAAGATTTTTTTTGTATATTTCTAGAGGTCAAATGGTAGAAAACGAAATACGTGCACATGCTTTCCCAAATAAATAGGAATATTGATGTCCAAGAAATATTTTTATAATATTTTATTTGGATTCAAAAAAATATTTTACTTTATTGGCATATACTTGACCTTTACATAAGTGATAGCACAATTAATTCCTTGTGGTAATTAAATTCAAATTGATTAAATTTTTATATTAATTCAAAGTAATAGAATGTTATCATTTTCTTGCCTAATTTTAGTGCTTTCTGTAATTATACCCAAATATTACTTTAGGAAAGAGCAGATTTTTTTTAGGACTAGCATTCTCTTGATTTTTTTAAATATTTATCTTGAATTTGAGTTATTTGAAATTAGGAGCAAGATTCGAAAATAAGTAACATTACTTGAATATTTAAAATTGAAATTACATTTAAAGATATAATATTACTATATGAACTTAACCAAATGGATATGTAAATACTGTGTGAAGTTTTATGTTTATATGAAAAATATCTTCAAAAACTGTTATATAATTTTAAAACTATCTTAAGAATAGCTTTGATCTTTCTTTTAGGAATGGAAAAGCAAAGGTGTTAAGTTTCTACAGCTTCATACTCAAGACATTTTCCATGCCCCAAGTCAAGAGAAACTTCACAGAGGTGTGCAATTCATAAATGATTTTATTGGTACTGGGAAAAGTGTGTACGTTCATTGTAAAGCTGGAAGAACACGGAGTGCAACACTAGTTGGATGCTACTTAATGAAAGTATGACTGGAAACTTTATCTGAATGATGTTATAAGATTATGTAGAAAGATTATAATTATATTTTTCAATAATCTATGCACTTATTAATATACGACTTTTATAACAATTTTTTAATTTTATGGATTTAATTTTTAAAAAAATTTTTGCTAAAAGTTTAAAAGTACATGTTAGTAAAAGTATTGATATGATTAAGTCTCCGATTTTTGTATGCATTATTAATCAATGAATACATCCGTTTTGTTGTTTGAAGTTGACAAATAGCTATGTGTATCAAAGTTGTGCAGTTTTAAAACAACATTAAGAGATTGCATTGTAATATTTTACAATTATTTTTTAGAATATTAAACATAGAAAGAATCATATTTAAGAATCTAATAAAATACTTGGTCTTTCACTGAGGTATTTGCTATATGTTGACATTCACCGGTGAGTGTTGACATTCTCCAGATTTTCGTCTTTCACAGTTACATGTATATGTAATACACAGTTACAAACTCAAACAATATTAAATTAACTGTATCATTAATAATAGTTGACAGCTGAAATAATCTGGTATCTGATAATCAAAGGACTAAAAAATTAACATGGCAAAATGATAGTTATCCCTGCAAGTAATAATTGCTTTTAAATGCATATTTTTTTAATATGATTAATGTGCTCAGTACTGATTCATTTTTATTTTTGTAATGCTTGTTAATTGAATTTTTTATATCTCAAAATATTATCTTTATTCTTATTGGTTGAATTCAAGCCAGTTTTATTAAAATCTTATGAATTCAGTCTGTCCACAATTTTTATTTTATTTCATTAAAAACGTTACTGAATTAAATTTTATTTATTTTTTTAAAATTCAAGTTTCTCCCTGTTCTATATTTTAACTTGTGTAGATTTTCAGTATCATTTTATATTTTTTAATTGTTTTAAATTACAATATTAATGCATACTTTTGTGTGTGTATAGAACAATACTATAGAATTTAACAATTATAATTGAATAGAATAATTTTGAAATATTCATGAATAGTTTTTTTTTCTTCAGTTAAAAATTTTTAACTTTTACATAGTTTTAGACAAGGAATTTTTTATATACAGATACAGTTATGAATATGTAATTCTTTTTTTCCAATTTAAGACTTTTTGTTTGGAAAAGAGGTGTCAGGAATGATTAATAGATGTTTACTCAATAATCTCTGTTTTAGTAATAATATTGAAGAATTTTGAAAATGAAAAAATTTTGGTCTCATATCTGTTAGCACCTGTAGAATTCTATATTGTATCACATGGTCCCAGAGTTGGATACACAAGTGTTATTATTTTCTATTAAGCACTTTGCTGTCTGCTTGTATTAAGTATCTACTAGTGCTGTATATCTCAATTCTATTTTTGCTATTTGAATTTTATGTTTTCTGTTGGAATAAAACTTCATTTTCAACATCAACTTCAAGTTCAGTGTTTTGAACTTCCACCATACAGATTAAATCTGTAACAATAGTTGTAGCCAGCCATAGATTTTCATACTAATATTTTTTTTTCAGATATTGGTTTTCATACAATATAAAAATATATTACTGAATTTTTAAACTATTCTTTATCTTCATTTATATAGTTGTGATTGAATTTTAAAAATTTTGCAGAATAGTGTATCTGGTATAGTTAACTTTCAGTTTTTCAATTTTTAGAATTTCTTAAATAGTTTGCTATTCTATTTTATAAATTAAAATATTAGTATTAAAATATAACTTATCTGTTTCTTTTTATGGCACAAAAAAAAGAATTGGTATTTTTTTCTTATGTTATATTGTAGGAATTGAATTTATAAAGAATTATGTTATGTTGTCAAATTGAAGTAAATTTAAATATTTTAATTTCATATTTTCATTTCCAGCGTCACAACTGGACTCCTAAAGAGGCTGTTGATTTGATGCGTAATCGTCGACCACATATATTGTTGGGAAGGAAACAGTTAGATGCATTAGATATTTATCATAGAAATCATGTTTTAAAATAGTCAATATTATCTGTGATTTAAAGTGCCCATGCAAAATTTTCATTTGTTTTATAGGAAAAAGGGAATGCATTAATTGGAATTATAAAATAATAACTATATTTATTTCAATTGATAGAATTTGAAAGAATAATGCATTTTATGCAACAATTTCAAAGTGACATTTTAAATACGTTATGTAATTATTTTTCTATATGGGATATGTGTATTAGTTGCAGCCTGTGGCTTGATTTTATATTCTTGTACAAACATTGTTTACTTGAAGTTTATCGAAGCACTAATTGTGAATGTGCTTTTATATTGCACTTATCTGTAGTGTCCAATGCTTTATAAATAATTATAAAGATATTTATGATTCTTAAGTTTAATTTAGCTATTACTCCAGTTAAAATAGATTGAGATAGTTATCAGCTACTGAGAGATGGTAGCTGGAAATTTTAATAAACAATTCTCTGGAATAGTAACAAGATTTTAAAATAACATGTAAATTTTTCTGCAGTATATTTACTAGTAATAATTTTCTTTTCTGATTAATCAATGCAGGCTTTAAATTCTGCATATTTTTTCTAAAACAAATATATAAATAGCATTACTCTTTAAGGATAATGACTCATAGTTGAATGAAAGAGTTTATTTAGGCTAAGAAATATTTTATTCAATTTTTTTTTTATTTACAACTCTAAAAATATATCTAAGATATATAAAAGGAAACATTTAAAATATTTTATGGTATTTTGAATTAGTAAGAAATGATATTGTACATTATGACATTTCATTTACATTTCTGAATGGAATAGAATTACTTGAATTTAGGATTCTCTGTCTCATTGACTACTATAAATAGTCTTCATGGTGCATTTCATATTTCTTTTTTTTTTTTTTTTGGTACAATATTTGAGCATCTTTCATCTTATATGCAATCATAGCTTTTAAAAAATATTTTTGGAAAAAAATAAGAATGAAATTTTTTTTCAATGCTTGTTGGGTTTTATTTCAGAGTTTTATTATATTGTTTCTTTGTTTATCAAAAGTGGCCAAAAATTAAGTTCAATAATTAATTGGGCCAAATTAAGTGCCAATGAGGAATTATCTTTCTATAGTATGTATATTTTTATTGACATGTTGGAAATATTTATTTTTAACATGTATGTCAAATGTAATTTCTCCCTTAAAAAATGTGTAAAGATGAACATAATCCATGGAGAAAAAATAGTTTTGTTATGCCATTCCTTTTATGATGCATAATTAAACTCATTTGGAAATATTATTGTGTAAATTCCAAGATTCTCGATTTAGAATTTATTAGTATATTGCAGTTTTGAAAGAATATATGAGCTGTTCTTCCTTTAATATTTTTTTCTAAAATTATTGAATATAATTAAGATTATTTTTTCCCTTTTGTTTTATTTGAATCTGAAAATAAAGTATAAAATATCATGAAAATTTTATGAATACTTTCTGTTGGATAATATTATTATGTATACAAGTTGCTAATTTTAAAATATATTGTTTATATATTGATTTTTACTATGCACAATTAACTCTGTTTTATTTAAAAGTTATAATGATGTTACATAATTATATTTTAAGCTAGATGAATATTATTATATTCCTCCAGTATTTATAATACCTAAGGGAAAATTTAAATTATTTTCATTTTATACATTTAAGGTCTCCCCCCCCACTTCCTTCTTCATCTCATAAATTCTTCCAACAGAATGAATTGCTTTCTTTTTTTGTGTGTGATCAATATTTATTATAAATTTTTCATATGCCGTATACTTAAAGCCCAATTCTCAACATTTATAAATTTGTAATATAGTAATTGCCATTGATTTTTTTAAAAAAATAAAGACTTTTATTGAAAAGTTATATTTAAATTTAGAATGAGTTCATTATAACATATTTCTTATAATTTATGTCTTGAATTTGAAGTGGCCCAAGGACCTGTTTTGTGATATACTTCATAATTTTGAACTATGGTTAGATGACAAAGGTAACATTTGAGCTGGTATTTCCTCTTCAGCTTTATAGATGGTATCAGCAGTTAAAGATAATAAACAGATGCTAGTCAGTCGACAATTTATTGTAATTATTATAGTAGAAATTTTAATGATAAGTATATTCAATTTAAGAATTTCTTATATTCAATAATCAATATCTTATTAAAATAGTAGCATTTTTATTATATGTTTGAAAGCTTCTTGAATTTGGTTTTAATACAAATAGTTATTTTATACTTGCTTTATTTAAGATGAGTTAGAAATACATATCAGCATGAATTCTATTTTCAGTTACAAGTGGATGTTTTCACTCCTCATGATAATGAGACTTACTGGAAGCTGTTATGCTATTCTTCATTTTGTGAACAAGTTCCATATCACTTTAATATAAGGCTATACTATTGTTAGCTAATGTATATCGGTTACTAAAATAATAATTATCTTTGGTAATTGGTTATTGCTGATAGAATTTTATTAAATTAATAGTTCACATAATTCACTTAAATTCTTTACCATTTTGTGACTTGTGATAAATTACATTTTTTGATCCATATAATTAGAATTTAAATCAAGATTTCTTGTCCTTATTTTTTAATAAAATAGGATTTTTAAAATAATGTTCTTAATTCATTTTTTAAAAAATTGACTGCTGTACATTTAATTGAATTATGGTGCATATACAATACACAATGTGCTATGATTATTTTTTTGCAGTGGTGATGTGTATTTGGGTGGCATGCATGGAAACAATTTAGTTCCTTCATAATTGAAGTACTTGATTGATTTTTCTTGAAGTATTTCAATTTAGACTTACAAATTGTAATTGTTATATATACATTTATATATTAATATTGGATTTGTGGCAATTACTATGCATTAATGTTTACTTAATAGTCTTCCATATAATAAATATAACAGAACGATATATTTGGATTTTTGTCTTGGGAACTTGAACTGAATAGTTAAAGTGACAATCAGTTGAAAAAAGTTATTGCACGTTAATTTTTATGACTCTGGAGCTTAAATACATGCATTTGATTTCATGTTTAACATTCAATGATTTATTTTACTCGCATATGCTTCTAGAATAGTAATTTTTACGAAGATGTTTTGTATTGCATTTTAAAATTTGGATGCACACCTAACTGTCACTGTAGTGTCATGTACAATAAATCAAAGTAACACTAGTGAGCAAAAGAGGGTTTTTATGAGCTTTTTAAGTGTGCTGTTTTGGATTTATGATTTTTTTTAGAATCTTTTTTTCATTTCTTGTTTAATAAATAAAAAGAACCTTGACAATATTTCATACTCAATTTAACAGTTGAAATTTGATTAAATGTTCTTAGACTTCTTACCCATAACTGTATTTCTTTTGCACCAGCATAATCAAAAATTCATATTTGCATAATTAAATTCCAGTTAATCTTAATGCTTTTAACATACAGTTGCAAGAAGCTTTTTTTTTATTATTATGGTTTCTAACAATTATATAGTCTGTCTTCAGGGAACCTAATAAAATATGGATATTGCCGTATAAGGAAGCAGTTTGTTTCTTTTGTGAATATAATAAAGGCATGAAGTTAAATTGTTTCTAATCTTACAATAGGATCATCTGTTCCAGGATAGAATGGGTCCATTGCCAATTGGTCCCCACACTCATTTTCTAAATACTCTTGTCATAGCGATCATTTCCAAATACTTTAGAAGGGTGTTGGCAATATAGAGTGTACATTAAACATTTTACATTCAATTTATATGGTACAATTTCGAGAACAATGTCTTATTTTAAATATTGTGCATCATATAATTCCTAATTTACTGAACTTTAAATTTTATATTTTTAATTGTCTGCTAAATTGGCGTTTTATTGCAAAAACGTTATTGGTTACAACTTTTAAAAAACTGTAAAGGTTGGCTACACATTACAGAAAAGTAGCAATGAAATTTTAAAAGTATCAAAAATGTGCATCTTTCCAAACTAAATGCATATTTTAAGCTATTAACACTAGGTAAAGTATTATTAAAAGTCACTGTATATATTAAAGCTTTCACTTAAAAAAATAGAAAAAAAAAGCAGCTTGGTATATTATTTAACAATTGTTTTGGTTAAATCATGAGGGAAATAATTATTCCAGACTTCTTGAATAATTATAGTTATAATAACTGGTAATTATTTTGTAGTAATCACATTTTTAATACTTATATTTGGTAGCTGTAATATTTGATTTAAAAAAAATTTCATTAATTTGTTTGTAAACTTGAATTGTTTTACAAAAAATTTCTTAGAAATTGTTTCCTATTCATTTGAATTCATTTCTCACCTATTGGAGAAAATATGGAATCTCGCACAGAAGAATTTTTAAAACTAGCCGCATTTATAGAATAACAGATCAAAAGTACAAATTATTGGTTAGGAAGCTGTTAAATTTAAAAATATTGTGCCAGGTTACATTAAAAGAATATTTAAATGAAAATTGTTAATGCTTAGTTATATTTTTTACAATATGAACATGACTTTATTAAAATCATAATCATGTGTAAGGTGATATATTTGTAATATGTAGAAAGAAACTCTTGATACAAGCACAAGATGTTTTAAGCACATATTGCACTGTGTTAATGTTTAACAAAGTATATTGAGCTTAAAATGTGTTTCATCTTGTTAGTTTGTATACCACATGCTTTGAAGTAATGTTTTTTTTTTAACTGTCACTCTTGCACTAGTGTTTAATATATTATTTATTCCTCCCTATATTTATTGCTTATATACAGAAAATAATGCACCTGTGTTGATTTCTTTTATGCCGATTTACATCTGTTTTGAATAGTAATTTGTATGAAAATGAATATTTTGATTAATCTGATTTATACATTAATGAAATATTCTTCTATTTATACTTGAAATAGGATAAAAAAATTTTTGGTATTATATCATTGATTCTCTTATGATTTTTGAAAGGCCATTAGTATGTACTGTACTAGAAAAGAACTAAACATAATTTGATTTAAAAATTGTAAAAGTTACTATATTTATAAATTTGTGTGGATTGATATATATTTAGTACTAATCATATATTGACATGGAAACTTCATTTGTGTATATACTGAAGAGTACTTTAATTAATAATGTTAAGTACATACTGCTATTTATAAATTGTAAAAGTTTTTTTTTTTTTTTTTTTTTTAATAATTGCATGGTAAAAATGTATTTAAATTTTCAGTTATATTTTTACCACAATCGTGTTGATGCTGTTGGACCAATATGCAATGTATATTTGTATCAAATATATTTCAATGTTACTTAAAATATTATGTAATATAAAAATAATAGTAAAATGCACACTAAATAAATTATGTGTAGTATTAAAATTTCTTTCACACTAATATGGTTATTTTTATTGCTTAAAATGTATACAAAATATTATTTTGAGGGATCTTTCACACCTCTTTAGAATATTACATTTATTATACTATGGAACTTGTTAAGACAGATTGAAAGTAGAGATATTAGTTAAAAAAGCCCTCTCTTCATAGTAGGTGAATTTTTAAGGCCTTTACTGCTGGATAATACATTTAATAGCAAAAGGCTAAAAGAGAAAGCTTCTCTTTTATTAGAGTAACTTTTAAACATAATTTATCTTTTATGTGAATTTACATATATTTTATTGATACACAGAATGATATGGGATTAAAATTCTTTTAAGTGTAAACTACTTTTGTATAAAAAGATATAAGCAAATCATATAAAAATCCTTTTAATGAAAATTGGAATTGGACAATTTAAAAAAATTATCAATAGTAATTTTCTTAAATTATCAGTATTTGTTATATTAATACTACAAACTTTGTTCACAAATAATTAAGGTTGCCTTTTTATAAACAACTGATTTAAGATAATTATTTTAAAATTATTGTATTAAAAAAAAAAGGAAATTAAAACAATGGTAAAAAAAAAATTTTTTCACTTTCCTTACACTCAAATAGCAACACATCATCATGTATTTTCATGAGCAAACTATTAATAAGCTGCACTTGCTAGAAACATGATTGATACTTTTTTATAAAAAGTTTTATTAATAAATAAAAAAAGCTCCTTGAGTTTTTCAATATCAATTTCACCTCTTAAAATTAAAATATCTGCCTAAACAGAATGAACTGAAAATAAATTGCTCAAAGAGTTAGAAATTAACTAGTTGAAGGCATTCTTTCTTGTATATTATAAGCATAAAAAAATTTAGTTGAATTCATCGCAGTTGTTTAGATGCAAGATGGCATACACATGTGCAGCTACAATAACTTTTATATATGATACTCCTTTATTGAAATAAAAATGTTTTAAAATATCTAATATTTATTAACATTTTAAATCGTATGGTTATTTTCTCTAGTAATTCTTTCAGAACCCAAATTTTTATTTGCTTTTATCAGATTCGAATTAACTTCTACTGTATAACAATGATAAAACTTAATTAGATAATGTAATTTTTCTGGATTTGAGTACGAAATTGATTTTTGTAGTTGTTATAGAAGGATACTTTAAAGTTTTCTGATGGTTAGCCATTGCACAACATAATTCCTATTACATTGCTTCTCTATGTTTTCTCTCATTAACATCATGGATAAGCAGTAAATATTTTAATGAAATAATGATTTTGACTAAATAAAGTCTTTGTTATAAGATAATATATTTTTAAAAACATGATTATCATTTTACAAATTTATTTTTTAGAGAAATTATATATATATATATATATAAACATCATAAATACATGAAATATACAAAAATTTGTAAACTTACCAAAATTATATTTTTTTATATTAAGTGTATAAATCGTGACATTTTTTAAAATTGGACTTCATGACCTTTTGAGTATTAAAAATAATTTAATTGAGCAGTGGCAAACATTTTTTAAAACTTTTTTCAAATGTTTTGTAGCAAAAAAAAAAAAAAAAAAAAAAAAAATTAAGTAATCATATATAACAAAATATATCTGAAAATACCGTTTAGATGTAAAACTTCAGTTGGACCCTTCAATAAGAAATTCTGGTCAAAAAGAACCTGATTACTTACCAGAATGGTAATAACCAGGTAAATAATTAATGTGAGTTTCCATACTAATGAAATACATTTATTTAATGATACCATTTTGTTTTGAAAAAAAAATCTAAATCTGTAAAATGGGGATTTTTTTTTTTCTGAAAAGATGTCTAGCATTTAATTTTAAAAGCTATATATTTGTAACTTATGAATTTTATTTGAGAAATAGTATAAAATTTGGATGCTGTTAAAATTGTCAGAAATTGAGTCAAAAGGTGAGTTTGAAATTAACTAAACATATATACATTTATTTCTGATTTATAGCAGTCTAACAATTTAAAGGCACCAATGGTATATTATCTATTGATAAACTTGTAGCAGAATCAATGCAGATGAACTTTCAAAATGTGCAATAAACATGTAACATTAAATTTAATTAATAAAAATGGTTATATGCAGACACAGTGGGAGGTTTTAAAATGAAAACATTTAATCACTTTAAAATATCAATATGATATTCTTTTATTTGCCAGTATTTTTACAGAAATGATAAAAATATCTACTTCTTAACTGTAAAAGCAATACAACTCATTTTTCATAAATCAAATAAGGAAGAGATTATTTTTACAAAAGAACATCCATTCAAAACTATTTATTATCTATGATAAATGCTCACACCATACATTCTTAACCTGAAAATATAAAACATCGAATCCCATTTTTAAAAAAATCTAAAAAGAATTCAACTTGGATATATTTTTTTAACCTACAAAAAAAAATTCAGGCTGAAAAATAATTCATAGTAATCATAATTCAATAATAAATAGTTAACAATTGTATAGACAAAATACAGACTGTTGTGTTACAAAATCTTATTGCTTTTGGCAAAGTGATGAATTGCTTGTAACCAATTTCTAAAAAAGTGCTTTCTTTTTGCTGATGGAAATTTAAACCATATTGTTGTTAGATACCTAGATGTGATTTCTTGAGAAATCATACAAAAAATTATAACTTCCACAGCATCCTAATAGCCTGACCTAGGCCCACATCTGTATAGTTAAAATAAAACAATCCTCCTAACGTGAAGACTGATAAAGCATATACGGCACCTACAGCTGCTTTAGATAGTGCAGCTCCTACCACACTAGGACGAGCATAATCAACAGCAATAGCTTCTATTCCCCTGTAAGAAATAAAAAATATGAGTCCAAATTGAGAAGTCAATGAAAAATCCTAAACAGGACAAATTACAATCAAAATTTCATCTTATCCTTTAAAAAATTATTATATATATAATATTAGTAAGATGTTCTAACTAAATAAAATGTATTTTAATGATGTTACTTCTATATTAAAATTGATAAATGATAATTTATGTGAAAATTCAAACAAAACTGCTTCTAATATAGTTAATTAAAATAATTTTGAAGAGCTGATTTTTTTTCTTCTAATTTTGATTTTGAAAAACTAAGTATAAACGGTAGTTACTGCTTAATGTGATCAATTTACAGCTTAAGAATTTTGATAACATTAACTGAGTAATAACATTGATTGAATATGATAAAATATCCAATATCATTATATCAAAGTAAAAGAAAAATCACCTATTGCAGATGCAGGTCTATCAATAAGTTTTTTCAAAAATAACACTTAAAATATTCTTTAATTTTGCTGATCAATAATTACTCCTTAGCAATTTACTTATATATATTAATTGTAATTTATTTATTGAATGTCGGTTTTCAAAAAAGCAAATGCTTAATTCTTTCTAGAATTCCTTGGGGGGCTTTACTTTGATATATTCTCTCTTGTCCTATGATTCTTCATCAACGTTTATTAATGATCTTGCTAACAAAAATGTTGCAATAATTCAAAATGTTACAAAGAATAGCATACGCACAGTAAAATTTTCTATGGCAACATATTATTGCATTGATTCAACTCAAAAATTCAATGTCTTTTAAGTGCTTCAATTTTATATTTAATTCAGCCTTCAGTTCATTTTAGAATCAGTTATTTTTTTTAAAAGCTATTTGCCAATTATAATTCAGTCCCATGGTTCACAGTTGTTCAACAGGTTTTGAGGAAGATCTGCAAAGGTTGTTTAAATCAATATAAACTACTCTAGTATAGACAAACGCATGTAAACCCCACAGCCTGAGAATGATGATTCTATGGAATTACTCATCTCTTTCTTTATTAAAGTGATAAGTAATTCCATGAATGTCAGTCATTATTATTGATTGAAAATAAAAGATCTGGTTATTTTCTATTTCAAAATTGATAACATTAAAACAATATAGAGATTACACAATACAATTTTTTTAACTTTTTAGGAATAAGTTGGTTAAGGACCAGAGATCTTTGATAATATAAATTTAACAATTGCATTAAGTTCCATCACGTTAAAAGATGTCCATTGTATATAAATGGGGAAAAGAAACAATGACTTCTATGTTCCGTTTCTTGTTGAATGGTAAATTAATCTATGATCAAATTTTTAAGAAGAAAAAAAGCATAATAATCCATCAGTAAATTGACAAGATTAATAAAATTACAGACAAACAAACAAAGCCCTTAATTGAAAAATTATATTGAACCATCTAGTAGAAACATAAAGCAATGTCTAACAGATTTTATATAGAAGAAAATTTGTTTCTCTAGGTAGTTGAAGATTTTGTACTAATTACTTACCAATGCACATGAACTGTTAAAGAAAGAGCAAGAGCATAATCGAACGCAGGGTTAGGAAAAGCTACAGCTGCAGGTAAAATTCCAATCAATGCAGCAGACAAAAACCGTTCAGCAGTCCATATCTTAGAATGACTGTGATCTAAATAATAATTTAATCCTTTTACATAAAAATAATTTAATTATAATGGGAAAATAGTTTTTAATTAACCTTTGAATTAATCATTAGAAATTGAGAGTAATTCTATAATAATACAAAAGCTAAAAAATTTTCAGAATTTATTATTTTTAAACAAATATTAGAAATTATTTTTTAAAAAATTCAGCATATCCCATAAAACATTTAACTATATGATTTTATTTTTATAGATGCAGCTCATAAATTTAAAAAACTATATGCTTCCTTTAATCATAATGTTACAAAACAGTTTTAAGAATGTCAACAGCACAATAAAATGAAATAATTTCTACCTTAAATACAATAAAATAATTTCTCTAATCATTAAATAACCTCTACATTTAATGAAATTTTTTTTAAAAATCAGGCAAACCATGAGCATGTGCAGCTGCATTAATATTCTGTGTTGTACTGAAATAAACTGCAGGTCTGTATTTTAACAAGGGGGCTTCTTTCTGGATAACAGAAAAATGATTTCCAAGAATCTGAGGTCTAGTCTGCAATGTTTTCCACAGAACTCCTGAAATATAGAATAATATTACATTTATAGATGCAATAACAATCATTTTTACTGTAAAACATGCTCTATGTTTCCTCATAGTATGCAAATTACAGCATTTCCATTGATTTCTCTGATTTATTTATATTTATCAACTTAATTACAAATGATGAATGGAAAAAACATTATGAAAAGGAATAGAATCTACATAAATAAAAATAAATATTTGACTGTATGTCTCTTAAGCCTTGCCATACTACTCACCCAACTGCAATAAAACACTTGACTACTTATTTCTTGCAATTATAGGAGGCTTATAAGTATAGTTAAATTATTTAATAAATAAAAATAATTTGGATCTATTTGCCTCATCTAGTAACTAAGGATTAATAAGTTTTTGTTTGTTCATACCTTATGCACTGGCGTACCACTCATCCGATTGTGATAATATTTTGACAGCATATTACTTACACTTAGGTGAAGGTTATAAGCATAATACAACTATCTAATGTATAAAAAGTATTTTCAAATATATTTACCACATCTATTAATCATGGATTAATCACCACATAATTCACCAAGGAGACATAACAGATTCAGTAAAATGGCAAAATTCAAGTTAGATATTAGTATTTTATACCTATTTTACATAAAAGCTATATAAAAGCTATATTATAGAGTATGCGAGAAAATTTTAGGGGAAACCAATCCTATAAATTTGAAATTTTAACTAAGCATCTAATAAAATTCTAACATTTTTGCAGTATTTTCTCAAAATATTAAACTGCAAAAAATTTTACACCATTTTATCATTTAACAAATTATTAAAACAACTATATCAACAAATTTATGGCATAAATTAATTGAACATATATAATATAAAATTATGATTGATGTCAGTCAATGTCTTCCACAGAGGATGCTATCATTCAGCATGCTCTATATTTTGTTTATAGTAAGCCGCATATATTATTCAGAGTTTATCTCACACATACAAAATAAAATTATCATTATCGATGCTAAGGTCAGTAATTTATAATAAAATTTTTTCGATTCAAACAGTAATTTTGCTATTTATTAAGTGAACCAACAAAATTATTTTGATTATACAAATGTATATCATGTTGATTACTTTGACAAAACATACGTTTGCAAACATTTGTCATTAAATAAATCTAATAGGGCAACATCTAGAAATAAGCCAATTTGAGCTTCTCCACCAAACAAGAAATGACAAGAGAGCAATAAAACAGATCGTTTATAAATTGTAAATTCATGTGTTTCACTGTCTGAAGATCAACATGAGGCAAGAAGGGAAAGATAATGTTTACATGCTACCGGATCATGAGTATAAGAATCAAAAGACTAATATGAGGCAAATAGCTTGACAATTATCCTTAAAAGAATGTTGATTGGAAAAAATGTGCCCATTTTCCCACCATTATTCCTTTAAATTTCAAACACCTGCAGTTCCACATTCAACTTACATCCACAATGACCATTAAAGTGCAAGGTCAATCACTTCAAGTGTGCGGACTGAAACTGAAAAATCCATGTTTTTCATATAACCAGTTGTATGCTGGATGTTTATGAGTCAGACAGTCAAGAAATTTATTTCTGCAGAAGATGGAAGAAGGAGGGGAGAGAGTGCCTATCTTAAAGTTTCGAAAAATAAAGTTTACAAAATTAAAATACAATAAATATCATTTATGCTTCTCCTTCATATATCATTCAACTTCAATGACTGTATTCATTTCTGATATGAAAATAAATATTATTCTTTCTATTATTTCTAATTAAACAAGACAGTTATTATAAATTTCAAACGATATTTTCAAAATTATTTCTTCTGTAGTAGCAATGCGTCAGGTACCAGCTAGTAATGAACTAAATGATACTTGTTAACTGTCTCAAAAGACGCTGAAAGGCATAAAAAACAGCAAGTTGAGTATTCATCTTCTGTAGCATGGAGTTACTAACAATTTCACAATTATGCTTAGTTATTAACATGACAATAGCTAATATATTGAAACAGATTCTGTAACAAATCTGGAATGAAACTGCACATTTCTGTGATATACATTTATTGTTTTTGCACATACTTTTGGTTGTTGTTTGTTTATAGAAAAATCTCAAAAGTTTTTTCTTTAATGGTGGAGCAGAAGGATAGACAGAAAATATCCTTATTTTGAATATTTTTCCAAATTTTTTTAATTTGACTATTTTTTCTCTACAATTTAATAAATTTTAATTTTAACAATTCATTTTTTTATTCTGAAAGACATATCACTTTTTTAAGTATACACTGACTGTCACCAAATGTGAAAGGGGGAAAAAAAAAGGATAAGACTTATATAAAAAAAGATAAGAATAAGGAATGAACAAAAAAAAAAATCTTTTATGCAAATTTTCACTTGACACAGTTAAAAGTAAATGAAAATGTCAGATTATAAGTGAAAATTTAAAGTATTAAGAAGACTTGTAATCACACAAGTATGTTGACATCAGGGCTTTTACATTTGGAAAATGAAAAATTACTTTTTTTGAAACAGTATTTACAAATACCTGGCTAAATAATTTCACATTTGAAAAGCAACAAGCAATACAACAATCAATTAGATTAACCTGGTGGTTAATTTTCATTCATTTAATTCTTTTACATATAAGTTTAATAATTATTTCAGATTGGCACAATTTTGCAACATCAATAACTATTTTAGACTAATTTATGCATTTTTTAAAATTAAAAGATAATAATTTTAGTTAATAAACATATAATCATAAAACTGGAAAATTTTTGCTTCCATAGGAGTTAGGCAGTAATATAAAAAAGAACTATCATTTAAGATGTATTATTAATTCCACATTGAATAAGTGTAAAGTAATTGGTTAATATTTTACTTCTTTGATAGTTAAAAAACAAAAATTTAAAAAAATTACAGGATTTGTTAAAATAAAAATCATAAATAAAACAAAAATCTCTAAAACTTTCTAGATTTATTTAAATTTTCAAAGTAAAAAAACAAACCATAGCAACAAATAAACTAAAAAGTAAGTAGCCATTAATAGAAGTAATTAATCATCCACATTTTTAATAAGTTCATTTATTATACTGATATTAATAACAATTCTCTACGCCAACATGATTAATAAATCATCACGCGTTCGTACAGATCCAAGCTATAAACATGATAATATATTAATTTTGGAAAAGTAATGGTGTCATTTTTCACTATGTCTAGAGTCTTATGCAATCCTATCTGAAATTAAGCAATCAATTAACTTCCGTAATGAAAAAGTCCCCAATCAATCAAATTAAAATATTTGCGCACATGAAATGCAATAATTAATTAGCATTTGTTCCATTTTTTAACTATTAAGTTCTTTAATTTCGCGCAGACTTGTTTTCAATATTTGAAATAATTGGAATCAAAATCTAATAAAATTATGTTACCAAAAAAAATTCATTTAATGTTACGAATCAAAAGTAAAAAAGAATTATCTGTACTGGAATCAAGTAAATCCAAAAATAAAAGCAAAACCCAAAGTAAAATTTCATTACCTCTACAGCTATTTCTTGCCACGTTGAGAGCAGTAATCATTTTTAGCAGAATTATTTCACAACACTATAATGTTATACTTTTAAGAATTTAAGTAACAATTCACGATTTCGAATAAGTAAACACTCGGCACGATTCTCCGTGTCCTTCCAAAGATTTGAATACTTTTTTCACTTCATTTGAGATGAAGCAAATAAAGTAAACAACAGCATAGTTGTTATAAAATGCCCCAAAGAGAGTGACAGGAGCTCTTATTAAATATTAATAACCTTCAAATTTCCTGAACAGATTTTTTAAAGTTATGTTATTAGTGTAAAGATGCAATTTATAAAATTTTCAATATAATGAATTCATCATTATTTTGCAGATTGCTAGCCAAATATGGCAACTCATTTTCATGTAAAGCGCTGCTTTGCGTCTGTTGTTGGTGCGTTTGGTTTGTTTTGATTAAAAAGTAATTTTGTAAAAACAGCAATATCTTTACAGTTGTATTGCATACTTCGAATAGCTTTGAATGCAGATTTTTATTCTTACAAATTAAGAATACTCTTATCCTGGTAAAGATCTTTGGTTTCTCTTCAATATCATATTTAATTTGTAATGTAGTCATATGGCTGTATTTCATTAAATATATATTAGTAGTTCTGTTTTTGTTATTTTATTTATTAGTTTAAAATTTGTAAAAAAATTGTCATTTTTTCGTTATTTTTCAATAGCAAGTAATTCACCTATTATATTGTTTTTCCTTTTAAATATGCAAAAGAGTAATTATTAAATAATCATAGTTTAGTATATATATGTATTATATTAACAATTTAAGAATTTATTAAATATAAAGGAAAAATAGAATCGGTGCATTTATTAATTTCCTTGACTTTAATTAAATATTTTAGTGCATGAATTAATTTATGCATTATGTCGATTTTCATATTTTGAATGAAGCATAAAATAAAATACACTTTATGCAATATTTCTGAGTATAATGTTACCAATTAATAAAATATTAAAATAATATTTGTGCTATACATTTTAGAGTCTCAAGTCCTCTTTCATTGATAAAAAATCATGATATGTTGATCATGTATGTCATAGCTTCAATATTTGGAGGGTATATTGCCTCTTCATTAATACTTTTCAAATTTCCAAATCTCATTCACAAGCGGAAAAAGCTCAAGTTTTTTTGTCAGCACATAAGTCATAGAGGTGGTAAGTATTCTTTGTTATATTTATTGAATATATTTTTGCATACATTTTCTACTATTTTTGTATAGTTTAATCGTTTTTGTTGGAAAAATAAAATCTCATTATACAGAAAGTTAATATCCATATTGATGTTTAAAAAATTAAAATAATTTCAAATTTTCCAATGAAGATGATATTTTTGATTAATTTCAGTTGAATTTAAGCATTAAAACATAGTTTAAAATATACATATTCCAATTTTTATTTTTTGATATGGTGTCTTAAGTTATGGTAAGCATATTGAATAGGAAGCAGAAAGAACAACCATTAGAAAATTTTGTGATCTTGTATAGTTTTAGAAAAGAATGTATCAACACAACATTTTAATTCTATAGGAAAAAAAAAATGTAATTGGTATTTGTATGTAAAAATATTTTAACAAGCATGGCTGAAAAGATGAAAGGTTTAGAATTTAATTTCATCTTATTTCACCACAGGAGGAATATTATGTTTAGGGAAAAAAAAAATGATAAAAGATGTGCCAGTCTGCATTGTAACATACAAGCAAAATAAAGGAAAATTTGCCCTTGCTTTGAAATTTTGGGATGGATTTTTTTACAATGCTGATTTAGGAAAGGAAATCATGGTTATCTGTTGGGGATTTTTATCACTTCACTCGAAGTATAAGAAAATGTGTAAATCGTCATTTTCTAGACTGTGCATGAAATTAATTAAATGAAAAGTCAGAGTTGGATCAGTAAATAAATGAACATTTTAGAATGAAGTTTATATGGACTCATTTCGTATAAAAAATAAATTAATAAATGTGTGGAAATAAATAATAGATTTTAAAATATCAATACATATATAATACACTCCCAAGTATCTGGCCTAATGTAGCAGATTGGCAGAAGGATAACTAAAAAGGCAGAAAGTTGGTGTTTTATGAACACATTTTTTTGTCCACCGAATACCAGAAGACAAAAGTTTCTTAGGTGATCATATTACTTAATATGTATTTTCTCACTTCCTATTGAGTAAAAAAACCATTCCTTTATCTCAAGCCATTTAGAATGTGAACATGGCCACAGCCTGGTGAATCTTTGAAACTTTTTATGGTAACTTGTCGAGTTAAAATAAAAGATTCTATACTAATAGTTAATATATTGCACTGCACATTTCAAGAATTTATTTGAGCTAAAGTCAGTTAAAGGATATAAAAGGTTTACATTTTAATATAAATTCTCTAATGCATATTTTAAATGCAGGGCACATTAAAGTAAATTGTAGGCCTAATTCTTAGGAAAATTCACTCAAACTGATTTTATTTTTCACTGATAAAATGTAAACTAGGAAATTGTAACTCTAAGAGACAAAACTTGCAGATTTAAATTTTTGAAAAAGTCCTGAGTAGATGACAGCTTCCACAAAGACTTGCCTTCATTATGTAATTATGATTTTAAAAAAAAAAAAAAAAAACTAGGCCGGATAATATAGAAGCAGAATAGCCATGTACCGGATACTCAGGAGTGTACTGTGTGTGTGAAGTCTTCCATAGTGAAATAAACTGAAGTTATATAAATTATAACTTCAATTTATTTCACTATGGAAGACTTATTATGAATAAGGAAGAAGCAATGATCAGAAGATGTCTGTCCACATTGCGATATAAGAGCAAAATAACCAAAATTTTCCCTTCGGTGGTTTTGCTTTGAGATTTTGTTATATATTTCTTTGCGTGTTGATTTATGCAAGGATATTGAAGGTATATTTTTAAAAATATGTATGATTGTTAAATATTTTTATTCTTTCGTTCCTAGTGCACGAATGACAGAATCAGCAATTTTAAGTTTATTTTAGAAATACTTAAATAAAATATTTGGATCTGGAAATAAGAGAACATTTTAGGTTGAAATTAATGTGAACTGATTTAAAATAAAAATTAGTATTCAAATTAGTGATTTTATAACACACACAAATATTTTTATACACCCTCACACACAAGATGATCAGTAAAGTCCCTTGACGCCATGAGGAGAACAACCAGAAAAGTCCTGTTAGGAAATATTTTAATAAATGGGCAAAAAAATTCTATGGAATAATCAATAAAATTGGCTGGTTTATTGATGACTAGCTGCCTTTGGTGACCAGCTGGCTCACCATGATTAATACATTCTAAGATTTTCAATGGAATACTTACGTACCTTGCTCTCCTTATAACTTATCCGCCAAATATATTCAAACTCCAATACTCTCGTAACTCATATTATTATAGAAGCCTTATGATTATTTGTTCATTGTACTATATATCTCTCTGATTTGCAATCAGCTGTCTTAAAATTATGTGGAAAATATCGTATATAATACTTATTCCATAACGTTAAGCTACCATTTTAACACGTGCTGAACATCACACTTTCTTCGGGTTAATTTGCACTAAGAATATTTACTCAATCCATTTGAATTTTTGTCAAAGTAATGGCAAAGCACTGGTACACTCTTAACGTGTTCTTGCAGGTTAAATTCTACTTTCATTTTGTGAGATATTAGTTGTTGGAAAATAAAGTTGCAGTATTTTTTTTTTAATTCGTTAAAAATGGAAACTCAATTTATTGGTTAAAGCATTGTTATCAATGAAAAAAAAAAAGTCATTATTAAGAGGATTTAAAAAACAGTTTTGAGCTGTAATATTTTCGAAAATTATCACAGAAAAATTCCAAGTGTTAGCTTAATTTTCTAAATAATTAAAGTTTCTGAAAAACTCCATCAAAGTGTACTTTTTCATCCTCCAAAGTAAATACGTGTGGTAGCTCTGGATTATATGGTGTGGTGTGTAGTGTCTTAACACACGTACGCTCATTCAATCATATACACAAACACATATTCATTTGATTATCAGCCTTGGATTAATTTCGGGCATTGATTGGCATAAAATTTATATCTTCTTTAAGATCGTGGCTGGGAAGATCAAAAGGAGCACATTTTAATAATAATATTATTTTATTTTTATAAATCAATCAGTTTTAATGATTGATTTAGAAGATTGACTGATGTAACAACTTTTATTTAAAATATTAATAATTTTTTTGTTCAATATGGCTTGCAGATCAAAGTATGAAGAAATCTAAAACTCATTATTCTTCAATGCATTATTTAATTCAAGCTACATAAAATGTAATTATTTACATCATTTAGACCAAACTAACAGTACTAAACAATATGTATATACTAATATTTTATAAATTGGCCATCGGGTCGGAATTTGAATTCTGTATAAATTCAATCAGATTTACCATAAATAAAGAAGATTTATTGAATTGATTATTTAGATACTGCAAACGATTATAGAAATCTTAGCTTTGCATTTATATTTTTAGAAACTATCACATTTTATATTTATTTTATTTTATCCAATCATGTGCTGAAAGTTACATTTTTTTAAAAGATTTAATTTGCAATAATAGTTTTTTTTAAATATAATTTGAACTTCCCTCAATATGATGGCAACATCCTAATAAAACCTAATAATTTTTTCCCCCTTGACGTGCTTGTGCAGATTAAAATTTATTTTTTGTCCAAAATATATTGTTGAAAAATACAGTTAATATATTTCTTTAAAAATTCATTAAAAATAAAAGCTTGAGCTATATGTTTAAACTCTGATACTATTAGAAAGCTAATTTTTTAATCTTTAAAATGATTTAAAAATAATCTTTGTGCGATAATATTTCCAGAAGTTATAGCGGAAAAACGTCGAAATTTTGTTTAATTTTTAATTAATTCAACTTCTCATCAAAATTTTGGAAAAAGGGGATCCAAGGTATACATGTACCAAATTTGATAGCTGTAAGCCCAACGGTCTGGCCTGTAGAAAGCCAACACTCTCACACATTGAGCTTTATTATAAGTATAGATTAAAACTTTGTGTAAGTTCGAAAGGGCTCATACTGAAATTGAAAAATGTAATTTCTGATATTACATAGTTTTTCTAAGTTACGTAATGGCAAAGCCAAATTTAAGCAATTAAGAAAGTAAAAAAAAATAATAATTTTAAAAAATCTAAAAAATGCACTGGGAGGGAGATGATCTCAGGATATATATTTCAATTTTAGGACAAACTCTCTCTCAAGTCCCATAAAGTTCATAATTTTAAATGCAAATATCTTGGCCAATTTAACAAATAACTCCACAAAATTTTCTCCTATGTTTTTATTATAATAGGGCACACATTTTTCTTATTGCACTTTTTTGTCAAGAGTTTTATTTTCTTTCCCATAATTTCCTTATTCTACTGCTAGAGATAGTGTAACTTATCTCTATAAATTCAACATAATCATTTTTCTAATAATATACATTATTTCCATGACTACAATTGATGCTGTTTTTAATTTAAAGGCCTAAAAGGATTACTGATCATTCTGTATGTACTTACACATTTATATCTATTTAGTGAAGCAAAACTTATTACTGTGTTAGTTTAAGAAAATTAGCTGTGGTTAATTAAGTTAGAAGTTAATATTATACTTTTGATATATGTTTTCCTCAGATTTGTTTATTAAACAAAAAGAACATTTGCTATTGCATGGGAAATATTGTTGTAGTTGAATATTTGATACTGTAATGTATTTACTGCTTAATTAGTGTCTTTATTTTATTCTAGTCTATTATCAACTGAATCATTCTTATATGATTCAGCAGTATTTAAATTATTCTTTCAGCAGTATTTAAATTGTGTGGAGGTTCTATTTTTAAATTTCAAAGTCCTGAGATAATTTTTAATTTTGCATTTGTTATGTGATTTAAAAAAAAATAAACCTTTGTCAAAATAATTAAATGAAATTCCTTTAAGGTAGAGAGTGAATAAATATATAAATAGAGCATGGAAGCCAGCATTCTTTAAATATAAGAGGAAATAATCTAATAATTTATTTCATTTTTTTAAAACTACTTATAGTTTTTTTTAAATAGTCACTTATAAGAGTGATTTCTATGTTTTCAGTGTATAATAGTTATTATAATTGAAATCTTGATGTCTGTATACTATAAGTGAACTTCTTGCTTAATTACATGTCATTGGCAAGCTCACGGAATAGACTAACATGATTTTTTTGTGATCATTGATGACTACAATAAACATGATAACTTCAATGATTCATAGTTGGCATGGTGATCACATATTAGTACAGTAGAATGTATTTAATCAGAATGTTTTAAAATCTTTTTGTCAAATTTTTTTAGAGGCTTTTGAAATTATATTCATTTTTGTTTTCTAAACATAACTTATAGTTTAAGAAATGTGCATACTGACATGTCTTCATATTTCATTTGTGGACAACAAATACTTTTATGACATATTTGATTATTGCATTTACATTTTTATTACACTTGAATGGTTTTTGTTATTATTTATCTTGGCACTTTTAAAAGAATTATCATTTTTTTAATTGAATACCTTTCTGCTTTAGAAACAAAGCATTGTATTTAATATACATTTTATCTCTTAGGAGCTGGTGAATATGCTGAAAATACTATTTCTGCATTTGAAAAGTGAGTTCTGAACTTTAAACTTTTCTGATATTGTATTCATTTTTTATGATAGTATTTTTTTTAAAGCCAGTGTGGGAAAATTAAAACATTTTAAAATAAAAAGAAAACAAAGAATTAATTATTTTTTCTTTTATTGAATTTAAAAGGAAAAAGAAAAGAAAATGAATTGTTATATCTTTATTGTGGTCTTTCTTAGTTCTCTTTAATATGTTACGAACAAAAGCATACAGTCCTCTTCCATGTGAGCTTCTGTAAATGCTCTTAAATTAATCAAATTAATTTTCATTCTTTAATACACTTTGATTTCCATTTTCTTAATATGAATTAGATATTCCATTTTCTAATAGAATGAATATGAAAAAAATGTTATTGTGAAAGTGTCTTTTTTTTCTTTTAAAAAAACCTTACTTGAACAATTTAAATATAATTGTTTCTTATTTTTTAAAAATTATGCTTTTTAAAAATTTAGTTTCTTAAATTTAAGAGTGTTGCTAAAAAATGATTATAACTATTATAAATAAATTAGATAAGAATTGTTTCCATTTTCAGTGCAGTGAAACAAGGAACAGATATGTTAGAAATCGATTTGCATTTAACTAAGGATGAGAAAGTTGTTGTCTCACATGATAACAATCTGTTTCGAGTAACTGGTATAGATATTAACATATCAGATTCAAATTATAAGGTAATTACTTAGTAATATTTTTTAAATTAATCATTATTTATTATTCTTTGAAATTTAGTACAATTTTTTATTTAATGCATTTTATTTCAACCAGGATTTGCCACTTTTGAAATGCCATATGAATAAGGATCTCTGTAAAGGTACTTTGTTCATATATGTTTTTGAAAGCAATATTCAAAACATTATATAATTTTTAATTGCGATTGAATTAATCCTGTTTCAAGCCCTGCAGAATAAAAATTATCCCATGAAAAAATGCCCCATCTTGATTATATGTTTTTCAAAGGGAGGAGAAATAAACAGCATCTATTCTTATTTAAGTACTACTGATATGTTACATCAAAAGAACAAATTTCTAGCTAGGAAATTGTTTAAGGCTATGAGCAATTAAATAAAAAAGATCTTGTTAGTAAATAAATAAATACATATACAAAGGAAAAAAGAAATTATAAAATATTCAAATTGTAATGTATTCTTACATTAAAATCATTGTAAAATAAATTAAATATTTACTTATATTGAAATAATAACTATTTAATGGCTCATTTATTATTCTGCATGGCAAGTCTGCAAATTAATGCTTTTTAATATTATATTTATTTTAAATTTACTAACTTAATAATTAAATTCTTTTATTTGTAAGGAAAGTATTAACTAATAATATTGGTTAATTTTTGAGATTAATTTATTTTTTATTTTTAACCAATTATATGAGCTAATATGACTTATCTAATATAACATATATATCATGAGGTTACTGAAATTAAAAATTAATCCCCCCCTCCCAAAAGGAACATTAACATTTTGTTTAAACGAAAAAAGATGAAATTAATCAGTTATTAAAAGAAAGACTTCATAATGTTCAGAACTTGTTTTATATATAACTTTATTGACTTTCTGTTGATCATTTAAATAAAAAATCTTTTTAAAACTGTAACAATTATTTAAAATGAATTATTCAACTTTTAAAAAGGCATTAATTTACTATTATTTTTTAAAATTTTGACTGCAGTTAAATTTTAATATTTAAAAATAAACAGAATTGCTTTTATATTTGGAAGTCAAAGTCAAAAAGTCAAGTTCAAAGTCAAATATATGTATAATCAAAATAAAAAACTAATACAAAAAATAATAAATTCACACATGAAAACATGATATATCATCTCATATAACAATAATTATTTTGTCATTTTATTATTACAGCTTGTGCAACTTGAATAAAATGAAATATAAAATCTCTGCAGCTATACTTATCTATAAACTTATCATCATTAGAAATATTGACTTAACCTGGCAGACATTAATAAAGAAGAAAGCACTGATAATTTGAATTCTTAAAAATCACTAAGTAAAATGAATTGATTTATGCATTTTAATTTAATAATTCCATAATATACCAATAATGCCAATATACATTTTATTTTAATACTGCCATAAAATTCTCTTATAAATTCATACAAAAATTAATGTTTTCTTTATTTTAAGAGCTACACCAAATTCATGATCACAGTAAATCAATAGTTATTGACTCTGGAAATTGAAAATGAATGGCGTAAAATGTTAGGGAGGACAGCTTTTCTAAACACAATTTCTTCATCATTATACATTACTTTAATTATTATATGAAGCAGAATGAATGTAATATAGGACAGCAGTAGAAGCTAACAATTATCATTTCAATATAAGTAAATACATCATTATATTACAAAAGGAAAAAATAAATACTTTTTGTGAGGTTTTTCTTTCTTTCTTTCTTTTCTTTTTTCTTTTTTTTTTTTTTTGGTGGCATTCTTGTCTCTTCATTTTGAAAAACAAAATTAGGCATTCCTTTACTTCTTTGCTTCCTCTAGAATTTTGGGCTATCTAACCCTAACTTTAACAATCTTATGCGATACTTCAATTAATTACATACCAGTTATTCAGCTCTTAAAAACTCCATTTAGTCTGACAATATCAAAATATAAAATATATTCCATTTCAGTAATTTTTTTATATATTTTTTAGGCGATTCTGATAAAGAAAAGAAAATCCCTCTACTGAGAGATGTTTTTGAAAAATTTCCACAAATAGCAATAAATATTGATATCAAAGTGAACAATGATACTTTGATATCAAAAGTAAGTATTATAAATTCACTTTGGTTTTAGTTAAATGCATCTAGATTTTTAATGAACAGTTTCAAAGAGGTAGATTCAAATGGAGGAGGCGTTAATTATGATTTATTGTAACTTTTTATTGTCCATGATTAAATTGTCGTGAAATGTGAATCTAAATTAACCAGTTATAAAGGAAGAGATTGCATAATGTGCATTATCTATTAAATAAACTATAAAGTGACTATAAACTACATGGATCCAACACTAGCTATAATATTTAAATTATATTTATAACGATTTTAATTTATCCATATCAGATATAAATAAAAAAAATCGAACAGATTCTTTTTTTCAACCCTTGATTAGCAAAAAGGTTTTTTTGTGTGTGTGTGCGCTGGGCTATTAAATAGGCAAAGTAGGCAACTGTCTAGAGGCAGCCTCAAAGCCTTGAATTTTTATCTATATTTTCAGGGTAATTTCATTTTGTACTTTTGTTGAATTTACGAAGATGTGCACAAACTTATTCAAATTGAAATCAAAAGTTGCTTAAATTCTGGAATATTGTACTAATAGCATTCTTTATAAATTATCTTTTGTAAATTTTATATCATATAAATCTATAATCTTTAAAAAATAATATTTTTTATTTGAAAAAAAAATGCACATTTATGTTATTAAACAAAATTTTGATTATGTTGAAAAATGGTAATTTTTTTTAATTTACTGTTTTAAACAAAATGGATTTTTAATTTAATTTATTTATTGGATGTATATTTAAATGTTTACTAATTCAGCTTGTTAAAATTTTCTGCTTAAAACTGAGAGATAATAATTTTGTTTTTAGGTTAATGACCTTATTAAAGAATACAATCGTGAAAATATCACTGTGTGGGGGAACTTCAGCAATGATGTTACTAAAAAGTGTTACAGTCTGGTAATTCTTTTTATTTCTATATCCCTTTATAATTTTTAGGAAATTTTAGTATAGTATCTTAAATTAAAATATTTATGTGAATCATATTTAATCTTTTAAATTTTCTTACTCTACTTAACTCTTAATGGCTGTGAGTCACCTCTCAGATGATAACAGTGCTTTATCAGTTACATATAAAAATCTTACATTTCATAGCAATTAAAAAGTAGAACAAAAAATTGTATTCATTATTTTTTATTAATAGCTCATTAATTTTAGAATTGCCTCTTTGTTTTCAGAATCCACAAATTCCTATTTATTTTTCTGCTAAAAGAGTTTTGTTTCTTGTATTTCTAACCTATAATGGATTACTGCCTTTTGTACCTTTGAGAGAATCATGTTTGGAGTTGCTTATGCCATCCGTCATTCTTAAGTAAGAAAAATCATATTTTAGAATGATATTTTTATATATTTCTTACAGTTTAATTCTACTACTAATAAATATGAGTGTATGTGTCTGTTTATCTGTGTGTCCATGTATTGGCATTCTGCAGCCAAGCATTTGACCCATTGCTTCCCTTTTTTTGTGCATATGTAATAGCAAATGAGTACTCCTACTCTCTTAGAGGCATATGGAAAAATCTGAATGTTGCATAGCATTGGTGGGAATTAAGTTTGAATTGTAAGAGCCATTAATAGTTGTTTTTTTAAAGTCTTTTGAATAATGTCAATTTAATGGTTGTGAAATTCTTTATTTTAAATTTAATTAACTCTGGAATATATTTTTAAGTATATTTTGCTACAATATTTTCATTTTTCTGAATGAGACTAAAATTGTGTCCATTGTTTCATCAAATATATGATTCACACAATATAATTTCACTGTTGAAAATTAAATAAATATTAATATCTATGTGGTTTGAAGAATAAATTTAAAAAAAAATTGGAGTTGTTACAATATTGTTAAGTTGAGAAGGTGGATGAACTAGAAATAATAGTGCAATAATGTGATGAATTGGCACCTATTTGAAAAGTTGATATACTTTATAAACAGAACTTAAAGTAAACAGGTGAAATATTAAATTAATGTGATTTTAATATCTGACAGTTTTATAGTATCATGGACATGGAGTTTTTTCTAAATATTTAAATAAGAGTAAATATAATTGCTATCTATGAAAAGCCAGCTTTTTGCCAAAGGTGATTAGTCTGTATTAATAATAAAGATTAGTGCTTGTTTTGGCACTTTACAGCCCAAACTATTTGAGCTAAGAATATAAAATATAGCATATGCATATTTTGGAAGATGAAAGTGAATTAGTAATTAGAATTTTAATTAATTAAAATGAACCTAAATTTTTTTCTGTAATAACTGTTTTTGAATTATTATTGTATTGAGAAACTAAAAGGATTTTACACCATTTTATAATTCAGAATAATTGTCTTTTAATATTAATTTAATAATAATGCAATTTTTGCCAATGTATATATATATATATATATATATATATATATATAATTTTGGCAATGTTTTATAAAGAATTTTTTTGTATAATTTTAAATAGTATAATGCATTGTTTCCCTGAAGTTTAAACCATTTTCATTGTACCATCAAATGTTTGATTGTTTGATTTTCATTTGTTGTTGAAAGTAAAGAAAAAGGATTCTGTTTAATATCTGCATAATTCACTGGACAAAAAGTAAAGTAAAATAAAATAACCTATACGATGGAAGTCAGAAGAGAAATGAATTGGACAATTGTATTTTTAATATTGCTATGATGTCATAGCACCAATATTAAGTAGAAAGAATCATTTACATATTGAACAAAAAATATGAAAGATTGTTAAAATAAACCACTTTAATATCTGAATTTTTGTTAGAATCTAGATATGAAATTATGTAATAGCAGTTTAAAGGAAATTAAATATAACCATTATCCCCTGTGAATCAGCTGACTGCTGAAGTTGAATTATTAATATTTGATTACACAAATATTGATTTAAGAACTACAGTTAAAAATAATAAATCTATAATTTTAAACAAACCTTTCATTTCTTACAAAATATTTATATTTTTTACTTTACATGTTAGAAGTTTTAAAATAATTTGGTTGAATCTTTGAAGAAAAAATCTATCTTATCGTTTAATTTTCATTTTAGAAATCCAAGTATGATGATTTCACGTGATAAATTTTGGAGCCCTTACCTTGTATGGTTAATAGATAAGTGAGTACAATATTTAAGAAATTTGCAGCTTATATAATTCAGTATTTTGTACAATGCATATTGTGTATGAGGGAAAATCTATTATATTAATGACTTACATTATATAAATATTGTGTTTTCTATGTTTTAAGACATGATTTCTTTGATGTTTTATACTGCTATAAACTGATTATATAATGACCTTTCTGTATTTCAGTTGTAATTGAATAATATAATATTATTAGTGTCTATAAAATAATGGCTATATGTCTTTAAGTTCTTCTATAGACTATTAAAATAAAAACACTTCCTTTGATAATAATTTATAAGCTAGTTCATTTCGATAAAATTTAATACATCACCTAACACTATCAATCATTGAAATGGTTACAAAACTTCATCAGTTCTGATTTTTATGAAAATGCAATTAATTTGGAATTCTGCCAGAATAAAAATTGAGAAAAATTTTAGTACCATCATAAGTCAATTCATCAAATTAGTGCTCCAAATGGACATAACTTCTAATTGTTAGACAAAAAGTAAATTTGATCCCTGGTTCTTTTCCTGCATTTAATTGCTATGAACTCAAAATTTTGATTTGGTTGAAATTTTATGGATAATTTATATCACTACTGCATCTTCTAAATTGTTCATAGCTCAGTTGTGAGACTGACTATGAAAGCTGGAACTTCAATTTTGAAATATTTATGTGTTGATGTGATATTTTTTATTGGCATCAAAAAAGTAATTTCTGAAATGTGAAGTCTTCTTTTCTTTTCTTTTTCTATTTGAGTTGAAATAAAAACTATGTTTTTTATTTGAAATTACTCTTTGTACAGTTTTTAGAGTGCTTTAAAAAAGCAAATTAAACAGTTAAAGCCATTGTTTGTCTTTAATAGATAGCATTGTGAAAAAAAAAGAATTCCATTGTTTTAAAAAATGATTATATTATGTTTTTCATTTGCAAGATTGCTTGCAAAACTGATCTTTTAAAAATGAAGCATTCTGAATGAATATTTGTTTATAGGTTACTAATGAGGAAGGCTTTATTTGATCACCTTTCAAAACGAGGGATACAGGTAAAGTAACTTTCCTTATTTTTGAATTGAATATTTTTTAAATTTTGTAGCTCAGGAACTTAAACTTCTGTTATCTTTAATTAAATTTGTGAATAATTTGAAAAAATCAAGTTATATATTTATACATTTATATAGTTGTATGATTTGTATTAAAAAAAAACAATTCTTGTAAAAGTTGCATTGGTAATTTTTATCAAAATAATACCTCTTAATTTTGAATGGTAGAGAGGTGATATCAGAGGTGATATTTTATCATTCCAGTTAGTGTTATAATTTATTGTTATATAACACTTGTTTAAAATTAGATATTAAAAAAATTATCAACTATTTGTTTTTTCACTATAGTCAATGATAGATCAACTCAACAGTGCAAGCAAAAAATTAAGAATACTGCTGCTGTTTTTATAGGTTAAAAATTAGAATGTTGTTCTATATTAAAATACTTACCATATTTCATTTCAATTTAAAACTTACAATAATATTGAACTTTCATATATTTTTACTTCCATATAACAAATTACTGTTTACCAAAATTTGTCAAAAACTTTAATTCAAAACACTATTTCTGTATATGAAATATAATTTTTATACATTGAACCAAAATTTTATTTAATGTGAGCATTTAAATTATATGGTGATAATAAGCAGTAATTCAATGACGCTCATACACACATACACATCGAAAACAAAAAATGGGACTATTTGAAATTGTCTAACACAATTCTTAACATTCTTATAGAAATTTTTACTTCTCTGATTAAAAGCGAAAATTATTTTGAAAAGGATTCAGCATAAGATTATATTCAAAATAAGTATTATAGACTTTATTTTCCAAAAATAAATAATTTCTATCTATAGAAACTTACATTTTACAGTTAGCAGTTACTTCATGAGCAATTTCTCAGACTGCATACATATTTGTATATTTTTTAATGAATTTTTATATCAGTTTTTTGTCTTGAGTCATCTTAAACCCCCTCCCCCCACAAAAAAAATTGTTTATAATAGGAAAATGAGAAGATGATGTTGGGTGTGTATCTTTAGCTATGCAGTATATATTTCTGAGTATCAAAATTTCTCACTCTCTCTCTCTCTCTGTATGTATGTGTGTGTGTGTGTGTGTGTATATATATATATATATATATATATATATATATATATATATATATATACCCTGTAAACAAGTTTAAATTTCTGATTAGACAGATATCTTTAGCTTAGCTATGAAATTATAAATATTTCAAACTTCACCCAACCTGTGAAATAATACAATTACAAGTTGGTAAAAATTGGAATTGTATGAAATATCAAATATTAGAAACCTGATCAATTATGCTTGACAAAGTTTTAATAATATCCTGTTTTGTTTTTGTAAAATGTATTTAGTTTTGATAATGTTTGTTAGTGCTGAATGCCTACTTAAATAATAGCGTGGAGAAAGCCGGATAGCATTTTGTCAAAGTTTTATAACGACAATAATAATAAAGTATTTATTAAGAAATCAACATAAATTAAATCATTAGTATGATGTGGAATTAAGAATGTTTTGAATCATAAAAAAATTAAGTTTATTGTTGAGCCCTTTTCTCTCACTCTTCTTTAAATCAGGAAGCCTAAATCTACTCCTGTTCTTTGGTAAATTCAATATATTATGGATTTAGATTAATCTTGACTATAGAAGATTTCTTCATTTGAATAGTGTTTTAAAACTCAGTATAATTGAATATTATTTTTTGACCAGATTTTGTTTTTTATATTTTTTGGAGGGTTGGTGAATACTATTTACCTAATAAATATAATTATTTAATTTCTAGACTTATCTTTGGGTTCTGAATGATGAAGAAGATTTTGAACGGGCATTGGAACTTGGAGCAACAGGTATAATGACTGATTACCCTACCAAATTGAGAAAGTTTTTAGATAAGAAGGCTATGAACAACAAGTCAAAGTGAATAACAATCCTTAAAAATATATATCTTTATGCAAAATTAATGCAATGCTGTGCTTTGTTAAACAAATTTTTATAAAGTTGCTTTGTTAAAACTTTTAAAAACTATCAGTGAGAATGTAGTGGACTAATTAGAAAGACTATGCAATCAAGCTCAATTCAAAAGATTTTTTTTTAATTTTGTTTTTTTTAAATATCACAGTAATTGTGATTGAAATTTTTAGTCGCTAATTATTATTATTCTTTTTTTAAAAAAAAGGTAATTTTTACTTTTAAATTATAAAACTATTTGTCCTTTACAAATATAATTTTCTTTTGATGATTCTAGATCAAGCATGTCAAGTTGCTTAATTTTCTAATCCTCCTTATTATTTTGATTGATAACTATTTATTCATTTTTTAAAGAAGAATTTCATTTTTTAAACCATAGCTGAAGGACAATGTAAACTTTTAATCATATTTAATTAATTTTAGCCATTCTTAATTATTTATATTAGTGTTAATTTTTAATAATTTTGTTAAGTTCAAAGGTTTGTTTAATTAATTTTATTTATATAGCATAGGACTAAAAATCAAAAACCTAAAACATTATCTAAAAGTTAAAGTTAGAGCTAAAATTATATTGATAATCCATAATTTTATTGTTGAAAATACTAAGAGTTTTAAATGGTCATTTTTTAATATAATAGTATGTATTTAATTTTAAAATACACTTATCTGAGTCCAAATTCATTGCAAAAAAAATTTGAATACATATGGTATTGTTACTGTCTGTATTTTTTCAAATTATTCTTTAAAATAAATTTTCTTTCTTTTTTTTATTTGACATGCTTCATCTAATTTTTTTTTCCTTAATCCTTTGGGATTAAAGTGATTATTTTTCTGATTATTAATTTCTCTATATGTAATTACATTTGAAATGCAATATTTGAATTATATTTCACTGCAAAATTGTGTTAAACATAGAATTTAGAAAAAAAGGAATTTGTTCATATACAAAATCCTACAGATTTAATCAATATTTACCACTTGCATTACTTAGAACTGCACAGGCATGGCAACACATGCAGAAAAAAATTGTGATATCTTTTATGAAAATCTCACATATTACACTATTCTCATTTATAGTATATATAAATCAAGGAATTTTAAAACAAAATGCCTTTTAAAGTAGTTTTATTTATGGCTCAGTACCATGGAATATTGTTTGATTTAGAATAGAAATTATAAAATTAGGCTGGACAAATCAATCACATTTACCAATTTTCGAACAAATTTATTTAGTTAGCAAAAAATTTAAAAAAATTATGTGGCTTGATAATTTTTTACTGTACTGTAAATGTACTGGGGAAAAAAATGCTCAAAATATGATATATTTTTATTTTGTGAAATGTTATTTAAATTTGAGCTTTTGAATAAGTGAAATATTTTTATTGCATTGTTGTCATATTCATAAACTGTGTTAGTGAAGTTATAATTGATAAATTGTGAAGAATATTAGGATATATTGTGTAAATCTACACAAATACATGTAATCAATGCAGGAAAATATAATTTAAAAATATTTTATTTTTTACTATATATATATTTATATATATTTAATTATATATTTATAGTATAACATTCATGATTTTTAAAAAGAAATATTTTTATTACCTTCTTATTTTCATAACTTGTTCATTGAATTTAACTTTTCTCAAACTTTCACATTTTATTCCTTAAAAAAATTAGTAAATCTACATAAATCAGTATAAAAAATGTAGAAAAATAATTACAAATTTTAATAGTTTTTCGAGATTTTTTTTTTTGTTGTTAATTTTTTTTCTCGTTCAAGTAAAAAGGTTGCAAGAAAATAATTTTACTTGACAGGTATTGCTTCATTTGAAATTAATTCAATTGAAAAAAGTAAGAATGGCAGAGTACAGCATTTGTGTGAGAAAGGTATGAGTTTACTGTTCATATTAAGCGAATGACTTTTTTAAAAAACAGTTCAGATTATTTCAGAATTCTGTAAATATTGTGCTGTTCAATTTAATTAATGATATAAAGATCTTCCACTAACATGTTTGTAATAATTATTTTGATGTGGTTAAACTTTTACTTGAACATAACACAAATTTCTGCACTGATGTGACTACTACATTAACATTTCTTAATGTTATTGCAGGTTACTTTCTTTGTGTATATATGTATGTGTATTTTTTGTCATAAATTCATCTATTGTTTTATTTTCAACTGTGTTTAAAATTTTGCTTAGTTGTTCAACATTTTCAAAAGGGTTGTTTCTTGATTTATTGGAATATTATTTAACTTTAATGACATTGAATGTTTGACCTTCATTCTCCTTATTTATTTTTATTCGCCAGAATGATTGTGAAATAACATGGATTGTATTATTCTCTTGTTGTCTTCACCATTATGAATATTCTCAATAAGCTATTTGAATGTATTGTAGTGTTTTGTGTGTATATTCACTGCTTAAGGCTTGTTGTATTTGATATGGTTTAAATGAACGAACTGTATGCTGTAGTTTTACTCATGTAATTGTTGCTGATGGATGTTATCAAATGTAAAAGTCATGCTATATATATATAAATAGTTATTTAATTGTTTTGTCATATTCTATTAAAGGTCATGCACTAAATTTTTCTTAATGCCCAGTATTTAAAATGCAAGTTGTCCCCAAAATACAAACGCATGAATAACTATCTTAAGCAGTTATAGTTTATATTGATTAATACTTTAATTATCATCTGAATTAGTTTATTGGTGGCTATTCATTATGAAAATATATATTGATGGAAGGTGAATGATTAGATACGATGAAGAAGTGGTAATCAGTTGTCACCTTCAATTCTTCTGAGTTTTAACCCTCATTAATGTGTTAACAATTGAAATAAAATGCTCATTATTTAAGGCCAATTACATATGGTTAATATAATTATCATTTAATAAATTAAACAATTGGGAGTTATATGCAGTTATTACTTCAATAACCTCTGGTAATAAATAAGATTTTGCTTTTTTTAAATAGAACTATGAAAGTTAAATTCATTTTATATTAATTTTTCCTATGATAGTTATTCAAAGTGTGCAACAAATATCGGGGATACTCAGTGATGTGGTGAGGTAAGAAAACACTTTTGGCTTAACATAATTTTTTGCCCCAACCATCCTCAAGGTTTAGTAAATATGGATGATTTTTGGGACCTGACATTATTTTTCATCTTGTTTCATTTAAAAAAATAAATAATGCTTTCTCTTATTAGCACCCCATTAGACCAGTGGTCAGGGTGTACTCCTAAACCATTGTCCCCTACTCGCTACATCGCTGGGGCATCATGTGGATTAGTTTTATTTTACTTAAAGTATTATTGGCATTTTTTTCTTAAAATATATTTGTTTATTTTATGAAATATAATTATGTATCCTCATTTATTGTTTGATGTAATAACTATTATTCATGTTTTTCTTTTTTGTTTATTTAAAAATTAGCTGATGCACAATTTTTCAATGGATCATTCCAGAACTGTTCAAGATATATTGCTTTATCAAGCATGTGTGTACAGAATACCTTGTAGTTATAGTGAGTTAATGTATGTATTATCAATGAGATGTGCAATAATTCAAACCATGTTTCCAATGTAGGCTTCCGGTTGTCTAGATTTTAAATGGGCACTTCAGTCTCTTTTGATCTTTTATTAATGTTTTCCAAAAATGCTTGCAACATTCATTTTTATTATGAATTTTCTTTTTATTTAAAGTAGATTTTCTTTGTATCATCTGATAAATGCATATATTGTATCTGATATCTTCGTAACACATTTTTATTACATTTTGTTTTTTATTTGCTAATAGTTTTAATTGCAATTTTTAATAACTGGTTGATTTAATTCAACAAAAATATGTGCTTTAATAATTATTATATTAGTATTTTTATTACAATTTACCAGTTTTGTTTTCTTAATATTGTTCTATCTTGTTTTCTAAGAAGTGAGAGAAATTAACTTTGCAATTGTAAGGAAAAGGAAAAGTTTGCAGTAGACTAATTTTTATTTTAATTGAAAGAAGCTCTGTGTAATTTGTGTTTTGTCGTTTTTTATCTGTAACATTTGTGAAGAAATTTGTAATTGAAATCTTGTTCATTTATATATGAACAAAATCCTAATACTTTGCTGTAGTATTATAATTTTTGAACATTTGTTATGGTCAAGCTTGCGAGAAGTTGTCTTTACTGCAATTATTGAGCTACTTTAATGGTAATTGCATCATAATATTTTAATAATAACTCTTTTATAATTAAAATAAATATAATAATTGCATATTGTCTCTAAAACTGCTAAGCTAGTGTTTACTCACCTAATCAAAGTCATATATCAACAACTACTTATGCATGTTACATTTATTTTTAAATTGAAAAAAAAAAATCTTGTTTTATTAATATGCCAATTGATATCTTAGTGCTTTTAAATGTATTAATGTATCATATTTATTTTAAAACTCCTTCATTGTTTTTAATTTTAATAGACATTCTTTTCTGTTAAAATAATTATGATAATATTAAGATCTGTATCTTTTATTTCTGTAATGATACAAATTATAGAATTTTTTTAAATAACTTAATTTTTCTTAAATTTTTTTCAAACTGATATATAGTATATTTATTTATATAAAGAAAAGCAAAAATCTCTTCTTAAGACTAAAGATTGATTGTATTATAATCTTGATTAATCCGTCCTTGCTAAAATCGCCTGAAGAAATACATTCTTTGTAAATGAAGCTTTGTAGATATGAAATCAATCAGTTGCAAAAATTAATACACGGCTGCAAAATATCATTAAATGCTTCAGATAAAATTTTAAAGCTGCCTAAGCAATAATTATTCTTCTAAGTGTGTTAGAATAGTTTTCTATATTGTGAAATTTGTTTTAATCATTGTGATAATTTATAATCTTATGAAAATCATCTTGATCATTTTGCTCTACTTCACAGGATCATCTTTTAACCATTCTTTATTGATAGAAATCTTGAAATTTCTGAGTAAGAAATAAATAAATTTAATATCATCTTAACATATTTTATTCCGATGAAAAATTTCTGAAAATATGTAGCTTTAATTATACTTAGTAATCAAAATTGTAGTTTTGTTAATTTGTATAAGAAATATTTAAAATGGAATTTCAACCTCTTCAAAATGTAGAGATATTAAGAATTTATTTATTTGAAAAACTTTCCATACTTTAAAAAATCTTCTCACAAGTTTGAATATTCTCTCAAACATACCAATGTAAGAAGAAAAATCTTTTTAATGGATATATTTAAAATTATTCATACTTCTGCATTCGACAAGAGAACGCTTAATTCACAAATGTTATGGAAATATTCTTAACTTTCTGATTCATAAAACATTATCTTTAAGGATGATCTTTATGTATAAATTAAATTAAGGTTTTTCTTTTAATTAAAATTTCTAAATTGATAACTTTGTATTAAAAATTTGGCTTCTATTTTTAGGATTATCCAATTTATTTTAAAAATAGTTTTGATAATTCTTATATATTAATGCAGATATGGTGTAATTAACAAATTGATTTCTTCTCTCATAAGATTTAAACATGAATTTTTTTTTCATGAATAACCTGTTCAATAATATTGGTGAAATGAGACTAATTGGCTGCTTCCAATTTCTTATTCATCAATTTCAATAATATTTCATGCATCATTAGAAATCATGTTTGTTAATTGCTAATGAAATCATATTACTTCCATTAATAATATAACAAATACTTTATTAACATTTATATTGTTAGATTTGTTAAAAAATTGTGGCAGTTTATATTTTCACAATTGATAAAAAATACTAATACGAGGATTTAATGAAGAAATATTTTCATAAAAATTTATTCATTCCTATCAGAATTGTAACTAGTTTTACTATAATTAAAAAATACTGTAAATGCTATTGTATTAAAAATATTAGTTAATTAGGTAATGTAAAAACACTGCTTTTATGTTGCTGATATATCTATATAATTTCTTCCCATCCCCCTTTTAAAATTTGTCTAAATTAAATTTTTCTTAAAACTTTTGAAGTTGCCATATTAACTTGTAATTTTATATTTTATCAATAAATATCTTTAAAGTGGCACAATTAAGGAATCTTGAAAAAAAAAATTGAAATATTTAAAATTATAATGCTTTACTGGATTTTATTTCCATTTACTAATATGGCATACCTACTGCTTTTGGTTACTGTTAGAGAAAGACTGAATTTAGTGATGTATAGTAAATTTCTAGTCATTTAACCAAATGGTGAAGTTCCATTGTTTGGAGTTATAAAAAATAATTTGAAAACTATTGCAGTTTTTGAAAAAATTTCAGTACAAAAATTGTTCATTATTATGTCTCTCTCCTCCTCATTTCTATTCACTTTTGAATTAAAAAGTCGATCTGCAAACTCATCCAGGTTTTTAACCTTCCCAAAAATATGTTTTTCACCCATTTAAATTGGATTTACTACTCAAATAATCTTATTCACAAATTGATATGGGTGAGCCACTATATATTATGCTGACTGTGATTAATCAGTTGTTATTAATAACTATCCGACTTTGGTAATCAGTTATTCCAATTATCTTCACAGGAATATTGATTGTATTTGTCTGTTACCTATTCTGTTTATTGCACAAATGAATGTAATGAAGCTAAGTCCTATAATATTAAAGTGTCATTAGGAGCATAATTGTTATTTAATCTAACATCGAATTGTATGTTACTTTTTGCACTATTGAGATTTCACTTTCTTTTTGCTCAGCTGCTATAATTGTAAGCTATGGAGTTAATTTTGTTTATATATATATATAATAGAAGAAAAATTGAAACAGTTGAATTTTTAATTTTAATAGTCAAATATTTCGAATAAATTGGTATCATTAAAGAGGTAATTTTTTGAATTTTAGAATTTTGTAAAAATAATAAATATACAGTTGTACTTCCAGAAATCATCAAGGAAAATACCAAAATATGTCTAAATTATGTTTGCATCGAATTTGATAGCTACAGATTAAATAGTCTAATCTATAGATTGTCAAAATTCAAAAATATATACATTTTCCATTGTTATTAATAGACACGATTGCTCTTAGTATGCACAATAACTGACTAATCATATTGACCTTGAATGATGGGTGATTTGGGGCTGTAGGGAATCATGATCAATGAAGATATGTAGGAATTTTTCCAAAATCATGTCATGAGAACTATTACAACCGATAGTGTTTCTATCTGATTATATAACCAATTTCTGAAAAGTTGCAAAATTTTTCATTTCTGAAGTGGAATAATAGTAATCCCAGTGGCATCACCTATTTTGAACTTTGCTAAACAAATTAATACTGCCAACCATCAGTCATATATTTTTTGTTTTAAAGAATCCATTGTTGTGAAATTATGAATATGTATAAATATAAAATATAAACATGTGATATAATACAAAATATGCAGTCTTCAGATCACAGTTTTAGTGATACCAAGCAATATCTTCTAATGTAATAAATATTGCACAAGTATGTGAAAGTACTTTTCTCACATTTTGTAATAAAAGGCTTCAGTGCCTTTTCTTCCTTTCACTTTCTCCGTGTTAAATGGTGTGTCGTGTATTGTGAATAATATTAATAATTTAATAATATTATATATAATTAATTATTATATATAATTTCTGTTACTTTTCAATACCAAGTAGAAAATATTGTGATAATTTTCCCTGTTGTTCGATGTATAATGATTATCTGTTTCACAAATATATATATATTCATTAATGTTATTGATTATTTGCTGTTTTATTTATTAATAATTTTTATTGTTTTTGTTAATAATTTTATTTGTTTTTATGCATTAATAGAATTTACTTTCAATTGTTAGTCATATTTTTATTCATAGATATATCTATGTTTTTTGCACAGAGATTCGTTACTATTATTATTATTGTTTAATATGTATGATTTCCTTTGTTTGAATTCACATTTGAAAGTTGTGAATGAAATGTGATAATTTGTCTTATGACAATAAAATTTTATTTAAAAAAGTTTCATTTGTATGGTATGTCAATTAAGATTTTGTTTCCTCAAAATTAAATGCCTTTTTACTTTCTTATATACATAGTATAAAATGTATAATAACCGTTAAAAAAATCCGAATGCAGAATTTTTAAGAGCCTCTATGTTTTAGGCCTCTGAATCTGAAAAATACATTTTTTGAAAATTTCCGTCGGTCTGTGACAAAGATAACTCACTATCGCGGTGAGCTAGACGACTAATTTTTGGGCATACGTTCATTGCTCCAAATTTGTAGTTTCTGTCAAATATTGAGTGAAATCTGTACAGAGAAGGTCGGTCCAAATATTATGTCACACGATTACTACAAAACAAAAAGAGCCAGAGGAAAGAAATTCGGTACACATATTAGTATAGACGTTTATCAAATTTTAAACCAATCGAAAGAGGGATTGATTTCTGTTAATATGTAATTTTAAAATGCCTGTAAACACAATAACTCAAAAACTCATTGACTTAAAAATATGAAATTTGGCGACTTAAATTACTGATTATGCGACAGTAAATGCAGTTATGTGTCCAATTTTTGTTTCAATCGGTTAAAAAAAACGTGTCTAAAATAAAAATCGCCAAGGATGGTACGATAGATTCTGTAAAATTGCCAAATTTACGCCTAATTTTAACATTTTGTTACCCTTGTATTCAGCCCATTAAATGAAATGGCTCAAACTATTATATAAACTTGGTTTACGAAAGTTACGTAGACTTTTCATAATAATATTGGCTCATCTTTCGTATACGGCCTCCACCAAATTGGCGAAAAGTTTGGCGATAAACGCTAATTTATGGCTACCGTTATCGTCATCCATACTCTTCTTTATGATAACCTTAATTCTTATGTACTCCATTAAAGTCTGATAAATAACAAAGGAGATCAATATGTAGAGTCCTATTTAAATTAAAATAATAAAATTCTTAATTAAGTTGTATTTTTATGTGTTTTTATAAGGAGCAGCTCACATATGTAGCTGTTAACTTTAAGAAACCATGCTTTTAATTTGAAAAAAAAATATTCATCTTTGCATCAGATTACATTCAGCATAAAATTAAGAAATCCTTTAAAAAATCGCGGCAAAAAGTACTTATCATCATTTCATATTAATTTAGAGCATTTCCTTATACTTATAAGTGAATAAATAATTCCATTTCGATCTTTATCTTAAATATTCTCTAAAAAACAGTGTGGGGGGTCTGCCCCCGACTTATTCTCGTTTCTAAAATTAAGCCTAACATGGCCTGAAATGTTCCGGTTAATAATTAAAACATTTATCCAAAATATTTTTAAAACGGGGGGGCAGCGCTACCCCCTGACGTATAGTCTTGTGTATTTTTGTCAGTCCAGTAAATAAGGCTGACGTGGCTTCAAAACTTCCGGGTAAAAATCAACATAAGCAAACATGCAATGTTGGCGACTTCTTGGCGAAACAAAAATGGCGCCAATAGGCCGTATACGGGAGCTGCTCCATAATTTAAACAAAGGTAATAAAATTACCCGTTTTTATTTTTCTTCATAGATGGCGACACGACTGCTTTTTACTAGCTTGTTTGTGTATTTCGAGTTTTTCAAAAGTGTGCAGTTTTCTTATTTGTTAAATCCTGATTTTTCCTAAAGTACTTTATATAATACCTTTTTATAAAATATACTTTTTTAAATATAATTGCTATATAAATTAGTTAAAAGTAAGTAAAATAAACAACATTTTATATTTAAAAAATTGAATACCTATAATAATTAGTGAATATTAATAGTTATACATTTTCTTAAATTATAGATTTAAAGTTTTATTACAGCAGTTTTTAAGGCACACGTCGCAAATAAAAAAAATAATTAAATAGGATTAAAATTCTCTATGCTTCAGTATTTATGATTGGGCATTTATCTTTTACTGACCCCAGTTGATTTTAATTGAAAATTATTTGATAAATCAGTCAGGCGATTTTCTTTTACAAAATTAAGTAGTTATTAAATAATTTTATGTAAATGAAAAATCATTGATGTTTTTATTAGAAAATATGTTTATTGATTCAAGCAATAAACTGTGATAAGATGTTTGGGAAAATATCGTTATCTATAAAATTGAATTAAAATTAAATGATACAGAATTAAATTAAGATTAAAAAATTATGTAATACCTCGTAGCTTCTTCAAGAAGAAATAGATATATAGCCTCAGATGAGAGGCGAACATAACACTCTCTCAGCAAAACTTCATTTTGTCTGAATAATTTAATCGATAGATGGCGCTTTATTTATGTTATGAAAATGTTTCTACAATTCAATATTTGCCATGTCTGATTTAAAATATAAATTTTTTAACGCATAAATTGTTTCTGTAAAACTTGATTTATGAAAGTATTTTCGGAACTACTTTGATATACACCCCCAAATTGGAAATTTGGCGACTTTTTTTTCTCACCAAGCAAAATATTTGCTTTAGGCGCCTCTTTTTCTCGCCAAGATGGATTTTCGCGAAACACAAATAATTAATCCTACCTAAAAAGCAACCCTAAAAAGTCCGTAGGGAGTGTCAGATTTGGCGCGTAATTTTTGGGGGTGTATATCAAAGTTGTTCCGTATTTTCCCATAATTTATTTTAAGAAAAAAATAATAGTAAAATTTTACCTACACGAGTGTGCATGGGAAAAAATAGCTTTATCAACTCGCCACTATCACATTGAGAAAAGCTCCAACTAAAACTTTTACTTCAAACTAAATTTTAAAAAGTGTAATTTTTAACCCGTGTTCTTCTAGAAAAATGTGTCTGTAAATTTTTAACATATCTAAATTATTAATTCAATAATTTTATAATATTTAATGCAACCATTTTTTATGTTTACTCTAATCTATCCATTACTTAATTTCTAAACAGTTGTATTAAACAGACACATATAGCTATAAAAATTATTTGAATAAAGTGATGAATATTAATGTGCAATTTCAGTCAGTAAATGTTCTGATGAATCATAAATTATATATTTTTATTTAGAATCTCGGTCCATGAGTCATATATAGTAATTCCTATAAAGATATTCAAGAATGGGATTTGGTAGCTTTATTTCTTCAATTGGATCCAAAATACGAGAGAGACATTAAAAATATTTGATGACAAAGTCCAGTATCAAATTTCATCCGTTTGAATCCTCGCATTTTTCAATGTCTGTTTTCATATGCCCACGAAAAACGTCCCTAAGCACAGTCTATCTTTGATTTATTTGGTTGAACAATGATACAGATCTATAGTTAGGGTTCATACATATTAATCTGTCATCAAAATTTTATCGGAAAGTACGATTTGGGCAATATAGGAAAGAAAAAAAAAAACCAAATTTCACCCATCTAGGTATCTTTATTTGACTTAACGCATTCATTTTGATGTAGTTTCAAATTTTTATTTCTTATTCAAATTGTGAAGTGAAATTTCATAAAAATATTAAAACATTTTATGATTATAGTACTTTTCCATTATATATTTAATATATACTAAAAAATAAAAAATAGCTCTTAAATTTTAAAAATAAATTTGTTACCTTGTGTATGCTGATTGTTCAATGCTAATTATCCCACTGAACTTGCAGGGCCCGACTTAGCCTAATTGGGGTTGGGGCAAAAACTTTTTTATGCCCCCCCTCCCACTGCTTCACTACTTCTGTAGTAAAGAATCGAACTGTATGAAGGTATTTATTGTTATAGTTTTATTTTTCGCCTCATTATAGATATATAACAAAAAATTGACTAGAACCTAAAATAGCTATGAAATCCACCTCCACTCTCTCCAATGGTCATACGAAATATCGTTCTGTCCATTTTATTAATTTTCTGACTATTCATTATTAAAAGGACAGTCATAAGTCATATTACTGACCTCCGACTTGCCCAAGGCCCACTGATTAACCACGTAAAACTGAATTACTGGACCTTCACAACAGAAACACTGGCGGGAACTGTGGTTGAGTCCTAAGGGCCATCACCGACCACGGTACAACCCTCCGCGTAGGGACTACGTCCCGTCACCGATAGTAGGTTTAGTGCCCCTATCTATACTGTACCCACCGGGATGGTAAGATCCAATCACATTCCCGAAGCCTCTCCTCCTCGTTTCGAAGTGCTTCCCCGTGGGAGGTTATTAAAAGAATATAGCTTGCATGCATAAAACTGTTAACAGTGGGATAAAAAAAATATTTTTTAAAAGAAACATGTTAATATCTTAGCTTTCAACAAAGAACAATAAAAAAATATTTATTCAAAATCACTAAAACATTTCTGCGTCTTACTTCGGGCCGCGGTGGACCGGTGGTAAGGTCTCGGCTTCGGAACCGGAGGGTTTCAGGCTCGAGACTCGATTCCACAAAAGATCCGTAGTGTGAGGGGGTTTCTTGCGCGTTAAATCTGTCAGGCCAAACGTCCTCCCGCTGGTGTGGTGTGGAGAAGGGGTGCCACTTCAGGTGTCTTCCTCGTCATCTGATCATGGTTCAAAATGACGAGGTCCGTCCCAAAATAGCACTAATTTTGCTTTAAACGGGACGTTAATATAACTGAACTGAACTGCGTCTTACTTCATAGATACATTGAAATAAGTTATTCCTAACTCTTACGGAACTTCATATGAAAAATGAATCTAAAAAGTGTCATTTGTGTAAATAGTATTTGTTCTTTTGATCATTTTTTCATATCATAACACTAAACTAAATAATGTTATGATATGAAAAAATCATCAAAAGTACAAATACGTAATACTAATAATGTGCTCATACGATAGATTAATGAAGAAGCTAACATAAAACGTATGGATTTTACACTGAACTGATATTTGGTTTTGAAAATGTCCATTGAAGAAGGACTTTTGAAAATGGGGGCTCCCTCTGATGTAGGGGCTCGGAGCAACTGCCCCTGACTTAGTCAGGCTCTGTGAGCTGAGCTGAATGTTGTTATAACACTTACGACGGGGGCCGATACATTCGACTGTATTTGGTCCGTTTGGCTAAGGGCTTTACCCTGAATGTGAAATATATTCTGCAAAATAACTTTCGAAATTTAACATTCTTGTGTACATCAACACTTATTTTTGCATCCAATCAATATCCGTGCAGCTGTCGCTTACCTCGGGAAAAGTTTTCGAAGGTTTTCTTATCGTTTCAAACAGCAGTTTATTTTTTGTTTTTTGTTTTTAAGAACTTTTGTTTGGATGCATTCTTTATCTATTACGTAAAATGGAGATAAAAAGCAACGACTGTTCTTATTTCACAAATATTTTGATAATAATGTGTTCAAAAGGATATTTGAAATTATTTGAGATTATAAGCCTTTAAGGTCTTATCACTCCGTGAAATTTCGCCAGCACTTTTCCGTTTCTACCCTCAAAAACCGGTCAAACAAGTTTCATAATCGACACCTTTTTCGAACCATCTCTAAAATGTCGTCGGAAATATTGTCCGCAAACGAAATTCAACCAATCATGTGAAACTTTGAAGTGACGTTACTTTCGTTGTAGTTTGCTGACGGAAAGTGCCGAAGATATTTTGCCGTGTGATAAGGCCTTAAGGTATCCGACTACGTTGAAAACACTGGCTAACGGCCACAGTTGCGATTTTTTTTTTTTTTTTTTTTTTATTTCTTGTAGTTTAGACTTTCCTCTTTCCAAGACAACTGATTTTTCCTAAGAAAAGGGAGGTGTAACCTATCAGAAATTAACCAGAGTAATTTTAAGCAAAACATATTTTTTAGTTAAAATTTGTCTTTAACTTCAATTTTAATTTTCATGAAAATCCTCCATCCTTAACATGATATATCAATAACTAATAGAGGTATTTACACAAACATTTCGGCTTGTGTTTTAAATAATATGGATAATGAAATGAACCTAAAGTTTTAGTGTTGGTGAAATACTTTTTCATTTATAGGTGTTTTTAGAAAAATTAAGCAGTGAATTTCTGAAAAAAGTGCTTATATGCGTATATTTTTACCCATAACTTCTTTGAATCTCAAGATTTTTCTTAGATTTTGATTTATTTCATTCATCATTATATTCTATAACTTGTGTGCAAAGAAAAATAGGATGGCTGAGTTACAATTTTGTGTAGTGTTAATCGTTTTGGTTAAATTTCATTAAAATTCACTACAAAATTTTCCTATTTCTTAAAATATGTTGTATCTTTAAACACTTCTTTTTGTATTTATAGTGTTTATAATTGACAATACATCTAAAAATCATAAATAGTTTTTAAAAAAATGCGATTTTTCAAAAATTTTCCTTCGAACGTAGTCAGATACCTTAATATCAATTTACGCCTGTTAGAAATATTAGCTGCACAACAGGAGTAGAATGAAATAGCAATTTAATCAATGACTTTTAAAATTTTTAATTAGAATTTTCGCCAAATATGATTCTTATGATAGACCTTACAGACCTAAGACCTAAAGAGAATTAAACATATATTTCTTTTCTGAATCTTTTTTATTACCTTTACCAGCTGATTCGTCGGAGATATTGGTTATATTTAATTTCAGTTAATAGTTTGGTGGTTAGTTCATGTCCATGATTCAATCAAATTCACAGTCTAAGGCAAATTCCATATTCTTATGCAGGGAAGTGGAGAGAGTAGGGGATAAGACGAGAAAGTTTCGAGAAGACTACTGCAGATGATTTTATGTTGAAATTAAACAAATAATAGTACTTTTATTATCTTAATTGACAATCCAAACACATAATTCAGATTATTCAGTTCCTATAATTGTTGTAGGTGAAAGGAAAAAAAAAATCTGATTTTTTTTTTCATTATTTTTATATACATAATGGTTTATAGACCACGAATATATAATTCAAATTACTATGTCTTCCGATATTTCGTTCCATATTTTTCATTTCATGATGGTGTTTTTGCTTTAATTCTCATTAGACGTATTAATAATATGAAATTATTTAATGCCAGTTTGGCGAAAAGTTGGCGAAAATTAGTCGGCGGGATTTTGCACATGTGTCAATGCAAGCACATTTGAAAAATTACTGTTGTTGTGACATTTCTCAATTAAAATGATTTGGAAGAATGCATTTTTATCATATTAAGCCTATTTCTCCAGGATTAAACCAGATACAAGATAGATCAAACACTATAATGATTAAACATCAGGAAATGACAATTCCAGCTCAGGGAACTTAGTCTTTTTCCAATACCGAACTTTGCATGACCAAAGTAAACAAATCTCATCTTGATACCACATGTACCCTGTCTTGTCACTCTTGCAGTAAGATATTATTGCTAGAAGCAATTGATTATGACACATGAAATGTTACATGTTACATGTTAAATGACACATGTTACCGGTGAAATTACAAAATAAATCTGCGTACAACAAGTGTTTCCCAAAGGCAAAAGATTTCCCACAAATTCCTTTTCGAAAATTCTGTACAGCCTACCTGACCCATTTATTTTAAGAAGTTGTAGAAAGATTTTACTTTCAAAAGAGAAAAGCCATTATTCAGGTCCTTTCCTTTCGCAGATGCTGCTAATTTTCCACTTCCTATGGCTGTTCCTTTCTTCTGTCTGTAATCTGTCTTTACTACTGTCTGTATTCTTTGTTCTTACAATTGCTTGCTCTCTATACTCTGTCTTTACCTCTTGTCTTCGACTGTCACATTATGAAATGGTTTGTCTCATTTCCCTAAAAGTGTGCGTGACTAATTTTGACACTTCTTATCAGAGAGGTAACAAAAGAATGTTATACACAACAAGCGGCTGAAAAGCAAGAAACTTTTAAGGCAAATTCCTTTCGAAAAACACTAGAGTTCCGCTTGCCCCAAGGTGATAGATATGCTTTTGCTTACAAAAGAGACGAACTCCCTCTTTGTTTTTCAGCAGATGGTAACTTTCTTGCGAGTTCCCATTTTTAACAGGTGTTCCAAATAACGCAGAATTCAATTCTAAGCTTCCCAGACGTACAAATTATTGGTGAAAGAAAAATACTCTATCCTCAGATTTCCAAGTTTAAAATATCAGTCAAACTTACTAATGGAGTAAAAAAGATTCTTAACCCACCAATTACCGTATTTAAAATATCAATCAAACTTTTTGATGAATTAAAAAGGCTTATTTTGTAGATTCTCAAATTTAAAACACCAATCAAACTTATTAAAGAAGAAAAATAAAATATTCATATTACTTACTTATTCATCAAACTTATTAAAGATAAAAAATCAATCAAATTTATTAAAAAGCAAAATGATTTTTATCCCGCAGATTTCTAAGCTTAAAATGTCAATAAAAGCTATTGATGAAGTAAAATGACTTTTATCCCGCAGATTTCTATGTTTAAAATATCAAATTTACTGATGAAGTTTAACTTAGGTTTAAACTATCTATCAAAAAATAAGAAAAAATAGTGCTCCGTATAAAGTTTTGGAAAAAATTTATAGTATAATGACCGTATAGAGTCTTTTTCTTAAATTGCCCTTAGAAACCTTTGATGTTCATCTGGATACTTTGAAGTTGAGGGGGTTGTCATGAAAATTTGATTTACTAAAAATTCTTATGTAAGACAATTAGCTCTAAAAACGATTTCAAAGAGAAAGAAATGATATTTTTAAGTTAAAAACGGCAAGATAGGTTTATTTTTAATAAATGAAGGATTAATTAAATAAAATATGTTTTAAAACATAAATAAAAAAATAATTACTATTAAAAAAATTGAAAATAATAATTTCGAGAATTAATTTTTTATAAGCAGAATGTATGCATCATTTGTAAAATAAATGATTTAAAATCAAGTTATTCACATCATCTGAGAACACTAAAACCACGAAAACGTTTTTTAAAATTGTTTTTTGATTGAATATATTGTATAGAAGTCAATTTTTTGCATGAATTAAGTCGTATTAAATACATTCCCTAATGATTATTGCAGGCTCGTGGAACGAGTGTATAAAATTAGCAAAAAAATTCAGAAATAAAATAAATTTATAGGCATATTTTTAATTAGAGTTATGAATTTATCAAAATCTACGTGCAAAGTACATGGAATTTCAATTGACAAGTGAAAAATTGGAATTAAAATCGTTCAAATTAACCATATTCCTTTCTATGTCGAAATGAATCAATTGAATTACAGCACTCAAGAAGTCCATTTAGAGCAACCGGAATAAGTTTGATAGCTATTTTTTTTATTTAAAAGCGAAGAACAGGGCTGCTTGTGGTGTTTTTACCGACCTCTATTCTTTTTAGATTGATCGCATTGAACAGACCTTGTCCTAAATGAAAGGTAAAATAAAGAAAAATGAAACAAATTTCCCCTCTATAATTTTTTATTAAGAGTTTCGTATTATTAAATTTCTACTGTAATAAAACATTTAATTTTGTCCTCTAAAGCCCTAGAGAAACAGTACATTGGGCCAAGGACATCCAAATTTGGATAAGCATACTAAGGAGGGTTGGAATATGCACCTCTGAATGATTTCTGAAAAATTTCAAGCAGAATTTAATTGTAGAAATGTTTCAAGTAAAAGCGAAATAATACACTTTAAGAATTAAAGAGCAATGTTTAGTTGTTTCATAACTTCGAAAATATTGCTATATAACATCTTTTAAAAAATACTAATATGCAAAACTTTTTTTAAACTTTTTAATGACAATAATTTCATTTATTCTATGATTTTTAGAAATTTTTTAAGTACATTTTATTTAAATATTTTCATTTTCATAATAAATTTTAACTCGTTCTTTATGTTTAGAAATTCATTCTGTCAATGCTCATATAATAAAATATCGTTGCTATTTCTGAAGCGGCTTCTAATGCTTTTTAATTTTTTAAAAAATAATTTTCTGATAACTACAGTTAACGTGTGACTTCAAAATTATATTTCTTCCATTTTTGGATGTATAAGAATTTTATTAATGTTCTTTTAGTTTGGAGTTTTGTTTTCTTATTGCAAAAGACCGAAATTTGGATCGTACATTAAAAGATGTAAAAATCGTTTAAAGCTCACAATAAAATATACTGCTGATCCCAGATTTGTAATCCTCTATTTGATAAATAATTTCTTTTATACAGCTACTAATGAAAAAATGTTTTCCAAATATTAATTATATTTTTAATTAAAAAATAGTCAAAATTTTAACGTTTTTCCACCAAGAGTTTTAAAGCAGATAGCAGCACCTTCTTTTTTTTCTGTGACGTCAGTTTTTTTTTCACACATTCTGGGATATTTTCTATTTATATTTTTACAAAGTTAACGTTTTCTTGCCATAACATTTGGTGCATATGATTACACTTGGCTCCGAACCCCCAAATAACTTTTACTACACACACACACACACATATAT